>BOPP01000482.1:34838-169258 GCA_017312745.1 Gryllus bimaculatus
ATATAGAGAGAGAGAGAGAGAGAGAGAGAGAGAGAGACAGAGAGCGAGACAGAGAGCGAGAGCGAAAGGGAGAGAGAGAGAGAGGTGTTGCATATATCTTCTTGAAAGCAGTGGGTGAAGTTACATTAATTTTTATTGCCCAGAAGCAAAAGAAGGGGTCATCTCAGCATTTGCTCAAAGTACCAGGGAAACCAGACAAAAAACCTGATCAAGATGGGGTAATTGTCCTAGAGGAGTCAAGTCAAGGGCCTGTTAAGATGGGTCATTGGCCGAAAAGTATGTAACGCATCACTTGAATTTCAGATTTAACGTCACTAGATAAAGAATGATTGATTCAATAGTTTTAAATTATCTTTTGAATAATTGAAAGTCTTTCCTAGAATGCCTTTTGCATTATCTGATCTGACTAGATTTCCAAATAGTGATTGTATCCTTATTGGATCGTTCTTACTTGTATCCACAGGTAGGTAAACGAGGATCTGCTACACAAGAGTACAAAACGTATCAATTTCTCTCCTTGTTGAGGCTGCGAAATACGTTAGATATGTTGGAAGAGTATTAGCAGAAACTGCAACGAACATCGCCTTTTCTATCGGAAATTTTCATCAGAGAAGAGTGTTCTAGAAAAGGAACGGTACATAATTCACAAAGATTGTTACTTTGCAGAAAGAATCAATGAGTATTGAAGGGATTATCGCGGTTTCCTCTGTCCAGACGAAATTAAACCTTTCGTTACGAATTTCGTCGTTTTTACTGCACGTTAGACTGCAGAAATGGTGCTGGGAATTACCTAACAGCGCCTCGAATCGAACTTTGAATGCGCCCAACAAATTTTACTGGCTGTGTGCACGGCAAACTGCTCGCGGCGCCTCTGGTGACAATGCGTCTACAGTGGAAAGAGCTGAATTCTACAGGGGCGTGGAACTTGGCGGTCATAACGGGGTAATGATTTCTGCGCCATCTACAGCAGGCTCGTAGTGAGCCCAACTAAACGTGTGACGTCATGCAATTCAAACAGCTGGCAATGTAGGTGGTGTAAGTTTTTCGTTACGTGCAGGCAGATGCTCTTTTTTAACCAAATTTTTCAGCATTTTGTTAGTATGTAGAATGCCATGCTTTTTAAGTAGAGTGAATTGTGTCGCGATATTTGTTTGCCATGTATAAAACTTTATTTTCGGTATTTTGGAAGATGATATAAGACTGGTGGTAGACAAATACATTGCTAGAGTTTTCGCCCTACCATCAGTGGAGGTATTTATAATTCATTTTGGAATCTTGTTGCATAATTGTAATTGATTATTTCATTTGTGAGCATTTACACCATGTAAAATAATCTTTAAATGCATGTATAACCTAAGTACATGTATCATTTATTGTTCTATTTGTTTAAAAGTATTGTAATTGTATTATTTCTAACTGATCATTTCGTACGGCATTGGACAAGTTTTGTTATATATCCGTTGTATATCCATTGTTTGCAATGTTTATTTTGAAAATTTAAAAGTATTCATGGCAGTGTCCAAATTAGGTTAAATACTTTTTTGGATATTTCGCGTACTTCAGTGCTACAAAGGGTTAATACGTTTTAGATGATTTTTAATTAAATGTAGCAAAATTTGAATTGGTAAATGAATTGTCTGAACAATAAATCCTGTAATAATATTATTGATAGTTATAGTAAAAATCTAATCCAATTTTTCTACATATACCGTCAAAATTCTGTCATCTGTGACAATTCAGTATTGTTCTGCCCATGTGTAGGTTTCTATGATGTTCGTTTGTGTGTGGACTTTGTGGAAATATTTTTAGGATTTGCAGTAACCAATCAGATAGCTATAGAAAATGAAAAAAATTGTATTGCAGCCTAAACAGAAGAAATCTCTGCCAATTGTTTATTTTATTTTAAAGTTAAGATTGCCTAAAACTTTGGAGAAAGAGGCCAAATTGAAATTATTGTATCTTTCACAAATTTCCATTTCATAAAAGATTTTTTTTAAACAATGCAGATTCCCTCTTTAATCCCAGAACACTAAGCATATTTGCTGGTATGTTATTACTAACTACAAGGTAAATCGACTATCCAAACATAAAACAAGTGTAATTTATACATTTGTTCCATTTTCCTTGGTTACCCAAAATAGTCATTGAACCAATGATTGATATTGTATCAAAATTAAAATTCCATATTTGGATAAAAAATGTCACCAAAAATTAAGGCTGGTATGATTTCAATCATGATTTAAATAAAATGATATTTTTTTAAAAATCAATGATTTAAGTAAATATATATTATTTTTAATATTTGAAAAAAGAAGTTATACATATAAAAACTTAAATCAATTACACAGTTTATACAAAGAATATCATATTTCTTATAATCTTTTTCACATAATTGAACAATTTCGAGAAAGAAATACAATGTAATATTCATTAAAATGAACATGCTTATGAAATAAAAAATAAACAACTTGCAGTAGTTACTTACTAATGAACGTGGATAATATAATAGTTTTTATCCAGCTTTTTATTGTAGATAAAAGCAAATTTAGGAACAATACACACACCGAGCTAGTTTCAAAATAATGTGTTAAATCTTCAAGCTTTTTTGAAAATCTAGATTTGAAGTAAAATGTTTGCTAATGACACATAAAGTATAACATCTTAAAGAAGATGAGCATTAATAAAAATGGACTTTTATTGATACTCATGTAGAGAATAAAATTAATATTGTAAAAACTAATAAAAACGGTTTTTAATCTCACTAATTTTAATAATACTAACCCTTGTGTATATTGATAAAATACCATTTAAGTGGGAAGGAAAAGGACAACTATTAAATAGAATTTAATATTTCAAAAACTGTCTAATATTGTTGTAAGTTTTTTGATGAAATCAGTTGTTTTCAACAGTAAAAGGTTTTGTGATTCAGATAGTATTACTTTTTTCTGCTTTTAAAGTAATTAATAATAAATAAATCACTTTACAATTTTGGTTTTAAGTAAACACATATAATACATAATTTAAAAATATTATTTAAATCAAGTTAATCTGAATCATAAGAAAAGCAGGTAAGATTCTTGAATAATCTCTACATGGACCACAAGTAATTCGCACAACCTTACTTTGAAAATGCGCGCCAAAACGAACAGCTGCGCTATCTGCACCAGGCCCGTGACTGAGGAAACAAACTTAGTGTCTCGCTTTTTACATTGAGTGAACCGGCCCTGATTGTGGCGGGCGACACGTGCTTCGGTTTTAAACCTCTTATGTTTTAACACCGTTTAACAAATTTCGAGAAGTGGAATTATTATTTTTTTTTACGGTGTCTTTGATGTGCAATTTTCTTCGCGCGTGCCTGGAGTAAATTTGTCAGGTGTGGAAAGTCAGCATTCGCTGCATCGCTTCAATAGGATGTGGAGCGGGGTGCTTGACTTGTGCTTCTCTCTCGATTCTATACGACGGTCTTACAACCAGGGGCTCCTAGCTTCATAGGGCTGGGCCTGGCCTGCGTTTTCCGCAAAGTTTAGTTGGTATTCCGCCTACGGGGGCCTGCAGTCGCAAGTGATTAGAAAGAGAAAGCGAATATTAAACAGAGGAAAAAGAATTCGAATGGACACGATGCGACCGAGAAAAAATAAAACGAGTTACCGAAGACATCGATGTCCGCGGAGGACAAGATGTTTTGAAGACAAAGCTTTCCTCATTCTGGTTAGCTTTGTGGTCCGGCCGTTGTGTCCTTGACGATCTGTGACTTCGGCGAACACTGTTTCAAAATCAATTTTTTGTAGAGGTAAGACTTCGGTGTTATTATTAAATATATATCGTATTAAATCATTATTAAAGCTTAATACTACGAAAAATTCGGTCAATTTATTATATAATGTAGGAGCAAGATGTCTTGTTTCGTTTCCAGATGTCTACCTGTTGCGTATGTGCACAACCTTTAATCATTAGAAAAACGATTGGAAGGAATCTCTTCCACAGATTCCCTTCCGAAAAGACGGGCCTTTTGTCCTGCCAAAATGAGGGAATTTGCAGAGATCCCAGATGGCGAAAGGATCGTGAACAGGGCAATTTATGCAGTGCGCATCTAGGGCTGAAGATTTCATTGCTATTGCCCAAAAGCGAGGACTGCGATGTGTGCAGTTTCTGTTTACGTGAGTATATTTTCATTTAACCTTTTAAAAATACAGATAATCACAGGTTACAAATGCAAAAAAATTGTAGTATTTTGGATGGTACTCCAAACGCTGCCAATCGTATTCTGCTTTGTGAACCACATCAACATTTGGCTTGAATTCTTTCACTGAGATGCATATTAAAATGTTGATTTATTTTATAGGAGATTCTGCAAAGATCGCTCAGCAATGGAATCCATTACATCAGTCCCACAATAATCCAGTAACCTTATTTCGAAGTGTGATATGTTTTGTATATTTTTTTAAAATTAAAATTAATTTTTATCTCACTGTGCAACAGCTCTTGCTGATCCGCTGTTGGCCTGTCTCGGAAGGTGAGGAAGAGATTGTACATCCAGTACATCAGCGGAAATGGGCACTTCTCCCGCTGCCCTGAAAGTCACAACCACCAATTGGGAAATGGCAAGTGCACTGATCCTCAGACAGAACCATCAACCCCAAATCTCTCAGTGCTCGCTTACAAAGTGGTGAATTCTTTATATGTTTGCACCCTGGAGCCTAATTTATTTGTTCTTTATGATAACTTGTACGCCATGGTAATTATGCTGGTTTTATCAGCAGCGAAATGTGCATCATTTTGTAAAAATGCAGTCAAAAAGTTACATTTACAACAGAAATTACAAGTACAGTAGTTTTACTTCATTGGGTTCTGTGCTTGAGATAGATGTATGATTTTAGAGAAAAGTGCTTGTATTGAGAAACACATTTTTAAAGCTCCAGGGTAATTTTAATCTATTCTTGACGGAACCTGACCAAATTTTCCCTTCTGGAAACAATTATGGTTTGTTTTCCAAATGTTGTCTGGTGCGTTAGTTTCATTTGTTTTGTTCTTTTGTGTTATTGTTCGATATTAGAAGTGGTCACAAGCCCTGGATTTATAAGGTTGCATTCTAGTGGTAGTTGCACTTTAAAACACTGCACATAAAATGGATGTTATTTTTCATCCTTTTGAGGTGCAAAACAATGAGATGCTTATACTTGCAGTAATAAACTCAATATTAACTTAGTTAATAATTTATACTTCTGCCATTTAATTATAATTTATTAATATAATGTATAAATTGCATTTAATGATAAGCACAATTTACTTCAGGCTCCACTTACTGCTCTGAAAGCAAATTACAACTTGGGGCATTCTCTTGAGATTTGCTTGGAAATGGAATGTTGGAATAATGAAGAGAAGAACACAGTAGTTTAAAAAATGTTGTTCAAAATTTACTTAAAATTTCATTAGTTTCGTTGGCTCCAATTCAATAAACAATGAAAATTTGGACAATTATGTGAGTGCAACAATTCGATTCAATCTTAGTACATTAAATTATCCAAATAAATTAATAAGATATTTTGTGTAAAAATAATTGGAAATATATGTGAAAACGGAAGAATAGACTAATGTACGAAACTAAAAAGGTACTTCCATTCCCAAACTCTTAAATCGTTTTAATATTAATCGTATTGCATTGTGCTAATACAACCAAGCTTCTGACATTCTAAAAATAATGGTGATATGAAAAGCATTATTCATTTTTCAAATTTGTACAGTGCTATTAAACTTATATTCTTTTAAAAGAATTTGTTTTACATTGCTTTTCCATTTAAAATGTTTTGTGATGCACTCTTATTAAAGAAGAATTTCAAAGATAGTATTGAAACCATGGCTTAAGATGTAACATTAATTGCTAATGCTAAGCAGTGATATAGAGAGCTGCCTTTTTGATTGCACCTTGTAATAGTCATTGACAGTAAATTGTCGGATGATAGTAATAAATGATATATTATTAATTTGAATCAATATTGTCATGTTCAACTAAGTATTTATTGCAATTCATAAGTAATATCTTTGCAATTGCTTGGAATAAAGTACAATACAGTTTAAACATAATGGAATATCATACTATTACATTTTTGATACACGAAGCAGTTTATTCCCCTCAGTAGTTTGTAATAGCAAGTGGATTTGTAATCACTTCAATACTGATTGAGGAAAGAAGATTTTCTCTCCAGAGGCACTCGAAGATAAAGTATTTTCATAATAGATTTAGTGGATTTATTGAAGTAACTACATGATTGTTGTGAATTTATGTTTTGCTATTAATTTCCAAATCCAATATTATACAAATTGGTTTACTTGTGAGAATTTGTATATCATTCTTCTTCTAGAAAATTACAATTGTTTTTAGCTCGTATGTTAATTTAATAATCTGTCATTTCATTTCTCTGATGGAGTGTAGTTGTGTTATGGCCCTGTGCACGTTCTATGGCCAATTAATATATCACTACATTTCCTAACTGGAATCTAGAATGGATAGTAATTACTCTAAAAGGAAATGTACAGAAAAAATACTGTGCATCTAATTGGTGCGAAATATTACCCCCACCATGGTACTGGGCGTCCCCCACCACCCTTAGTAATTGGGATTCCGCCCCTTCGAGCGCAGCACTAACGCTAGTCGCGAGAATTAACACGTAGTTCGGTAGCCCTGCTTACAACGAGCGGCGAGTTACGCGTGGTGTGATGTGTAGGTAATTTGTGGATATTAAATAATAAAGTGTTTGATGAGGACTGATATAGTTTGTCGAAGTTTAGTTATTACCTTCGGAAATGGCAACGTGGTCAAGGTACTTGCCTATTGCAAAGTTATGCAAAGGAAACGGTTATATCTAATGTTATTCCAATTTTTATAGATATTTGATCACGCTTTATAAAAACCCGTATTAGAAATTGGTGTTTGGATTTTAGAGAGGATAAAATATTGTTTTGCCAACAACATAACGTATTTTTATATTGCACTTTTTTACAGAAACATCTTTAGGTTTTTGTATGAATTTTGTTCTTGCAAAATAAATGCTGTCCTTTTAAGTAGTTGCAACAACATTGATAATTTTATATTGTTTTAATATACATTATTTTGTTTTTAGGACTGCAACATTGGAGGTGTACGGAGTGGTTAACTACAGTGCACACGGGTTGTGTGAATCCATGACGTGCAGAAACTAGTAAACATCATTTGGGGGACAGTGAGTGAACAACAGTTGAGTTAACACTTTATTGATTGTTCAGCTTCTTTTTATACATAAGTAAGCTTGTTCTAATGTCAGTCAGGAAGTTAAAGATGAAAGGTTTCTTATTCTTAGCTCTTAGAGACTACCAAAAGCTTGCTTCATTCAAAACCGATCTTTAACTTTGTGATGAAGTGTTTGATTTGGGAAGAAAAATACAGAAAGAGTAATCATAAAGAACATTGTGTTGACATGTGCTGCAGGTTACATGCTGTGAAATGAGTTTTTTCCTTGTATTATGAAATGTAAAATTTTCAGGTTTGTACCGCTTCTGTGTTCTAAATATTTGACAAAATCTCTAATATGGAAATGATATTTGCTAATTAAGGGAATTGCATTTATGTGCTTAATGAATAGATTATATAATAGTTTTTCTAAAAGTCATTGTAAATAGTTTCATTAGACTAGTAATTGAAATAACTTTTTTGGTGGTTTTTTAAAGTTTGTAAGATTGAGACTCAAAAATTACACGATATGTTCTGCTTAGTACAATACTGTTTCAAGTAGTGATAAGGGCTCAGTCCAAAAAAATTGGCAATTGAGATTTAAGATATGATTTTCTTGTGAACTAAAGGCATCAAGATTTGGTTTATTTCTTAATATTGCAACATGTTAAGTTTAGTTGCATTTAGACGGGGGACTCCTCAATATATACTTAGTTGTTTTTTTTATACCGTTTCTGTTGAGTTTTGAAGCTGCGATTGCTGTTGACTCCCTCCAAGAGTCGAGTAGATGAGGTTCTCAGGAATGGAGGCAACAGGAGCTGGCTGGTTTAGGGCAGAGTACGCAAAGGTGGATGGATAAAGCAATTGGGGGCCACAGTGCATCGCACTTGTTTTTCATCATGACGTGGACCTGTTAACATGTAATACCGTTCTAGGGAAATATACTTATTTACTTAGGGAAATATACTTATATTTGTATTCACATGAAAGTAACTTAAACTTGTAATGTAACGTTATTTTCTCTAGCCTAGAGCAAATGTGAAGGAAAAAGTTTAGAGGGTGTTTACAAAACAGTTACAAATTGCATACACTTTTATTTTAAAAAATCGCGAGTTTCAAATTGCAATGTTGCAAAGTTCAACTAGAAAGAAGAATGGATCTCTCCCCTCCCTCTTGCCATCTTTTCGCCACAAATATTTCGTGATATGGCTGATCAAATCATTCTGATATAAAAGGTGGTGATGTTAAGCGTCGCCACTGTTTTTCTATTGTTTGTGGTATAACATGCAAATGGGTCCAAAAAATTGAGTAGCCTCTCTACAGCACTAATTTCTCAATCGTTAGCTCCCCTTGAACTTGTTTCCTGCGCTTACCAGAAGAACAAAGAAAATTCTGAAACCAACACGAAATGGAGCCATTTTATCTTGCAATTTACTTAAATACCGATACGATTTATAACAAAATAATCCAAATAAGCAGATGCTATCGTATGAATAAAATTGTTGGGTTAGACCTTGGTATCCCTTCCACATATTGATCATAATAGTTGTTTGAGCTTGTACTTGTTGAATCATGTGCAACAAAGTATAATAATCCCTTCTATTTCCAGGACAAATCTGCAATGTCACTTCTTTGGTTTAGCAATCAATGAGGCTGAGAAACCAGATACCATTCACTACACGACCTCTATTATACAGTTGCAATACTCTATTATACAGTATATAGTATAAAATGAAAACTGCAATATATCATTGTAAAGTAGATTTATTGTGCTACATTACCACATACTCAGATAATTAAATATAACAATCAATAATTATTTATAACAAAAACAAAAATATTTGATTCTCCATAAATATCCGGTCAAAACAAAAATTATTCAATAAATGTACAAAAAACTTAAGAAGAAGCAGTTACAAAAGATTATAATTTTAAATAGATATAAGAATTAATGTTTTTCATCAATATTTAGTAGCCATACCCTTTGCAGCAACATGGCAGCACATCGTTGAGGCATCGATTTGATCAGTTTGACAATTCGTTCTTGAGAGATATTTTGCCACTCTTCTTGGACTTTTTTCCACAATTCAGCTTTATTTGCACAAGTTTCAGTTCCTTTTCTCAATTTTAACTCTTGCCATAAGTGCTCTATTGGATTTAAATGGGTGATTGACTTGGCCACTCTAAAACTCTGACTTTTTTCTGAGAAAAAAACTTGTTGAAGGAGCTGTGATGGATGTTTTGGATCATTGATCAAAGCAGCATTACATCTAATATAATTCCCTTATACTTAGTAGAATCCATAATGCCATCAATTTTGAAAATTGGACCAACGCCTTTCCAAGAGAAAGGCCCCATAGCATGATGTTTCCGCCACCATGTTTCACAGTTGGTGTTTGATATCGTGGATCATTTCTAGTACCTTTAGGTCGTCGAACGTATCTTCTCCCATTGTTTCCAAATAACTTAATTTTAGTTTCGTCAGAGAATAAAACTTTTTTCCAGTCGTCCATAGTCCAGAACTGGTGTTTTTGTTTGAATTCCAATCTATCCTTTTTATTTTTCTTACTGCTCAATAGTTTCTTAACACCAAAAAGTCCCACTTCATTTAGTCTTCGTGACACGGTACTTTGACTAATGTCAGCTATATTTTCTTGACGCAATTCGCATGCAATAATAGCAGCATTTTTCTTTACTTGAGACAGCCTTCCTTTTGATCACCTTATCAACAAGCTGAGTCGTTTTTCTAGGTTGCCCAGGATTGCGTTTAGCTTCTACAGTACCAGTAATCTTAAACTTTTTGAGTATATCATTAACAATGGATTTTCCAATAGCCAAAGTTGACGATATTTCACATGAAGTTTTACCTTCATTGTGTAACTTCAAAACTAATTCACGTTTGTCTAAAGACGTCAGTTTCAGCATTTTGATAAATGATAACTGATCTGATAATACAGAATAAACAGCTTACTCAATGTTCACATAACACACGGAGCGAAACATATTGTTTCCCGACTAGTAAATACCTTTATAGATTTTGGCCGGATATTTAGTGACAACTCTTTGTTGTATACTCTTTGTTGTACCCAAGTTGGCGGGTTCAAACCCGATCGAAGCCGTGGATTTTCAAGGGCGAAAAAATCCTTCGTACAATGCCTTCCTTCAGAGGGGAAGTAAAGCCGTCTGTCCCATGTTCGTAGATTTACTTGCATGTAAAAGATCCTCATGCCTAAATGACGCCTCTGAGCTAAATTCAAATCGCCTGTTTCCCGCCCAAGAAATACCTCCTTTCTCTCCTAGTTGGTGAAAGGAGCGTAGCGAAATTTGCGTGGTCAGACGGAAGAGCGGGCCTGATGGCCCGAGTCTCGCCACGTAAAATAAGGCAAATTCAATTCAAATTGACATACTTTTGTAGTTAAATTCTTTTCGGGAATAAACAACACATTGCAAGAAAGCATTATGCATATTAAAGCATGTCTTTAGAAAATATTGATATGTACAGAAATAACTTTTTCTAATCTCTCTTGATTTTCTTTTGGGTGTGAAACCGCTCCAAACATTCCCCCGGGTGGAGGGCCGGATTGCCAGGACAAGTTTTGCAGTCTCGATTTCCTTTCTTACTGTATGCGGCGTGAAATTTGCCATCAAGTCTGGTGATATCCAAAACTCTGTCCAAATCAGAGGATGAGCGCTTCGATGTTTCATGATGTCTCCAATCTCCTACTAGTTGCATGATGAGTTTTTTACGAAACAACCTTGCACGGATATCTTCCTCTGGAAAAACCTGTTTGAACAATAGCTAGGCGTTGTTGATGGTTACTTCTAATAACTAGAAGAATAATTTCCCCCACCACTTTGCAGTTCTACACCCGAAAGCGTATGAAGTTGCGTAATGATCTGCTACGTCAGCTCCTCCCATGAATGCATTGTATTCGCACACTGCAACAAGCCTCTGAAAGTCAGTATCTTTCCAAATTCCATTACACTTTTGTTTCCGAACTATGGTCTTCATTTTACTGTTATGCAAAGTAGTTAGTGTACAAACTAATAGTTTGTCTTTCCAAGTAATGACACATTTTTGATGTTTTCATAGATACAAATTCTCCTTTTTCAGTTTTTTCAAAGCTTTTGGTTTCATCTCAACTGGAAAACCTTTTCCAATGGTATTGACAGTTCCAGTCAAATACACACCCAAACTTAGTAATTGGAGTTCCAATTGTGGACGGTGTAATATCGGTCTGTGTAAACATGCGCTCCTCTTCCTTCTCCGGGAGAAGTAAGATATTTCGTTAACAAGTGCACAACTATTATGCTCGTGAATGGTAAGTCTGGCCTCGCCGTATTCATACACGTGTGCGCTCCAAAATACGGCTCTAGGGAGTATACATATCCATTTTTGGCATCAGACAGAACAAAAACTGTGATACCCCTCTTTGTGGGTTTGTCTTCATAGTAAGTTTTCAATGAAACTCTGCCTTTGAATCCTACAGTACTTTCGTTCCGAGATTTGTGTGATAGGCGTGTAGTATCTTTGAAGTTTTTCTTCTAAATTATTCATAATCTTCAACTTTCGTAAATTACTCGAACTGGCATTATCAGCGAACGTGCCTTTCTCTGGCACGTTACCATGCAGATTCCAAAATAATTGCAAACATCGCCCTCTGCTGAAAACATCGCCGAAGAACGGCTGATGATCCAGCCCATTCGTACTAAAATAATCTTGCAGCTCCACTTTTCATTTAAAGCCATGGTTAGTAAAACACCCCAAAATGCTTTGAATTCTTCATTGGTGACGTGATACCACGATGACCAAATACTGCGTTTGGTAAATTGCATGTTTTTCTTTATCTTTTCGTCTCCGTATCTGTTAGTTTCTTTCACAATGCCTTCAGTCAAGACATGAGAAAAAATAATTCAAAAAAATGTAGTGGAGTTTTAAGTTTATTACCTCTTGGTGGCTGATACCCAGGTTTTAAAAGAAATGTAATTTCATTGAACCCGGTGTCTTCTTCACGGCAAGCAATCCACGTGTCATCACTCTGTGTAATGTTGCTGCTGTCGCTTTCCGCGTCTACATCAGAGTCCACCAACTCTGAAGAATTTTCTTCCGCTTCACTACAAATAAATTCATCAGAATCACGTATTATATCACCTTCAAAGTTCTTGTAGAAGTTTCTGTATATCTACGTCTTCCAAACTATTAATTTTGTGGTCGCTACTTAACATTTCCACACTGTAGAAACTCTCTCTAAAGTGGGACGACAAGAATGAGTGTGGAAAAACGTTTTCGATCAGATAGCGTCCATAAGTATTTCAATAGATCAACTATTTTCGATTCACGAAGGTGTCTCATTGTTAAATGGTGATCTTATCTCGAAATATGAACGAAAAGTAGCTGTCATCTCTGAGATGCCCTCCGATTGAATCAAGGAATTGATGCTGTCATCTGAGAGATGCCCTCCGACCTGTAGGACGAGCCACCGTCCTAAGGTCTCCGACCTAAGCGCCATCGACGCCATGTCATCATATAGACGCCTTTCGACATGTAGGACGTTTAGCTTACGAAAGCTTCCGACCACAAAGGGTGAATGAGAGAATTAGTGTTTTTGGGCCAATTTTAGATTATCTCGAAGCCAAGTTTGAAATGTACGATCTTTTCTTCTTCAATGCCTTCAAAGAGTAGCGTAACCGAAGTGTTCGAAGCGTGGCGCCAAACTTTAATTAATTTGGCCGCTCTTGTACCAACACGACTGAACACTTCCAAAAATGTATACATATTTGATTGACGTCCTTCCAGAAGGATATCAAAGAATTCGGCTCAAAATATCAAATCTACCTAGTATCTGTGTGTAAAGCAATTGTTTTAAAATGCTTCTGTTGTCATGTTTCAGCAGATATTTTCTTACTGCATTAAGAAAGAAACCCTTGTTACACTCGCCCATCGATTTTCAGAGCAACTGGACAATTCACGTTGATAATTGCTGTTTTACAATGGCGATTCTGGAGCGCATAGATTCAATTTACTAAACCAGAAGTTAACTACCCAGTGTAAATACCATGGTTCAACCTCCAGAACACAGTCAACACGATCTCTCAGATTCAAAACGTAACAGAAATTACAGCCAATTTGTATTGGAATACACACATCCTTCTGGAAGGCTGTCAGCTTTATCGAGGCTAAGTATTGATCCACCACAAGAAATATAACCATTTTAAATCACGGGTAACAACTGGGCTTTATACCTTTTTGACCACATTATAAATTACTAGGCAAAGCATCTAAGAGTAAAACAATTTATAGTTAGCGAATAATCAACCATTCTTGACTTGTAGTCATCTGTGAATTTGCTAACACTAGTTCTGGCCAAGGTGAAATTTTCAAATTCATTTAAGAATCCATCAATTTCAGCTTAAATGAATTTTGCAGCACTTTCTCTATATTGACGAGATTTTATCACGATAGGTTTTCAATCTGGTGACAAATTTTTAAAAAGGCTAACTACCTCAATAGCAGTAGCAAGTGCACACATATTTATAGGTGCCTACCATGTTATCAGTGCTCAAATGTTCTCAGTCTGCCATGTTCAATTATTACATCAAAACAAATGTTAGGAAGAACAGACAATGGAGTCTTTCTGTAATGGTGCTTAGTCGTGTAAAGGACTAACAAGAACTGACCAAAGATTCAAGAACTAAGTGGGGTTGAACCCATTGTCGTTTTTCTGTAGGGATCTACATCTAGATTCACATCTTGTAGATTTTTCACTAATAAAACTGCCAGAACTTCTAGTGTCAAAAAGAACTGAGTTTTGTTCCATTTACTTCAGTGGCTTTAGTTGGTTATAGACAGAAGTACAGTTAGCAGCAATACCTAGAGAAGCAGATAGTATTCCTGTAGCATTATGTTTACTTGATATACTTTCATTGACTAAGTGCCCCTTTTTGCGACAGTGATTACAAATAGCATTCCGAGCAGTTCATTAATTCAGATTATGAAATATGTATCCACAAAAAGCATTTTTATAGAAACCGCTGTAGTAGGGTCTCATTGTATGGTGACTGAGAACATGATGTCTCCTGTTGACTTGGAAAAATGGAGTTCGTCATAGGAATTTGTTCATAAAACATTGTGTGAAGCTGCCATTTCCAAAACTCGCGCTCTCATAACCATAATTTTAATTGCGAGTAGGGTTTTTAAGGAGGCGCTGTCTGATGTGGGAAGAAGGAAGGTCACATCATACAAAATCCACATTGTAAATAATAATTGTAATTGTGAAGTATATTTTAAATTCTTCTTCTTTATACACATATTCAGATATCATAATTATTATGTATGTAATAAGTTACCAATACATAAATGCAGAACATGTTACATCTTTCCCTACTGGTATGTAAAATGATTGTCAGCCCATTATATACTTACATTATCAGTAAACACATAATCATTATTCAGTTTTATTTCTGAATAACTATCGTGTTTCTTTTATTTCTGCATGCACTCTTGTCGATTGTCATTCCAATAGAATATTTTACTTATTTCATCTTTGTACACGTTTAGACTGAACATAGTTATTTAATAGTAGTTAATAATAGTGAATAATAATAATAATAATAATAATAATAATAATAATAATAATAATTATTGTTATTATTATTATTATTATTATTATTATTATTATTATTATTATTATTATTATTATTATTTAGTCTCATTTACAATTTCAATCGTGTATGACTAGTGAATGTTGTACATGGAGTTAGTACAATTGCACATATTTTCTTAGTGCAGAAAGTGAAGTTACATTTACTGTCCAGAAGCAAAACAAGGGAGCATCTTAGCATTTTCTCAAAGGGGCAGGGAAATTGGACAAAAAACCTGATATAGGTTGTTGACCTAAGAATTATATTTCAATACTTGTTGCATATAGTTTAAGATATTATACACTAAATAATTTTTCTTAGCAGAATAATTTATCATTTCAAGATTTGTAGTTTCTTCTTTAAAATTGCTACTACTTAATTTTACTATTAGTACTACTTATAAAAATAATAATAACGGTAATCGTCAATTACAATCACAAGTATTAATCCATCTCACAAGTAAATACAATTTAAGAATATTAGTGCATTGAATGTTTAAATCTTGAAATGGTGAGAAGGCAGGTTTTGTAATTCTATGCCTAGTCCTATTGCAACACTTGGAATCAGATTGCACATATTTGTTACCGAGGTATTCCTGAACCCTATTTCTTTTGTCCAAGAAAGTGCTGGAGTTCATTCTTGAAGCTGTGTAATCCTCTTATAACTCAGATGGGATGATAAGTTGTTGAATTGTTCCTGAACACAATATACCCTTCTGGTACAATGTGCTTGTGCACATTGGTTAGTGCAGGTTAAATGCTTGACTTGTGATGTATGAATGTAAGTTTGAGTTAGATTTGTGAGATGTTTGTCAGGTTCTTCTTTACAGGCAAGGACTTTGTAAAATAATACAAGGCAGTGGAAGTATGTTACGTATTTTTTAATTGAGATCTATAGGGTGTTTTTGTTTTCGTTATTTTTCGTATGATTCTCTTTTGTATTTTGAATGTTACTTGGCGCCAGATTCTTTATTCTGTATGTGAGAATAGAGTGCACATTTGCGAAGTACAGCTGATCACCCATCCTTCAGAGCAAGCGCCTTGCGGCGACTGCTTTGAAATTACGATCCTTCGCTAAGAGGCGTGGACCCGCCGATTCATCAGATTTCTGCGAAGGACCGACTATAACCTTCGTTGATGGGTTTTAGGTTCAGATTTTTTAAAACGGATACACCATTACATTTTCCGCAGTCTCCTCCGGGTTCATAAACATGAGCAGATCTAGGATGTAGGATAAACAGACTTGGTGAAAAACACCCGTTGAGAAAATCTGAAAAAATGCCAATGATTTGGGAAACATTTATATTATGCAGTTTATTGACACAATAAAATTAACATTAAGAAGTCGTTTCACTTAAAACGTTTTATTTACTTTTGTTAATAAGTGCAAAAATATATTATGTTCTCTTGACAGACGTTTTAGACATCAAAGAAAAACCAAAATGTGAAATAACATGCTTAGGAAGACAATTGTGGCATCGCTTGTTTTCTGCCCAAAGCGCTTTGCTTCCTGTAAATTGTTTTAATTTCAATAAATCTTAATATGTCGTCTTTAATCTCTGAATGTATGAATTGTTACGCAGTTCGGTAGCATTACTTGTAGCGGTAACTGTCGGAAACAACCGGCATTTTTTCTTGCCTTACAGCGTTGTAGTTCTTGTTTCCTGCCAAACAAAATTTTCGAGCCTGCTGCAAAATGTGTTACAAGTTTCGGAGTTTGAAGGATTCACTGAAAACTTCTCACCATTAAGCAAATTTTCTGTGTTGCCAATACCCTCATTTTCAACGACATTCTTCAAAGCCGTGTGCACCTTCTCAACGGAGTCAAATGCGACTGTTCGTTGCTCGCAAAAGCCACCGCGTTGGCGGTTCCCTGCCGTTGCTTCTCGTTCTCTCATTGGTGCTGCTTGCCAACTCATCTCAAAACATATCACGCAATATTATTGACGATCATTTTACAAAAATGTATGATGCTTTGCTTTATAGATGTCGGACATCGAAAAAATAATTCTCGCTTCTGGTGCTTTAAAACCTTCCCCTCCTCTTTTTCTGGCCTTTACTTCCCCTAACTCAGAACTCATTATTTCAATCGCTCTCACCAACGTAATGAATTTAATTTTGTGTCTAGTGACGATAAACTGCAGAATAATGTAAAACATGTGTTTTGTGAGCTATCGCGTCATAGTTGCAAAAAAAACAAAAAACAAAAAAAAAAAACCCTGCAGTTTCCATTTGATGGCACATCCCGAGTAAGTCGTACAAGGACATTTGATGAAGCTCCCCCTTAAGGTTCTGCACGAGCACATTTATAAGCAAAGCCACAGACTCCTCTGTCAAAGAATGGAGCCCCGCGTGTGTTGTTCGGTTCGAGCTTCCAGACACATTTGTTCAGCCTGTGAGCGAGCTTCAAGAGGAATCTTTCCGAAGCTTTGGATGAGTTTTTCAATGAGGGGTCTGATTTTAAATAATCCATCCGAGAATTGATGTCCTCGACGTTGTGACTGTTACAAAATAAACACATGCACAAATTCAGATTTTGTAAGGTAAAATAGAAACTAATATGAAATATTTGTCTTCACTTTTTGTGCTGGAGTACTCTTTCTCTATTTCAGAATGTATACATATCCGGAGGTTGTCGGATGCAGTAATAACGCCTTTTCCGCAAGACGTGCGAGAATATTAGAATATAGAAGCGGCACGGCCGAGAAAGACGCGAAGTGGCGTGAGATATTCCGTCGTGAAGACAGGCCCTCACGCGCCAACAAACAAAAACCCAAGTACAGAAATATCTACGTTTAAAAGAAGGGTATGCAACTTCTCCAAAAACGTTTGGATTGCTGTTTGAGTAATTAAAGAAGTACAATAATTGTACTTCATCTGAATAGTGTTCTTTCTTCACCGAGCATTGGATTGTGTTGTATTCAGCTTCTTCCTTTAAATACTACTAAGAAATAGCAAATACGAATACATATGCAAATAGCCAATACAGTAGAAAAGCAAATCTATACTTACATATATTACTATGTATATAATCTATATATTACATGTTTATACTGTCAACATAAATTCGATAGTGCTCTAGAAACACTTTCTTCAATCAATAAAATTTAAAACAATTGTACATCAACACGTAACAGTCGTAGCTGCCTAACACGTTTTATTCATTCGTGGGCAACATGAATTTCATCATTATCTTCCTTATGATAATGGAAAAAAAATCACCTAGCGTGCTAATAGGAAAACGTTGCTCTTTCTGCAGGAGGACTTCAGTTTTTCTTCAAATTTGCACATCTGTGCGGCCGTTCCATGAATTTTCTTGAATATTGGACATAGTTACATCTTGCATCACTAGTGGACTTCGTGTTCGTAATTTTGTTTTTGTGGCCACTTCCATTGTTCAAGATTTGACAATTTCCAAATAGAAGTAAGGCTAATGAATTTTTGAAAAGTCAATAAAGAGTCCATGATTTGCAGACAAGCCCAAGAAATTGAGAGAGAAAAAAAAAAGTTTACCAGTTGTTAGATTGCAGTACAGTCCGGTAGAACATGTGATTTGTTGATTCTACTTACTATTTAAAATAATAATAATAATTATTATTATTATACGCTGTCACAATGTGCAGGCACTCAACATGGACGTGCATTTTGTTTTTACTGACAAATCTTGTGACTTTTTTAACAGTTTCCGTGGCAAAGAAGTTTGAAGCAAGTATGAGTGATTTGTCATTTAACTTGCAATAGTAAAATATCTTCTTGATCACAATAAAAAATCAAATGTACCTCTTTTCTTTCTCTGCAAGGAACTGTTTGTTTGTAAAGGACACTGCTGAGTGCGGTTTGAATGAAGAATGCAAGTAGCATGCAAACTATCGGACTTCAGCTTCCCCAAGGCTGCGATACCCGAGAAAAAATATTCGCATTATAAGTACTTTCTTGGAGCGTGGTGACTAAGCTGTAATACTTTTTCCGACAGCGATATTCTTCCGCCACATGTGACTGCGGCGCACAGGGCCCCACCACCGCTCGCGCTCCCCTCCGGAGAAAATTTGAGATTCGTTCTTGGAATTGCGCTTCTAATTTTTTACACTGCAAGGAATTGTTTTTCGAAAATGTCGGAAATGCTAGTTTTAAAAGATACTATATTAAAAACGAAATATTTCTGGAGTAAATTTTCAAGAACTCCTAAGGTTCCTTCTTGCAACTTGTTCTGACACAACTGTCAGTTTCTAGTTTCATTTTCCTTACTTTGTCCTACTCACTTCTTAATTTAATATTTTAATTTTCTCTCCCTTGCAGATGTTGTGTAGATTTATTAAATAGTGTATTGCTACGAAGTCGTCACCGGCGCGCTTCGGAAAAGGTGGGTCGCCTCACCATTCAGCTAGCTCAGGCGTAGGAAAACTGTATTAAAGGCTTTAAAACTGCGAGGTTTCATTTATTAAAATACAATTTAGTCTTTGGCAGTCTCTCGACCGAGCAATCTCGCTCAACATGTAAGAAAAACGTCTGTCATACCTGAAGAATGATTTGGGCAATGAAGCCAGGTGTGATTCAATTTTGTTGTCAGCTTTGTCCTACTCACTTCTTAATTAATATTTTAATTTTCTCTACCTTGCATATGTTGTGTTAGATTATTAAATAGTGTATTGCTACGACGTCGTCACGGCGCGCTTCAAAAAGGTGGATCGCCTCACCATTCAGCTAGCTCAGTCGTAGAAAAACGTGTATAAAAGGCTTTAAAAACTGCGAGTTCACAATTAAAACACAATTTATTCTTTGGCAGTGCTCTCGACCGAGCAAATTCCGCTAACATGTAATTTAAAGTCTGTCATATCTGAAGGAATGCTTTGGGCAATGAAGCCAGGTGAATTCAAATTTGTTGTCAGCTTTGTCCTACTCACTTCTTAATTTAATATTTTAATTTTCTCCCCTTGCATAATGTTGTGTAGATTTATTAAATAGTGTATTGCTACGAAGTCGTCACGGCCGCGCTTCGGAAAGGTTGGTCGCCTCACATTCAGCTAGCTCAGGCGTAGGAAAAGTGTATAAAAGGCTTTAAAAACTGGGAGGTTCACAATTAGAGTACAATTTACTCTTTGGCATTGCTCTCGACCGAGCAATCTCGCAAACATGTAAAAAAACGTCTGTCATACCTGAAGAATGATTTGGGCAATGAAGCCAGGTGTAATTCAAATTTGTTGTCAGCTTTGTCCTACTCACTTCTTAATTTAATATTTTAAATTTTCTCTACCTTGCATACGTTGTGTAGATTTATTAATAGTGTATTGCTACGAAGTCGTCACCGGCGCCTTCAGAAAAGGTGGATCGCCTCACCATTCAGCTAGCTCAGTCGTAGAAACGTGTATAAAAAGGCTTTAAAAACTGCGAGGTTCATTAATTAAAACACAATTTATTCTTTGGCGTCTCTCGACCGAGCAAATCTCGCTAAACATGTAATTAAAACGTCTGTCACACCTGAAGATGCTTTGGGCAATGAAGCCAGGTGTTAGTTCAAATTTGTTGTCAGCTTGGTCTACTCACTTCTTAATTAATATTTTTAATTTTCTTCTCCTTGCAGATGTTGTGTAGATTTATTAAATAGTGTATTGCTACGAAGTCGTCACGGCGCGCTCAGAAAAGGTGGATCGCCTCACATTCAGCTAGCTCAGTCGTAGAAAAACGTATAAAAGGCTTTAAAAACTGCGAGGTTCATTAATTAAAAACAATTTATTCTGGCAGTGCTCTCGACCGAGCAATCTCGCTAAACATGTAATTAAAACGTCTGTCATACCTGAAGAATGCTTTGGGCAATGAAGCCAGGGTGTATTCAAATTTGTTGTCAACTTGGTCCTACTCACTTCTTAATTTAAATTTTAATTTTTTCCCTTGCAGATGTTGTGTAGATTTATTACATAGTGTATTGCTACGAAGTCGTCACCGGCGCGCTTCGGAAAAGGTGGGTCGCCTCACCATTCAGCTAGCTCAGGCTAGAAAATGTGTATAAAAGGCTTTAAAAACTGCGAGGTTCTTTATTAAAATACAATTTAGTCTTTGGCAGTGCTCTCGACGAGCAATCTCGCTCACATGTAAATTAAAACGTCTGTCATACCTGAAGAATGATTTGGGCAATGAAGCCAGGTGTGATTCAAATTTGTTGTCAGCTTTCCTACTCACTTCTTAATTTAATATTTTAATTTTCTCTACCCTTGCATATGTTGTGTAGATTTATTAAATAGTGTATTTGCTACGAAGTCGTCACCGGCGCGCTTTCGGAAAGGTGGGTCGCCTCACATTCAGCTAGCTCAGGCGTAGGAAACGTGTTATTAAAGGCTTTAAAAACGGCGAGGTTCGTTATTAAAAACAATTTACTCTTTGCTAGTGCTCTCGACGAGCAATCTCGCTAAACATGTAATTAAACGTCTGTCATACCTGAAGAATGATTGGGGCAATGAAGCCAGGTGTAATTCAAATTGTTGTTCAGCTTGTCCTACTCACTTCTTAATTTAATATTTAATTTTCTCTACCTTGCATATGTTGTGTAGATTTATTAAATAGTGTATTGCTACGAAGTCGTCACCGGCGCGCTTCAAGAAAAGGTGGATCGCCTCACCATTCAGCTAGCTCAGTCGTAGAAAAACGTGTATAAAGGCTTTAAAACTGCCGAGGTTCATTAATTAAAACACAATTTATTCTTTGGCAGTGCTCTCGACCGAGCAATCTGCTAAACATGTAATTAAAACGTCTGTCATACCCTGAAGAATGCTTTGGGCAATGAAGCAGGTGTAATTCAAATTTGTTGTCAACTTGGTCCTACTCACTTCTTAATTTAATATTTTAATTCTCTCCCTTGCAGATGTTGTGTTAGATTTATTACATAGTGTATTGCTACGAAGTCGTTCACGGCGCGCTTCGGAAAAGGTTGGTCGCCTCACCCATTCAAGCTAGCTCAGGCGTAGGAAAATGTGTATAAAAGGCTTTAAAAACTGCGAGGTTATTTATTAAATACATTTAGTCTTTGGCAGTGCTCTCGACCGAGCAATCTCGCTCAACATGTAATTAAAACGTCTGTCATACTGAAAGAATGATTTGGCAATGAAGCCAGGTGTGATTCAATTTGTTTGTCAGCTTTGTCCTACTCACTTCTTAATTAATATTTTAATTTTCTCTACCTTGCATATGTTGTGTAGATTATTTAAATAGTGTATTGCTACGAAGTCGTCACCGGCGCGCTTCGGAAAAGGTGGCGCCTCACCATTCAGCTAGCTCAGGCGTAGGAAAACGTGTATTAAAGGCTTTAAAAACTGCGAGGTTCATTTATTAAAATACAATTTAGCTTGGCAAGTGCTCTCGACGAGCAATCTCGCTAAACATGTAATTAAAACGTCTGTCATACCTGAAGAATGATTGGGCAATGAAGCAG
Source organism: Gryllus bimaculatus (assembly GCA_017312745.1). Lineage (NCBI taxonomy): Eukaryota > Metazoa > Arthropoda > Insecta > Orthoptera > Gryllidae > Gryllus > Gryllus bimaculatus. The sequence goes on from BOPP01000482.1 coordinate 57,103, forward strand.
GTGTAAATCAAATTTGTGTCAGCTTTGTCCTACTCACTTCTTAATTAATATTTTAATTTTCTCCCTTGCATATATTTTGTGTAGATTTATGAAATAGTTATTGGCTACGAAGTCGTCACCGGCCGGCTCGGAAAAGGTTGGTCGCCTCACCATTCAGCTAGCTCAGGCGTAGGAAAACGTGTATAAAAGGCTTAAAAACTGCGAGGTTCATTAATTAAAACACAATTTATTCTTTGGCAGTGCTCTCGACCGAGCAATCTCGCTAAACATGTAATTAAAACGTCTGTCATACTGAAGAATACTCTGGGCAATGAAGCCAGGTGTAATTCAAATTTGGTTGTCAACTTGGTCCTACTCACTCTTAATTTAATATTTTAATTTTCTCTCCCTTGCATATGTTTGTGTAGATTTATTAAATAGTGTATTGCCTACGAAGTCGTCACCGGCGCGCTTCGGAAAAGGTGGGTCGCCTCACCATTCAGCTAGCTCAGGCGTAGGAAAACGTGTATAAAAGGCTTTAAAAACGGCGAGGTTCGTTATTAAAACAATTTACTCTTTGGCATGCTCTCGACCGAGCAATCTCGCTAAACATGTAAATAAAACGTCTGTCATACCTGAAGAATGATTTGGGCAATGAAGCCAGGTGTAATTCAAATTTGTTGTCAGTTTGTCCTTACTCACTTCTTAATTTAATATTTTAATTTTCTCTACCTTGCATACGTGTGTAGATTTATTAAATAGTGTATTGCTACGAAGTCGTCACCGGCGCGCTTCAGAAAAAGGTGGTTGCCTCACATTCAGCTAGCTCAGGCGTAGGAAAACGTGAATAAAAAGCTTTAAAACGGCGAGGTTCCGTTATTGAAATACAATTTACTTTTTGGCAGTGCTCGTGCCAGAGCAATCTCGCTAAACATGCTATTAATAACGTCTGTCATATCTGAAGAATAATTGGGCAATGAAGCCAGGTTAATTCAAATTTGTTGTCAGGAAACTAAACACATCATCCTTCAGGTTTTTTGAGTTTGAACAAAAATGAGACAAAAATGTTTTTAGCCGTGTGGACCACACTCCTCAACTGCTTATTTGCGTATATCAAAGTCGGGTCATCAGGATCGAATTCCAGACTTCTTTATGCTAACGCTGAAGCAGATGCATACTCAGTCTTCATCGCCACTCGTGCACGTCGAGCACTGTGTCCCTTCAAAACCCATGAGCCCTTGCCAGTATAGCAGCAGCAATGGGTCGCAATGGATGGTCCGCCAGTTCCTCCTCCGTCAGTGCATTGACCTCTGCTGCAGCATCTGGAATGTGCAGAACAGATGGAAGGTGTGAGGATCAAGCATCTCGTTTCCCTCCATAGCATCTTTGAAATGGGTCACCCCACAATTGGCATTCGCCGATTTTGGCACTGACAAGAATTATTGGAATTGCTGTTTGAAGGCAGAACGGAAATGGCCAGATGTCGGATGATAGTCGCACATTGTCTGATAACAGCAAACAAATTCTTCAATGGGTCCTGGTTGAGCCGCCTTAAATGCAAGTATTTGAGTGTCGCTTGACGTCATTCCACAGATATTCGAGGGCAAGAAGGGTGGACTCATAGGAAGACTGAAAGTGATGAACTCCTTCTTACATCCACCAATTCTCCACTGCGCAATTCCCTGGCCCAACACTTCATATTTGCTGATTGTCTGCACATTATTGCCCCAAATGCAGTGTGCATCACCCCTTCTCGCACAACAAATCTATTTCTTGCTTTTGTCCTCTGAGCCATTTGATAACCAATGGCGCATCGAAGCAAAGCAAACGCTGTTCGCCAAGTGGCCTCTCCGCATCTAGAGCTGCAACAGTTCGCATTTTGTCCGCACCCTCCGGCCAAATGGGCAGCATTGTTTGCCTTCATCTGCGCTCTCTTCGAGGATGCGATGAGTTGTGGTGCAGGTTGTGTTTGGTGGCCAGTGTTCCACAACGAACTACGAGTATGTTGGCCCACCGAGTAACTTTGCCATCCCATTCATTCTTCCGTTTACAAAAGTTCCACGACCAATGGCACGCAAGTCGAGGACACAACACCGCCGATGCAGCGAATCTGAGTTCTTAGTCAGAGTGAGTGCTGCCCAAATGATCATTAGCTTCCTTCAACCTTTTCATCTTACGCTTTAGCTTCGCTGCCACGGGTAATAACATTCGCTTCACGGGAGTGACTGTGACCGTTGGATGTCCAGCTTCACATGGTCTGATCCTTCGCCTCCAGCAGGAGATGTCTGCAACACCAAATAAGATGGTATTATTGGCATGCAAGATGTAAAAGTATCATGCATTCTTTTATCGCAATCAAAAAATATTTTTGTACTCACCAGAACCAGAGAGGCCATTGGTAGGATTGTTGACTGCAACATAGAGATGGTGGAGCTGGCCCTAAAAAGCAAAGAGACGTGGTTCATGGGTTTGAATAAAAATAATCTTATTATTTCTGTTCATAAATACTTAAATTATAACTTACATTTGTTTCTTGGTGTGGCTTCTTAAAATATCCGTAGTGCTCCTTCCGGCAACTCGGGACGCACATCAGAAAACTTTACAGGGACTGCATTCCACTCTGCTCTGCCAATTGCAGTCACCATTTCTGGGTAAAAATGTTCCACACATCTTTCATTAGTTAATAAGTGGAATGAGCAAAGACTAGTGTTGGGTCCCCTATTGCCATCAGCCGCTTTATACACCTATAATATATATTAAAATTTGAGAGGCCTTTGGAAGGATTGTTGACTGTCACAGCAGGTGGAGCTGGCCCTAAAATGCAGAGACGTGTTTCATATGTTTGAATATGAATAATCTTATTATTTCTGTTCATAAATACTTAAAAGAGTATAACTTAACATTTGTCTGCTGTTTCAAAGTATATAATGCAAACACCGACTCACCCGATTACCTGCTTTCCTTCGGCGATTCTGCTTTGCCCGGCTGCTTCGTCGGCAGACTCCCTAGAGGGAGGCATGCGTGATTGCCCAACTACTGGGTAGAAAGACAGGCATTTTCTTAATATTACTTCAATCAATACTTGATTCAATGCGGGTGAAGCCCAATGCCAGAAACAAAACTTACATATAATAAATCCTATAATCGACTTTACTATCAATGTATACTACAAAAAATCATTCACGAAAAGGCGTTAGGTTGAAGCCTTCTTTTCTCGGCGGCCTTGTTCAAGTTCTCGTAAACGATGCGATACCTGTCATCGACGTTCTGTGTCCTGTGCGTAGCTAGACGCTCTAGAAGAGGAAAATCAACCGGTGGTTTCTTTCCAAAATGAATCTCATAAGGAGACGTACCCGCGCTCTCGTGAGGCACCCTATTAATCCATCGGTTGATGTGTGGCAGTACTTCCGGCCACCTCTTGTGGTGCTCAGTCACGTACACCCTGAAATACCGCGATAATTCTCGCATGCCTCTCTCACTGAGGTCACTCTGAGGGCGTCTGATGGACGAAAAAATTACGCGGATTCGTAGCTCCAATCGCCAGAGGTTCAGATCAGAGAGCGCTCTTTTGCTTTGCCCTGCCTCCTCTCGCAAGCAATTACGCGCTGTCGGTCTCGTGATCGGGTATGTGAGCGTGAATGTTTATACCCGTAGCAGGCGGTAGGCAGCGGCCCGTATAAATCCAAGCACACTCATTCACCTGGTGCGTGGGGAATAATGTGCTCAGTTGGCCCTGCGTTATGACGGTTCGGGTATTTGGTTTTCTGGCCAAACGAAGACCATTCTGAATATCGTGAAGTTTGTCAATATATTCCCATGAAATACGTCTTTGCTTTTCATCCTGTAATTGCTACATTGATCCAAAAGCATTTGCCTTCATGTGCTGCTGCCTCCTAGAGGGAGACATGCGTGATTGTCTAACTACTAGAGAGAGACTTCTGCATTTTCTTAAGACTACTATAATAACTTTTGAATTCGGTGCGGGTGAAGCCCAGTGACATAAACAAACTTACAATTAACTTATAACTACTCTTAACTTAGAAAAGGCCGGTATGGCCAGAGTTCATCTTAGCTCCGGTGTCTTCGCCCTCCTGGGCAGTCGTGATCCAGATCACAGGTGCGGCGTTCGGTCAACCCAGCGCCCGGCAGGTCTAGCAGCGGGCTGGCCCGGTCGTTGCTTGCTCCAGGTCCCTCTGTGGCGGCCCCTCGGCGGTCGCGGCGTCGGTCCCGGATTAGGCTAGCGAAGACCGGACGGCGTCTTAGCGTTGCTCAGCGCGGGCGGCGGCGGGAACGCGCCCGGGCGATGACGGGTCGCTTCGCAATATTGTCTTTCACGCTCCGGCTCGTACTCACATGGCCCTTTCGATCAGGCACTCACTCGTGGTGTCCCGTCCCATCGTTCGGCTTCCGTCACACGAGTCGGACTGCGAGGCGAATGACACGAGGCGGCGTGGCATTCGGGCGACCAAGCACGGAAAATAAGTGGCCTCACTACTGCCTCAAAAACAATTGATGTCGCGGCTACCTCACAACACAAGTGATCCCCCTGCCGCCTCCGAAACAAGTGATAGATTCATTTTTCGGCGGTTCCTCCTCCGCATCGTCTATTTTAATTGGTTGTCGCGCCACCCGCGAATACTTCCGTCTTTCACGGCGCCAGCGTCAAAGCCGCCCCCGACAACTTCCCCCGAAGTGACCTTAAATTCTAAGAACTAGGCGCGGGTAATCCCGTTGCTCGGTTTGGCGGTGCGGGTGGCGTATTTCCCCATACGTCTAGACGGGTGCGTCCGGCGTGGGTTGCGCTGAACAGAGACGCTTTCGTCCTTTCCCTCGGCGCGCTAAGCGGCTCTCCCAGGTAAAGCAGGAAACGGCATTTCCGGCTGCGCGGTTCTTAATTAAATAAAATACTTTGTTCGTGTCATCTGCTATATGCGACCGTCCCAATACAATATATTTAAGATGTTTCGACCTCATATGTGAGGTCCTATTCAGTGTCTGAAAAGGGAATGTTACAAAATAATACATTTAGTAAATAAAATGAGATACATCTTACATGTGACTTGCCCCTGGGATCACAGAAAGTCAAAGAAACGATGTTCCAACATTTACCTTAAGCGGCTTAGGACAACCAGGGAAAACGAAGTGTCCACGCTCTTCAACATTAACCCTCTCGCTGCTGACGAGTCGATTCCAAGCCGTGACGCATATGCTACGCGCTCAGCTCTTTAACCCCCTCCGCCTGCGGGCCGCTGGCACTGCGAAGTGACACGCTATGCTGAATACGTTTCCGCGCGGATGTTGTGCAATCGTGCTGCAGCGCGATTACGATTTAATCCTAGAAACTGTAAAGGGAAGGACGTAGAATAATGTTTATTTTATTAAATATTACATATGAATTTCTCTCAATTTTTCCTTGTATGGTACATTTCAAAACAATTGTCTACACAAAGTGGTGTATTGCAGTTTGTGCAAAAATATTTGGTTCTCTTCCTCTTTCCATTTTTCTTACATAGTACACACTCTTTTATAGTTTTCCCTTCCAGTCTGTTTATTAAATGTCTTCCAGTCAATCTAATTTCCATTTCTTCTGAGTTTCTTTTTCCTCCGCCTACATTTTTCATTTGTGAATGAACGTTATTTAGAATTTCTCTTACTAACTGTAACTGGAATTTTGCTAGTGGTATCTTATTTCCTGTTAAAATTTTGTAGGCAGAATGAGCATTGAGGAGCGATAAATCTAGAAGATGAAAGAACAATTTCCTGTACCATTTCAGCGACTTGGGTAAAGAAGAGACTGAGCAGAGCACCATGCTGACTGCGCCCATGTGCTCATTGTAGTCTTCTGCAACATTCGGTTTATTTCTTCCTGTAACTCTGTCTTTCTTCTTTGTTTCTACCATATCGACCGTGTGCGTTGTCGAAAGCATCCACACCTCTTTTTTATCCTGCTACTTCAATGCAATCATTTTTTGATCAACTGTTCGAAAAGAGATTTCCCCCTTCAATTTGTTTCCAATTACAGGCATACACTTTCTGTTTTTCCTAACAGTGCCACAAGCATTAGTAGAGTGCACATGTAGCCAATTGAAAAGTGCTGGACTTGAGTACCAATGGTCGACGAACATACTGTTTCCCTTGTTAACATATGGTTGCAACAATGTTGCCAGTAATTTCAAGTTTATAATCTTCAATATCTAAGGAAATGCCGGTGTACACTATAGTGTCCAATACATATCCTGACTTGCAATCGCACATTACAAAAAGTTTTATTCCAAAACGATTCCTCTTAGATGGAATATATTGTTTGAAGCTCAGTATGCTTTTGAAGAGCACAAGACTTTCATCTATACATAAATTCTGGAAGGGATATAAGCAAGTTTTAAAATTGGTTCCAATGCTGTCCATAATGTTTCTTACTTTCACCAAATGGTCACCATTATTGGGCACAATATTGTCAGAAAAATGAAGTGCTGGCAGCAAAAGAAACCTATCTGTTGAAAAAAAATTCTTGAAAAATTGAAGTACTTAAAAGCCTGTCATTTGATCACTATTCATCTAGTGAATTTTTCTTTACACGGGCCATCAAAAATACAACTGCAAAAAATAAGTACATTTAATTTCTGTAAGTTTCGAACCATTTTAGTAATCTTGATTTTTCCTTTGTAATGTCCTTTAGAAGAAATTGTGCGTACTTATTGGTTTCTTCTACAATTAAATCAACGGTTTCTTCATCAAAAATACCTGCAAGAAACTAAAAAAAAGTTCTGATGAAATTGGCACTTTCATACCGCTTGATGAGATGTCAAACTGGTGAACTTTAGAAGACAAGTGTGCACTTTTCCAATAAAAATCCGTGGTCCTCGTTGTTTCTTCATCATCACTGTCATCAGTTTCAGAATTACTTAGATCTGCATCATGATCTGGAGCTACGAATGCATCTTGAGCACGCTGCTGTGCGGCAGAAGTCGGAGGGCCGTAGATATCATCTTCCTGTTCATCTTCACTATCCGATGAATTTTCTTCAAAATCACTCTTCATGAGCATTTCTCTAACTTCATCTAAAGTAAATACACGATCACATGTTTTCAAACTCACTCGCACCGTACAATAACTGCTTCCCAAGATAAGTGTTCACGAACACACTGATTCACACAGTCTCTCGCATAATACAACATAATATAATAATACAACATAATATAATAATATAACATAATATAATAATATAACATAATATAATAATATAACATAATATAATAATATAGCATTATATAATAATAAAATAATAATGAAAATAAAAATGATATAAAAGTGTCTAATTCATAAAAAATTTAAAATTACCTTTAAAAAAAACATAATATAACTCCGCACTGAATCTTTGTTCAACTGCACTTCACTTCACTACACTTCACTATGACCCTTTAATAAATTCTTTCATTATTTCTTTGTTCTACACTTCACGACACCTCACTTCACAATATATAACTGACGCATCGCTCTATAACCTATTTTCAGCTAATTCCCTCATTTATATAGTAATGCTCTAAATTAACTTCCTAAATTGTTGTACGCTACGAGGAAAGGATTCAAAGGTTTTTGCAGGCAATGTATTCCATTCTTTTATTGTTCGATTTGTAAAAGAAAATTTTCCCACATCTGTTCTCTGCTTTCATGAATTTGTTTTGTGCCTGTGATGTATGCCTACTGATGTATGTAGGAACAGCCGCCAATTAATTTATTTCCAAGCTGGTTCACCGCAGTATTTATGACGTAACGCTTGCCCCGGTAGAAAATTCTTGGCCAATTCGGACTTTCTGCTTTCTGTCTCGCAGAAACTCGCTAATCCACGCCACCTCCCTGGAATCTAAGCTTGAATTCATTAATTTCTGTACGAGCCGATCGTGGGGAACGTGAAACGCTTTGGCAAAATCTATAACTATTGCGTCTACTCTCCCGCCCGCGTCAATTTCATCTGCGAGATCCTGAAATAGCGTGGCTACCTAACTTTCACATGAATAACCACTCCAGAAGTCGTGTTGGCCATCATAGAGCCATTTTTTGATTTCCCATTCTTGCTTAATGTAACTGGCAACTAGATACTCCATAAGTTTGCAGACCACTGACGTAAGACGTACCGGTCTATAATTAATACAGTTTTGTCACCACTTTTAAAAATTGGTACGACAAAAGCTAATTTCCAGTCTTCAGCTACTTTAGAATTGTTCATGGAAACGTGAAATATTCTGATAAGGTACAGTAATATTGCCTCTCCTCCCAGTTTAACTATGTCTGTAGAAATGTCATCTGGACCCCTTGACTTACCATTTTTCCATAGATTTTACTTTATTCCGTAGAACGTGCACTTCAATATTAAACTGATTTGTAACCGAAGACCCCTGAATTAATCAAAGGTTTGTATTGCTTTTGAAAACTGAACTGAAATACTTATTAAACGCATTAGGTTTTACCCGATCGTTAGTAATGAGCGTGTTTCCGTTCTCACGAACAACTGGGATATCCTCCTTATTTCCTTTCCTTCTACGAACATATTTATAAAATCCTGTCCAGTTGTTTCCTTTCCCATCAAGAATATTCTTTAAATATGCTTCCTGAGCAATTTTCTTTTCTCGCCCCAATTCTTTGGAATGATTTCGAAAAATATTCATATGTTCGCTAGTACGTTTTCTGTTATTGAATACCTTTCTCGTTACCCTCTTCATTCTCCTAATTTTTGAATTGTAGTATTCTGGGTCCGGAATTTTATTTTACACTTTGCAGGTAACAAACCTTTGGCTTCGTGTATATCTTTGAACGCGCCCCATATTTCTTCCATACCTCCCTCGGTTCTCAGAAAGCGATTGTATTGTCCCCTAAAAAAAATTCGGCATCCAAAATCGCATCCTGCCGCGTACCGCTCCGAACTACCTGAGTTAATTCCCTGTCCCAAAGTAGACTGTTCACAAGTGTCTGGACTTTCCCCTCGCTCACGGTTCCCTCCCAATTTGCGCTAGGAATATTTAAGTCGCCTCCAATAACAGTGGGATGGCGATTCTCGTTTCCTGTTTTCTGAAGGATGTCATCTAAAATGTCGAAACCGTCGCTCGGAGGCCTATACCATGCAATGATTTTAATATGGTTCCTGAAGTAATCTCTATTCCCATCATTTCAAACTCTGTACTGACCCAATCTAATATACATGCCTGCTTTGACGCAAATAAAAACTCCGCCCCCTCTACCTTTTCTATCCCTTCTGAAGATCTTGTAAAGAGAATGAAAAATTTCAGAGGACCTGATTTCCTCAGTTAGCCATGACTCTGTCCTAATCACTGTGTCGGGATCACATGCATCGACTAGATTCCAAAATTCTATTTCTTTATTGATTATGCTCCGTCAGTTTACCTGCAACAACCTTGAAAACCCTCTCCTCAGCTGAATGTATTCTCGAGAAGGCTCGTCCCTCGTCTCCGCCGCCATCGCCGTGCCGTCTTGATCGTGGTTGCCACCAACCGCCTCTGTTTCGCTGAAGTCGTGCTCAGTCGACTCGTTCACGCCCGTTGCCGCAGCCTCTGCTCCGACGATGAATTTAGGAGTTGAATACTCCTCGTTGTTTCCTTTCGCAGTTGCCCTAATCTCTTCATTTCGGTCCTTCCTCGCTGTCTCAGTTGCTTCACCCCACCCAAATTTACCGCAGAGGAACCTTTAGCTGCAGCCCGTCTCTGCCAAATTGGTTGTGGCTACCAAAAGCCTCGCGCGGGCCGTCACGAATGTCGCTCCGCCGCCCACTCGCATATAGCATAGGCAACAACTTTTTCTTGCCTTCCTCTTTTAGTGTTCTCAGGATTGTTACTCTTGGTATTTAGGAGAAATTGCTTTGTTAAACAATAGTAACAGGGAACGTTTGCCGCAGAAACATTGCAGTTCCATTTATATGGGTCTTCATTACAGTGGTCTAAGATGGGACAAATACTATTCATGTGAAAGACCAAGCTATGAGTCTGAGCATGCCGGTATTAGCAAGTACTTGTTTGTCACATTGGTGTGAGATGCAATAAGGTCGGTCAAGGTTTTTACATCTACAGGGTTTTTAGGCTCCCATAATCGTAAGATGATTGTGGTATCGTATCGTAAGATAAGAAGATAATGGTATGATTATTAATTTTGTATTCTTGGCGAGTGAAAATTTTTATAAACTAGTATTAGTGGCCGGATTCGAATCGGCAGACATACACAGTTAATGACGGTGCCACATGGTTCGTGGTAAAGAAGAAGACGAATCGCTCCTGTTCGTGGTTGGTGCTAGTGGCTCGGTGGTGAAGGTTGAAATGGCGTCGTCCTCGTCCCACGCTTGTGGTACGCGTGGAGCGCGGGAATGTACAGACCGAGGACAAAAATAGTCAAGGAAACGCCACATGGCGCAACAAAGAGAAGATCGCAATAGGACATCTACGCACACTCGCAATGTCCAGATATGACTAATTAACACGAATGACGGTATTCCTTGTATACTGTAGAAGTCAAGATGACTCGCATCCTGTTTCCATCTCACCCCCTAGTCGTTTCTTTACTGCTTTCTGTGTAGAGGAAGGAAGACGCTCGAAGCCCAGCCTTTTGTGCGCTGGGCGCTCTCTGCTTAGTTCCGACGTGGAAATGGAGTGCGTTGCTGTTCGCGTCCGTAATCGCTTTGTCGTGAAGATCTCCAATCGAATTCGTGGTGGGATTGGAATGATGAATGCGGTCGACGTAGCCCTTCCGGAACGGGGCGCTCTTATCCGCTCACGCGCACGCGAAATGCTTTCTCATTGTCGCAAACCGTTCTGCTTTGTATCCGTGCAGTCCTGTACTCGCGAGTGCCGGGCGTCGGGTGCCGTCGGCGGAGAGCCGGGAGCTGCGCGTGCGCCCTTGGCGTTATTGGCGATTGACTCGCTCCACGACCGCTGCCTCGTGGTGGGGAACCATTCGGCGCTCTTGTAAAATTCCGTTCGGCGTCAGTTTGTCCCGAGTGAAATCTTTTCCGCTGCGCTACTCTTTCTATACAATTGGGGCTGTACGGAGCATCCATAAGGAATGTAATATTAATTTTAACATTGACATTAGTGTATTATTTTCCATTTGGATTGTATAGTTCTGAAGAACCTGTATCAAGTATTTTACTTCAGCTTCTGGGTCAATGACTCCCATCTCGATCAGATTTTCGTCAAGTTCCTAGATCTTTGAGCAAATGCTGAGATGGCTCCTTGTTTTGCTTCTGGACATAAATGTCACTTGAAATAATCTTCTCCACACAGCACGTCACCCAGTTTTTAACTTGACGTAAATAAATAATAAAAGTTCTGCAATTTGTGTTGTTTACAAAATATGAGAGATGTGTTAATTCGGAGAGGAATCACGCTATAAATAGTAAAACCTAACCATTACTAAAGACGAGAAAGTATGTGCTGTAATAGCTTAACCACTTATTTTACTTAAATCTGATAAAATGCTGTTGCATTTTCTACTATTTTGTCTTTTTGTAATTGTCACCAGTTGTGGATTTCAGTTGCTCTATCCAATCTTTTCAGATGCTCGTTTCTGTCCTTACGGTTCTGTGAGATAATGTGCTTTACATTACGTTTATTGTCCCTCCTGATCATTTTTTGTTCGTTTATTGATTTCTGCAAATTCTACTTGTAAAATTGCTGTTTTGACTTTGAGTTCCATTGTTCAAAAAATCGTGTTCTTCAATGTTCGTTCACAAAACCCTTTTTATTTCAGTTCTCTTTTCAGTTTAGTATGTTTTCTTCCATTTTATTGTACATTTCTTGTACGTTTGCAATTTGCTGTATATTTGCTTCGGACAATTTTCTTTCGAGAATTTGAGAATATTTTGATGGAAAAGTCAGTCGGAGTGCTTTGAATTTGCTTGTACTTTTTATGAAACTTTCGGAGAATGCTATTTCACAGAAATGAACCTGAGTAATAGTTTCTTTGAATCGTGTGAAATTAAAGATAGTCGCTGGAAACGATAAAAAAATTCCACTGGGGAATATTCAGAAAATGAGTAGCCCCCTTTTCTTAGTTCTATTTCTGCTTTCGTGCGTATCTTTTTGGTCCCTCCTCGCGAAGTTCATGACTTAACAGTCCGCACGGTAAATCTTGCCACAGAATTCGTATTCTTCCTGAAAGGAATAATGTGAAAGCTTATAATAGTCAAGATAATTTCAGCAAATCTACAACGCTTTCTTGTATAGATTGCAAGTAGTTTTACTTAGTCCTCCCTCAGTGCCATGAAGTTCAATGGTTTGATAGAACAAATATCTTAAATCTCATTTTCTAATGTCTTAAAACTAATGAAGCTACTTAATGAACCAGTGAGTAAAACGAAGTGTTGTTTAACCCAGAATTTTGCAATTATTTTTCTTACCTTTGATTCGTGGTTTGCAATGCTTTATTAAAGTATTGTTCTGAAATGAAATTAATTGTGAAGTGAAAAGGTTATTTCATAATTAGGTCAGAATGTAAAATGCAATTCCTAAAGCAAATATATATGAAGTGAATTTAATTTAAGAGGTCGAGAGAACAAACGGTAGAAGTTAATTTTTGGCAAACTTTGAGTTTTGGTGTAAGGTTAGACTACATTTCATAACGTGTATTAGTGGTGCACAAATTGTTAAAGTTACTGCGTTGCAGCAGTGGAAACAAAATGCGCGTTCGTCTTGTCTAGCGTAGCCTAGTCAGTCAGTTTTCACTATACCATATTTAGTACCCATATATCCGTTGTTGTCTAAGCCCTTAATTTTACTTTTGGCAGAAAAACAAAAACTATGTAACGCATCTGATAACTATTCACAAGATGCAGGTGTAGTGAAGTATAAAATGTGTAATTAATGTCATGGTTATATGGTAATTTGATGAAGGTACAAAATATAATCACCAGAATAAATGTAGAGAAATGTTTGTATGTGAGTTTTTATTGTATTCCGTTTTCAGTATTCATGTACTAAGAATTCTTGGAAGTAGCAGGATAAGTCCATAAGTATGTGCTCTGATTTTGTTGACGTTGGCTCTGTGGTGATGTGTTGACCAGCCACCAGGTGGCCCCGTTTCCTTCCGTGTGGTAGGTCGCGGCGTTACAGGATCAGTCCACCTTGCTGTTGCGGCGTGAAGGCGTTCGTGGACGTGGAGCAGAGCGCGAGGACAAGTCGTCCCTGCTGCAGCCGCAAGCGACTACAATAGCGAAGTGCGCGCTTTGACACTCGGTGAGCTCCTGAAGTGACAAACCGTACGCACATTAGTCGCAGCTCTGCATATGGAATCATGCGTACAACAGGCTTGGCTTAGTTCCGAAACATCTTGATGAAGAGCATAAGTGCGTTCGGGTGGGAATCTGCCAGCCTCTGTTGGATTGTCAGGCTAACGAAGGTGAAACGCATCTGGGGATGAAACGGGAGTTCACCACTTCGAACCACAGAGTAAACGTTGGAACGAGCATGGAATGGAAGCGTCCGGAATCTCCAGAGTCAAGAAACTCAAGAGTCAACCTTCTGCGGGGAAAGTGATTTTTTGGCCTCGCGGGGTCCGGTCCTCTAAGATTAGCGAGAAAAGCTGTCACCAGTGAACGTAACAGCGCTACGCTGTGAAGCAAGTTGAAGAGTGCAATGGGCAACAGCCGCGGGGGCCGAGTGCCGAAGGGAGTTCGTTCGTGGCGAGCCAATGTGGCGTCGGAGCGTCGTGTGCCTGCTTCACGTGGTGTCAAGTGATCTGAGCCGCCGTCGGTTCAGCTCCGAAGCGCAGCTGGAGGAAGCTGTGCATTCAAAAACGGGTGGATGTGTGTGGATGTGGAAATTGGAAAGCTTGTTCACACCCATATACCGAGTACATTGAAAAGCAGGACTATGTTGAAACGGGTACTTTTGTGATCAACTATAAATTCCATTGCAGCAGATACTTATTGACTTACCTACATTTGTGCTGTGGGAGTTCTGATGTGGCACTTTCTTCCGACTTTTGCCACAACCGCGGACTGATGACTAATGTTTTTTACTACTTTAGACGTTTTTGTCTACGTATTTGTGATGTTACGTCAGAAAAATGTATTACTTAAATTATCGTTATTATTTCTGCTTTATTTGTAGCCCGAATTCTTTGATGCTTCCTGAATTTTCTATGTAATGCATAACAGTGAAATATATTTTGTTATAATAAAATGTGAGAAATAAACTTGACTTCTCATTTTTACATATTCCCTTTTTCCATGTAAAACCTATTTCTTCTGGAAATGTGCAGAGTAATTTTCAAATATATACAGTATAGTTTTTGCAACCTTGTTTGTAAATCACGCAATGAATAACTTCCTGCAAAACCATTCATTTATTAATTTTTTGGTACGCATGCAGTTGTAAATCTCGGTCTTTCACATCCACTGCCAGCCATTACGTACATACAATCGTTTCCCTTCGTTTCTGAATATTGTTGAAAAATTAAATCTTTCGGATTTTGCTGTGCCCCGTGAAGATCAAGTGGTGCAACTCATTTTTTCTTCTGTTCATGGAAGTATGACCAGTTAAAAAACGTGTTCTATCGCGTTTTAACACTGCGTTTTCTTCTGATGCATGCTATATAACGAACAGAAATAAAAATGCCTATTATAAAATAATGACAATTACAAAAAAATATAGTTTTGGAAGAGTGTTTAAATTCAGTGAGAGACTGCCTTTCTTATTATTTTTCTGTTTGTTTAGAATTTGTTTGAAGGTCCTTTTTTTAAGCATTCATTATATAATACAATTTTCTTCAAAATCTTACTATTGTTAAACGAGTCTAGAGATTGTAAGATTTTAAATAAATATTTGTGATGAATGTCTGCCGAAAAGGACCTCACCAATTCTAACAATAAATTATAATTGCAAACTTCTTTTAACATCATTCCTTAGGAAGGGAAACATCCTACAGAAGTATCCTCACACAGACCAAACAGCTGATTGTATATGCTGTCACGTTCAAGAGTTATATTCTCATCCCAATTGCCTGACAGTACATCTTTTAGACGACAGTGACTTAAGATGCAGGCATTGTCGTAACGTTCGGGACCGCAATGCGGGCGGGCCCATGTAAAGAAGGGCCCAATTTTAGACTGAAAGTTTTGCGATTGCAAGAAATAATAATTAAATTTTCTGATACTTTTGCGATAATTGATACAAGAGATTAAAAAAGTATCTTCCAGAAGAATGGTTTTTCTTCAGTAGCTTATATAATCCTGTTTCTAAATCAATAAAGGTAAGCAATTCATTTGCTTTTATTTAATTTAATAAAATTAAGACTGTTATAAAGCCCAGATTTTTTAATATTGGTTATTACTCAGACTGGTGAATATGAATATGTTGAAGAATATTTTCATTATTTAAAGTACTAACACTGTTTGGGAGACACTTTAATAGAGGAGGCCCGGATAAATGTTTTGCGGGCGGGACTGCACTCATTTCGTTACGCTGTCCTTTTAAACATAGCAGAAACAAGACCTTGCTGCTTGGAATTGTCAGTGTTAAAATAATTTCAAAACACACTGAGTTTAACATATTTTGGGGGTACTTTACAGGAAGCCACAAAACAAATCACACAAAGGTGGGGTAGGTACCGTAGCAGCCGATCCTGCTGTGCAGTGGGCCTCGCAATCGACCAGGTGAGTACTTCGCTCGCGAGAGCTCGACGTGCTAATCGAGCCAGGCCAGGGGCTCCCGTCGAGGTCTACGAACCGGCGAATGATATTCAAGATTTCATTGAGAACAAACAAATTAAGAGAAACAAAACATATAACAATAACGATCTGCTCTGTTCGGGTGACGCCGCGTTGAAGACGGAAGTGCCGGCGTTTCAACCAACATATCGCGGCCTTCTTCAGGGCTGTGGTGCAAGATGGGCCACGTTTCCTATATTAGCTTGCACAAAAACCAGACTCAGCCTGGCGCCCTGGGCAGGAAGAGAACCTGGATATCTCTGTCGAAACGACGGCCCCTCCGCCTTGCGTCACCCGGGCGGCCCAGGTGGGGCCTGGGCGAGGAAACCTGCTTCGTGTCCGTCGAGAGAGAAGCGCAGCCAGGCTGCCACCGCCCCGCTCCTCCCCAGGGCGCTTCACAAGGAATTGGCGGAGAATTAAACGAACTGCATATCCCAGCAGCCCCGCCACGGGCGTTGAACTTAATGAACACAACATCCACGGTGCGTACGAACCTGGAAAAGTCGGGGAATTTATGTAAATACTCTACCTTTTTCGTTCAAAAAAATTCTAAGGGGGTCATCTCAGCATTTGTTCGAGGATCAGGGAAACTGGACGAAGACCTGATCGAGATGGGGGTCATTGACCCAGAAGCTGAACTACAATACTCGTTAGGTTCTTTACAATTATACAATCCAAATGGTAAATAATACACTAAATGCCTTCCTCAAATTAATATTACTTTCCTTTTGGATGCTGGGTGTAGTCTAATTGTATATAATCAGTTGTGAAGCAGAAACAATTTTACTTGGTACTTAAACTTTTGTATCGAATTTAATCGATTAATCATCTGACAAGGTGTTGTAATGTACATATGTTAATGTGAATACTTTGTAGTCAGCTGATGATTCTATTTCCTGATGAATATGATTAATACGTCGAGTGTTGTAGTTATAGACAACGGAGTTTGCTGAAACTATATTCCCGCCTTTGACATTTTTGACAAAAACCACTGATTCATATATGAAAATACAAGGTAATGGTAAAATACCTAGATGAATAATCTCAGTCTGGGAACTACAAGATGTTTGAAGAGCCAGACTAGACGCTGGCGCCATGTTGCATGAAGAGCGAGAAGTGTTAGGAACCGTTTTGAAAGTGCTACAAAGTCACAGTTTTCGACGGTTACCAACCAAATATAACATGAAGGTATGAAAGATGCAATATTTAAAATGAATACTTCATAAATCTGTTGCAATGTCTTGTAACGGTGATATCGGGTGCATTTCAAATTCCCGCCAATATTGTGACGCAAAGCGCCGGCTGAAGTCGGCTTCGTTGCGCGGGAGCACCCCTTCTCCCTGTCCATAAAGAAGAAAAATCGACTTTGCGTTCGCGGTTTTATTAAATGAAACGACTGACTCGAAGCTCTTCAGTTCCTCCGCCAGGGGCGCCGTGAGGATCCGCACCAGGACTTGTCTTCGTGCGCGCCGTCTGCCCCCTCCTCTTCGGTGTCCACCACCACCAGCTGAGCCGTGTTGCGGAAGTGGTGCAGGAACATGGGGGTGGTGAAGAGCAGGTAGAAGAAGCTCAGTACTGTGTAGATGCACAGAAGTACGATGGCTGTGGGAAAGAAAAAGGATGAAACTTGTCAATTCAGTGGTGGGTACATTATGTACCCAATATGTACATACAGATGTAGTGCTGGCAACATTACTGAAGGTTCTGTGGCCGTTGACGAAGCGTCCAATGGCTTTGATGCTTCCTTTTGTGATGTCCTTAAGACGATAAATAATTGAAATTAGGAAGTACAAGTCTATGTGCTCTTCTGTAAAATATATTGTTTAAAAACAGTACATTAAATTTAATTTTTGTAAAAATATGTTTATTTTCAAATCTTAAATGTGATATGAGTGCACTTGTTTCCTGCTGCTGTTCGGCAAGGTAGCGAGCTGTGATCTAGAACGTACCATACTCTACCATATTTTTTCATGTAATTATAAGTTTGTGAACCACGAGAAACTCTGATGTCTTAACGGGAGTCATAATAAAACACTTCAAGAAGAGGCGTGGCTGAACAGCTGTCGGGCGGAAGGATACTTGTCTGAATTACATGTTGTGTTCATTTGTTTAGCGAACTGTCATTTTGGCTCATAGGCGAATTCTTCTAAATAATGTGGAACTCTGTATTATGAATTAACAAATAATCAAACCGCAATAAAACGTTTTCATATTAAAACACCCCAAAGTCAACTTTGGGTAACATTCTTCCCATCTGCGGTGGGCCTATAACAAAGCATAATTATTTCCTTAACCATACTTCAATAGACTTATTTCTTATATTTCCTTGTGGTTATATATTTCCTTGTGGTTACCCACTGGAGATGGGAAAAAAGTTCATGAAAGTTGTCTTTGGGATTTTTTTAACAAATAGTAAAAACATTCATTATTGTGGTTTGATTATTTAATTTATATTATGAAATATTAAAACGGCATAGCTTTACAACGCATGAAGTTTAACAGAATGTACTCCCCTGGTTCACACACGAGTATAGAAATATGAATCAATCCTTTCACACCAGAAGAAAAAATTAAAGGTCGCTCCTTTGGTACTTGTAAGGTAAAGCTTGCAGTAGAGATCCCATATTTTTAAACCGAAAAACTAGGACACAACACAAAATTATGATTGAAGGAGGAGGGTCTCATTAAACATAATACCAATGTTCAGAAAAGTGTGAATACATAAATTCTTTGCTCCTTCCGGTGCGTTGAAAAACTACATTGTGATGGAAATAAACTCCAATTATGATACTAAGTCAAAGCATTTGTTAAAAAGTTTTTTAAAAATAAATATTCCAGTTGCATGCCGCGCGGTGTAGCCAGAATCAGTCTTTCGGTCCTTCATCCCGAAAATTCGAATGACGGCAATTGTCCGTCTGTGGTCAACTCCAAAATAGCCGATGCCGAGTTTCTTCAAAATTGATATTACGCAATTGATCTGAATGTACTCGAGACTTAGGGAGTTTCAAACGTATATTTTGGTTTCCGTGAAAACTCAAAAACATTTTCAAAATTGACACAATTTTTTATCGAACTTTGTCTTCGTTGAGAGTAAAGGACGCTAACGGGAACGGTGCAGGTCCATCGTTCGTTCAAATCTCAATGTTTTGAAAATTGCAAAAGTGCAAGTTATTGGGGGACTTCTATACAATATGGAAGGTGAGGCTTTTTCCCTTAATTAAATCTGTTCCTAGTAGACGGATCTTTAAATAGGATCATGTTCAATTTTTCGAAAATATCAGTAGCTTTCGAATACTTTGTAGCGAAATCTAAGCAACTTTTTGTCTCCTCAGAAACCGCTCTAAATGTTTTCTCAGGAGGGATGCTTAAAAGAATGGCGTGGGTGTGATTTCGTTGAACTCCGAATTTTCTAGAATTGCAAATTTATAAATAAAACGAGAAAATGTGTACTGTGCGCACTAATTTGTGTACGAGTATCTTCTCCCCCATTCGTCACACAGTTTTTTACTAAATAAATCTAAATCTAAAATGTATGTAAAAACGCGGAAAATGTTAGCGTTCCGAAATGATTTGTTTGGTCACCGGGACAAATGTTAAAATTCCGGCGTGCACTTGGGTTAGTGGTTCTCAGCAGTGAAATGCGGACCCCCTCCCGCCATGTACGATCTGCAAGGGGCTTAACAGGCCAAGAAAGCGCGTTCTTTAATTCCTGTAGGTTGTATTTTGTTGATTTCTTCACCGAATGGAATGGCTTAGTGACGTTTAGTTCATATTTATATGAAAAAATAGTCATTTATCAACTCCTTTAATAAAAATAATTTGAAATCTAAAAAAATAGACTTCTCAAAATGAGAAATTTGGCGTTTGACTGGTTTCTGAAATAAACGAGTCAGTTTACGTGGCGAGAATTCTCAGGCCCTCTCTTCCGTGTGACCACAACTTTCTCTTCGCTCCTTTCACAATCTAGTCGAAAAAAGGTATTACTCGGGCGACGAAACAGGCGATTTGAATTTAGCGATACGTTAACCTTTATGCCATCCCTTCACTGTTTCACATCAGCTCTATCCATTCAAAATATTTAAAAAAGAAAATTAAATCAGTTTTACAGAAAAAAATGTTTCTAAACTACATAAAATCATCTAATTTTGAAGAATATATTTCATTGCGAGTAGGCCACATCGACCAGATCGATTCGAGTGTAAACATTTTAGTGAAAATCCAACGGTTAAACCGCTAGTGTTGTTCACGGACGGAAAGACGATTTGATTATAGTTTTTCGGTGTGAAATACGAAAATTTATTGTACGCATCGTCTTAGAGGAAGTAAATATCAAGGCAATTATTAGACGTAGTAACACACACACAAAAAAGGTTGTCGGACCCAAAGACTTTACACATGTTTCTCTATGTATGTAGACGCGCTGAATCCAAAACTGTAAATCTGAGTGTAGTTTTTAACGATCTAAAAAGAACTGGAGGGACTTGCGGAATTCTGGCTTCATATTCGGAATCAGAGCGTCGACCTATGTCAAGTCTTCGGGTTCGACGACGTGTGTGTGCGTGTGTGTGATGGGTTGTACCTGTGCCGAGGGCGATTAGCAGCACGATGCCGAAAACCACCCCCGCCCTCTTCGCCTTGGACACGTAGACTCGCACCCCGAGTTTGCAGGCGAAGTAGATGAGGTTGAAGAGCCCGAAGTAGCCTGCGACCGCCAGCCACGGCAGAACGAGCTTGGGGTCGTTCTACGCACAGGAGTTCAGCACTTTAAGTGTTAAAAAATAGTATTTTGTAAACCAAGACTAGCGTTATAAAAATTAAGATTTTGCAGCGTTTGAGAATATTATTATAAAGGGAGGACTCGTTGAGATAAAAATATTTTAATGCTCTTTAGATTTTCCCATAAAAATCAGAAAGTAAGAGAAACTAATTTTATATTTCTCACAATTTACAATATATGTGAACGTGAACAAATAATAGAGCGTAAGAACCGAGTGAACCGTGGGCATAGGGATCCCTCTTTTTCCCGCTACCTCGTCTGTTTAGGGCCCAGAGGAAGCTGAGACCCCTTGATATGGCCCTGACGCTTCTAGGATAAGTTTTTTAATTCTTCCGAGTATATTTTGTTTTGACAGTTAAATCTTAAATTATAAATTAAACACGGCCACTCTCAAGTTAAATGTTTTCGAACGCGTGTTATCGACTCTGCATCCTAGTCAGCGAGCGAACACGAAGGAAACCACAAAATGCAATTTAAACATATCGTAGATTAAAACCCTTCAGAAATAGTCTGCACCGAAAGTCAAACATACAATTTCTGTTGTTGTTTTCACCGTTTGTTAGCATTTCCCGATTTTAGTAAAAGCTAAAATGTATCATCTCTACACTTAAGTTACCTCCAATCGTTTCTCCCGGGATGAGGTTGTAAAACCCACTTAAAATTGGAAATAAACCACCACCCACACATAACCACACGTTAATTTTCATTTTGCGTAAGTAATTTGACGGCAAGAAGACAACGCCCTTCCCACGACGACTCGTTGATCTAAGGGTGTGGATAATGTGTTCAAATATTTATATTAGAATTTTTTGTCAATGCGTATTAGTGAGTTCCCCGTACCTTCACCATTTTCTTTCCCAAACATCTAAAACTCGTCGAGGATGTGTAGAAGCTCAGAGAATAACTCTGAGGCATCGTTGCTGCACTCGCTCTCGGTTTCTCGGGGTTGTAACTCTCTTGTTGTTGAGTGTTGTGTGTGAACACGATCCGTAGCAGGACCGACTAACCGGATGCACGTCACTTACTACTCGTAAACAAATTTGAGAGTTCTGCCAGGGGACGAACGGTTGGACGAGTATAATTATATATAATATATAGTTATAACAGCCTAAAAAGGTACAGAATTGACAGTTCGCTAAACACGTGAACATCACGTGTACTTCAGAGGAGTATCCCTCCGCCGCGAGAGTTGTTCAGCCGCGCCTCTTCGGTAAGTGTTTATGTCTCCCGTTAAGACAAGGCTTCTCATGGTTCACAGCCGTGTAATTATATAAAAAAATAATTGATGCAAGACAAAGCTCGGAACGCTCTGCATCACAGCTCGCCAGCTACATCACAGGAACAGGAAACATGTGCATCAGTACGCATCGCACAAACATCACACAGAAAGTAAATTCAATGTAATGGTTATAGAAGAATACTTTTTAGACAAGAGCACAGTAGAACTGCGCTTCCTACTTTCAATTATTTCTCGTTGCGAATGATATTTTCGTCGAAGTCAGTTGCAAGTTTGCCAACTGCAAACGAATGGAGGAAGAAGAGTCAAATCGGCTGAAGAACACGACTGCAGAACCTTCAGTTGTGCTGCCTGTTCAGGCGGCGAAATGATCGAAGGAAAGTTGGGAGAGCATTTTAATAGAAACTGCACCGGAACATCGCCTCTTCTATCTCAGGAGTTTTTGTGAGACAAGAGTGTTCTGGAAAAGAGACGACACAATTGACAAAGATTGTTACTAGGAGAAAGAATGAACGAGTATTGAAGTTGTCACAGTTGCCTCTGTCCAAACGAAACTAAACCGGTCCTTACGAATTCTGTGGCCTTTTGCTTCGTATTTCTACTACATCCTGTGCCTGGCACACTCTGGATCAAACCTTGATGACGTTCAAGACGCTTTCACTCAGCTTTCCGCATTAGCTTGTAGTGACAAGGCGAGCGGGCGTCTGCGATAGAAAATTCCTAGCATTTCGACAATGTCAATTTACGCGGGAGTGGCCCCCAGGAGCTGGTGCGTTCTTGCGGTGACGCTCCGAACTAATAGAAAGAAGTTGACAATCGACTTCAAGGAACTTTGTACGAAGAAATGAATGTTTGATCAACAGAGAGGAAATTTGCGCGGGTTTTTGGGAAAAATTAAGACTATCACGGAGGCGCCAATTTTAAAATGTATAATCCTTTCCTCTGAAACACCTTCAAAGAACATCAAACGCTATGTTAAAAAAAAACAAGGCGCCGAATTTGAAGTAATTTGCCTGGCCATTTGTCAACGCAACTGCCAGCATAAGCTGTCAAAACGGTCCTTTCTTATAAAAACCGCTTTATATCTTGCTATCAGCACTGAATTTAAAGTTAAATACTTTTTCTTCTCCGCACTTATCGTACTTCTGTTCGTCTACTCAGAACTGAGCTTCCGTCTACTCTTCACCGCACACGTTCCTGCACTACTTCCGCAACACGGCGCGGTTGGTTGTGATAGACGAGGAGGAGGAGGGTGAGACAGACAGCGTGCAGAAAGACGCGTTCTCTTGCGGATTCTCACGTCGCCCCTGGCGGAGAAAGTGAAAAGCTTCAAGTCACTCGTTTCTTTTAATAAAAGCTCAAGGAGGCGCAACGTTCTTCGTCGGTCGACCCCTTTCAGAAATCGCCTTCTAGTGCGGGCGCTCACGTTGACGACGCCGACGACGAGCAGAGCGGCCGCCACCATCATCGCGGCGCAGTTCACCATCCCCACGGCGCACACCGCCTCCACCACTGCGCACCACACGTACGACGCATGGCGAGAGCGGCGCCCGGCCCGGCCCGGCCCGTTCGGTTAGCGAGCTGCTCTTGCACACGACTTGCACCGGAATCTACGGGTGCTGACACGAAGGGCAGCCCCAACCACCAAGTATCTGATTCCGGTAAGCACTAGTTCATTTCTTGACTACTTTTAACAACTTGTGTAATGTGATAACTACGTAATATTAAATGTGTGCTTTGTTCCATTTATTTATTTAAAGGGCCTATTAACTACGGTAATTGATACCCGCGAGTATTAAGATGAAGCCGGAATTGTGAAAGAAAATGGGAAAAAATTAAGAGAGCTGCCAAACGCCCGCTTTGTCCACATTGTTTGGCCGGGTGTCGAACTCTGTCCGAGGGGTATCCGCCACCCGTTCTTATTGTTCGCAATAGCAGTAGGAACATGTGCTTTCGCTTCCTTTCATCAACTAACATTCACAATACAAGTGTAGATTGCGGGAAGCCCTGGTAGGATTCACAAACTGTTATTTGAGACGTCTTGCAATATGATAATTAATTCTCAGTAAGTTGTTACTGAAATGTTGGGAAGGATCTTAGATTGTAGCAATGAATCTCCAACAGTAAAGGTGAATTTCGACCGTATTTATTCTTGACTGCGAGGAATATAACTAGCATTTCGAAGCGGGTTAGATGATGCGTCTGACCAGTAGGTCCTAGGTGGAGTTCAGCCGCTGTCTGGAGGAGACTTCCAGCCGCCCGTTCTGAGCGGCAGTTTTGTATGGTTTCTGTTATCTACACCAGGCCTGAGGAATGCCCGAGCCGTACCCTAACAGACGGGCCTCGCATCGCGCGCGATCTTCCCTACCTCTTCCTTGACCTATCATTTCCTCTTACACTAGGTTCACTACACAAGCACAATGCTGTGGCGGTGCCCCGCTGGTTGGGGAAGTGCTAGCAAGTCGGCGCCGGATCTCGCGAGCAGCTGTGGCAGGTGAAGCGCGGGCGTCACTCACGTCGCGTCAGCCTCCCGCGCGCGGCGCCGCTGACGCGCGACCACAGGGCGCCCATCGCGCGGCCCACAGAGGGCAGCACCGCGCCCCGCCCTGCCCAAACAAAGGCCGTGGCCACGCCGCACTGAGGCGGTCTCTCCAGGGGAGGAAAGTTCGCGCGCGGTCCGTGGCCTGTTTGTTAGAGCACTGCTCCGGTATTCGACGGGTATTGTTCGGAGAAACCAGGGAAAGCTATCGATCAGAGCAGCCGACCCGTAAAATTCTTCTTTAGACCTCCAATTCAGATCAATTTGAATCTTTACTAGAGCGTTAATGAGAGACAACTAGTCACTAGCGAACCTAATGACGTGACATGGAAAAGCTGCAACAAACTCAAAGCAACGGTTATTACGAGAACAAGAAAAGGTGAAATATTATAATATTACTTTATGAGCAATACAGCAACGTATGTTGTTATACAAGAAATACAAAAAAAGAATGTTATATATATATATATATATATATATATATATATATATATATATATATATATAAATACCAGAACTAGTTTTGGTTACTTTTCACTGCGATCTAATTTTCTACATGATTTCTCCCATCAACTAGAGGGCCAAAAGGCACCGATGATGTGTACGGTACCCTCACACACCTAAATGCCCAACCCCAACACTCACAACAAAGTTTCCTTCTCTCCACTGTACCCATTACAACGGAGTGTTGAGCTGGCTCTAAGTTCGCATCTGCAGAGACTTGCACGTCGCTCAGAGCATCAACTGGTCAAGAGAACCTCTGAGTGGCAAGTCCTAGGGTTCGAGCCCGGGCTGTCGACTAGCTACGTAGCTAGGTCGCATTCAGCCACGGTCTCAAGGAGGACTCTACTGATCAGAGCAATCGGTCGCTAGTCTAGAGGTCTCTCTGATCAAAACCAGACGAACGGCGGAGCAGTATCCTAAGAAATGGGCCACAGACCGCCATTCGTGTGCTATCCTCGTTCGTTTTTGAATTGATGCCTTATTGTACGTGGCGAGACTCAGGCCGTGACGCCTGATCACGCAAATTTTGCTTCGCTCCTTTCGCTAACTAGCGTAGGAGGAGGTATTTCTTAGTCCACGAAACAAGCGATTTGAATTTAGCTCAGGGGCTTCATTTAGGCTCTTTTACGTGCAGTAAATTAACATGGGACAGCCGGCTTTACTTTCCCGGAAGGATCAAGTTTAAACCCGCGAACTTGGGTATAACAGTCCGATACGCTAACCGTTACACCATCGACATGTGGTGGGCGTAGACCTTGTCCCTGCTGGGTCCGTAGGAGATACCTGGGTGGAGGAAACCCCGCAATCCCACGTCGGCGCCGGATCTCTTCATCCAGCGGGGGAAGATGACCGCAATTCCAGAGAAAAATGTGTTCTACATTTACAGGACAAATGACCTTTGCAGTTGACGCCCCCGGAAACATCAATTAATAAAAGACTCCAACGCTTCTTCGAGAAAGCATCCAACGTGGGGCTGAGGAGGCAGAATGAAATAATATTGACTCACTTCCCTTCGAGGAGGTCCGGCTTTTCTGCTGGTAACGGGTCTGCCTTTCAGTCTGCTTCGCGTCCATCTGGCGCCGAAACGCCCGGTCCTTCAATGCGCACACACACGTCTAGTTGAAAGGGGCGTCGCCGGCGCTGAAAACTGTTTTCAAAGTACTACTTTTCTACAACCCCTTTCCCAATTGGCCGCTGCGTAGTGATGCTGGAGCACGTACGCAGAGATGCTACCTGACGGTGCTCTTGACAACTGCGCCGAGACGTGGCCAAGGCAGCTAATGTCAATGGAGAATTGCTCCCCGTGCAAAACGCTCAACGCACGCCCGCAAGCGGCTCAGACGCGTCGCGTCAATGCAGACGCAACAAAGTAAAGAAAACACTACATAGATCTCTTTGGGTGGCGTTTGTTTAATTCCAGGCACACTCACTAAGATGGCTGCGCTAAAACGCCTTTTTGAAAATTTGATAGAAATCTCTCGCCGGATCCGAAAACAAATAATAATTTGCTAAGCAGGAGACAGTGGCGCCTCGAATGGCACCCCATGCATCGATTGCTGCCCTGAGATCGGGCGGGCGCACAAACGGTCACTCGCCATTACTCTAATACTGTACAGGGATGTGCGTTTAGTAGCTTTAAAATTTGTTCTTTGTTGAATGCGCTCAATTGTTTGCACTAGACTCTCTTTTTCACGCATAAAAAAGTAATCATGAGGTAAATACATTCTTGATTAATTTTAACTCCTTTATAATTTGAAGTTAATATAACAAAAATGATGGAAGTTTATTTTCCACATACATGTGAAAAAAAAAGGGTACATATATGTTTGAATGATCTCGTATGTATTTGAATTTAATTTTTCTAAGCGACTCTCCTTATGGTTATAGCCTTGCCAACATTCAGTAGGAGTTGCTACAAAGACATTTATTTATTGTGTATTATGGTACTTTAAAATTATATGTTATGTGTAGTTTGTAAATTAGGCTGGTCGTAACTTTTGTTTAAGTTGGAATTTTTCTATCTCCACCTTTGATTATACTTAAAATGCGAAGAAAAAATAATAAAGCATATGAAAACGAATATTTCGCATTCATATTAATTTTTGATTCATCTGGTGTGATTCATTGGATTTTTAGTTTTTCTAAAATGTAACAAGAATTTATTATACAATACATACCTCGAATGCTCTCCGGAGACGCTTGTGACCAAAATATCCCGCTGGATTGTCGACGTTCTGTGGATCAGCTGCCATTCGCGGTGTATTAAAGAAAACCTGAGGGATTTTAAGCAGAAATATTCGTAGAGGTAGATTTGGTACGTTCCCCGACTTGCCTGAATAGTAAAGGTTCATTATACAGACTATTCTAAATAAATTACCTAAGAGTAACACGAAATAATTTCTACACAATTCACAGATTTTTATTCAGGTTCTCTTGAAACCTCTCGTCGTATTCACAAGTTTTAAGTCTCCTCCGCCAGATGCCTCTCCAGTTACTCGTTTGACAATGACACCGCAGTTGCAAGGAAGACGTGTAGGGATGAGGGACGTGCAAAATGTTGTTTGTAGTACGAGACATTTCGTCGAAAAGATTGCAGGGGGACATGGCTAAGGGCATCAGCTGTCGTCTCTGCAGTCCCTCTGACCGGGTGGTGCTAGGTTGGAGTCCCGTCGGTGGCAGGATTTTCGGCACTAGCTTGTCAGCTAGGTTGAATTCAGTCGCTGTCTAGATGAGGATTCTTGCGGCCGGCTGCTCTGATCGGTAGTTTTCGTGGTTTCTCCGATCAACAGAAATTAATCCTAACAAACGGACCGCGGGAACTTTCCTATCTCTTCCTTGTCCTATCCTCGCCCCCTTACTCACACTTACAATAACATTCAGTACACTACCACACATGTCGGGAGCTTAAAGCTTATCCCGGGTGGGGCAGTGCCGCGCTGGTGGTTTCCAGCCAATCAGGGAGACCTCTCCGCCAATCATGGCGCACCTGCCCTTCCCGAGCGCCGAGGCAGGATAGCACAAATCACCGGGCGCGTAGCGCCGCAGTGTCACTGCCCTGAGGAAGCCTGCGACATGTCAGGCGAAACGTCGGCCTCCCAGCCTACGATGCCGCATCTTCCGGATAGCTAAGACCATTTAATGACCTCGTTAGTTGACGTGCCCGGAATCACTAACAATAAATTGGGAAGTTCGACGTGGCGAGTCAAGACACGTTCTCGAGATCTTGGCTCATAAGCTCACTTTAAGAGCGTCCATTTTGTAGCACTGTTCCTGTGGCGATGGGGCGCGGTGGGGTCAGAGCTTTCTCCGGAGCTAATGTCCTTGGGAATTAGTCTGCGGAGATGTGTTTGAATATCCTCCCACTTCCTTCAACTCTCGTAGAGCGTCGCCCACGAAGCAATGAGACGCTGGCACATACTCGCGTCTCTTAGTAGAAATTTCTTACATATCGGAAAAAGAAAGGGCCGTGTTAAAAGAGAGGGGCCACATTGAACATTTGTAGAAAGAAACTTGATCTGTCAGTTGGTGAACTGAGAATAAATTATTTCAAGTGCGTAAATCTACTGTGCTATTTGTTGTTACTTTTACTGTGCTATTTGTTGTTACAGTCCCGGAAGTATAGTGCATGCCTTTTCTTCGGGAGGGGGCAAGGTCCGGGGCCGCCCTGCTTTGCCGGCTAGCGAGGTTTCCCCTCCATCCCCGAAGAGCTCGAGGAGCCCGACCGGTCGTCCGGCGTGTGTGAAAGATAGTGCGTGTCAGTGTGTTCCTAAGGGTGAGGATAGCACTAAGAGGAGGTGGGTAAGATCACGCACGTTCCGTGGTACGTTTATTAATGCACTGCTCCGGTATTGAAGATTGAGGAATGGTTTAATTTATGGAAAAATCCTCTAAGACATCTTGAAATGGGTTCATGTTCAATTTTTAGAAATTTTGAGTGATTTTCGTGTAATTTAAATTTAGATTTATTTAGTCAAAAAACAGTAAAACTACACTATATGTGACGTATGGGGGAGAAGATGATCTGCGCATATTTTCTAGGATATCTTCCCATCATTTTAACTATAAATAAAAATACATTTTAAAGAAGCGCGAAATTGGTAATATTTGAAAAAAATATGACATTTTCGTTCCCGAGTTATAGAAAACGTATTTGCACAAACCAAAAAACAGTCAAAAAAGTCGCCCATTCCTCTACTCCTACCATTAAAAGCAGAAGGAGAGTTCCACAAAACGTGCGCATAGTGAAGCTACGTTACAATTTTGCGCGAAATATACATAATTTCAAAAATTTAACATTGCATTCTCAAAATTTGTTCCTCATGTGTAATAAGCGACGGTAAAAATATCTGGTATTATAATCTCTCATTTTCGGACAACTTTTCGCTTTTTACGAAAAATAAAAAGGTTAATATTTCAAAATTTACAACGTTTAAGATGAATATTTTTGCTTCACATTAAGTCTATTGTAAAAATGAGCCCTTCAAAAAGATAATGTACAATTTTTTGAAAAAAAAAAAAAAAACTAGTTCTTTTGTACTTAGCGCTAGAAATTTATTCAATTTCAAAAAAAAAAAAATTTCAAAGAACGTTCCTCTTTTCGTTTCCCGCGGAGAGAAGAGCTGAAGCTCAACAAACGCCGAGCCCCTCATTCTCGTTGAACTCTCTAAATTGTCGAAAACTATCAATTTAGAAGCTAGAAAAGATGTAGACAACGCGAGGAAGTATGTGCTGGCAGTTGTAATTGTGCGTAGAATAGCGGACATCCTAACAAATCATATACAAGTGTTTTAAAAAATTATATTATTTTTTCATTAAAGTTTAAATTCATTAAAGGAGTTCCTTTATATTATAAACATTCGATTTTCTTTGTTCTTAAATTGTAGGTTTCAAGTTCCACTAGTGACGTGGTGCTCCGGCTGCCTCTGCTAGCCTTCAGACGTCTATTTCGTCAATATTTACGACAATATACTCGTGAGTTTAAACAATTAAACCACATAAATTTCAAAATTATTCCTTCAACGGATGCCCTCCCCTCCCTTCGACTGTTTCAAATATACAACCGATCAAAGAATGTTGATAACGCTCGACGAATGTGCACAGCTGGTGAGAGAGCATCATAGAAACACGTCGCTAAAGAATTTTTACAAATAGTTACTAATGAAATGTGTATATTGTAAATAAGTTAAGCTCAAGTGTCAGACTTTATTGCTAAAGGTAAGCTTCTGTCAACTTAGAGTTTACAATGAAACTTCGCAACTACAATTACATCTATCATTTAAAGGAACTCTCTTTATTGAGTTAATAAGGAGGAATTCTGATGGAAGATAAGGTTTAATAGAAACATTAATTTTTAGTTTATCAGAGCAACATTTTCATATTAGTAAAGTATTATATAAGTAGAGAGAGATATTTTTGATGCATTGTTCCTCAGTATTAGTTCTTGAAATAATTGCATGACACTTGTTTCGAGGTATTAATAGTTTTTTATGAAGCCAGTATTTAAGCTAATTCGTTTGCATTTTTCGCGTGATGACTGAAATGTTAGTAGGAAAGAAGGTGCAATATAATAGTAGGTAAACGTTCGCAATAATACGAGAAACTACGTGCTGAATTAGCTCCACGGTCGTAGAATGCCCTGCTAATTCGTGGTGGGAGGCTGCTTTGATCGGAGGTGTCCGTGGTTTCTCCGATCAACACCAGGCGAATGCCGGAGCGTAACCCTACCAAGCGGGCCACGGACCGCGCGCGATCCTTCCTTCCTCTTCCTTCTCCTAACATGCACTGTACTACCGCACATGCCGGAAGGCGAGACGGGAGCTTAGAGCTTGCCCCGCTAGGCGACGTAGGTCGGCGCCGCCCGTTCCCGAGGGCGAGTGCGGGTGAACTGCTGTTGCGGTGACGCTCACTCGGAAGAAGCGCGGCGGGATGGCGCCGAGGTCGAAGAGGCTGCGCGGGCCGGGCCGCGGGCCGCGCCCGCCCGGCCGCCGCGAGGTGCTCGT
The DNA here is from genome assembly GCA_017312745.1 of Gryllus bimaculatus. Taxonomy (NCBI): domain Eukaryota; kingdom Metazoa; phylum Arthropoda; class Insecta; order Orthoptera; family Gryllidae; genus Gryllus; species Gryllus bimaculatus. The sequence continues at coordinate 87,844 of BOPP01000482.1, forward strand.
CAGCCAGTGGCGCACGCGCCGCAGCGACCTCAGCGACCTGCGCACGCAGCGGCGCAGGGACCAACTACGCTGGAGGACAGTGGCGGCACCTGGTCGACGCTCCACCAACTAGCAGCCGCCAGTCATGCAGAAGAGGTGCCTGGTGGCGGCGTGCGGAACTGTTCTACCGAATCGACGTGCGGTTTGTATCAATCGCATTTCTGTATTCTTGTCTTTTGGTTTATCTGTGTTTAAAATATATTAGTGGTTAGAACAATAATAATATTCACAATACCTTCAGTATGTTCGTCATATAACGGTAAAAATAGAAGTCATCAAACCGCAAATACATCATTATACATTCAACTTTGTCGCCTAATTGTGATTTTCTTTGCGCCGATTTTTGCTCCTGCACAGCTCCAGTCTGGTTACGGATCACGTGACCACAGCGCGGATACGTCGGTTGAAAAGCCTGACCAGACATTGGCCGCCATGTTGCATGGACAGCGAAAAGTGTTAGGAACCATTTTGAAAGTCGTACAAAACAACAGATTTCAACAGTGACCAACCAAAAATAACACAAAGGTATACAAGATGCAATATTTAAAATAAATGCTCCATAAATCTGGTGCAATGTCTTGTAACGACGTGATAATTCTTATATAGCTACATTTAAAATTCCCGCTAATATGGCGTCGCAAACTGGTGTCTCAACCTGAAGCTCATTGGCTGAAGTCAGATACGAATCACAAGAGCCCCCCTTGGTACGGGCAGCCAAATTTCACAATAAATAATTATAGTAATATCTATTTTAAAAAATTAGTCATTTAATACAATATTTTTATCGCACCTACAAATTGACTCAAATTCAAATGAGTATGGAATCTTTCATTACTTATTCTGTGACTTCTTTAAATGTATGTATAATAATGACGTCTTGCTCATTGCAGCAACTCGCAACCCCGTCGATACTGACTTGTATGGATTTCCCGTAATTTAGTTTCTGTTTGGATTGTTTATGACCAATATTACTGCAAATTTTAACTTTGGTTTGGTTTGGTGGTAAGTTTGGCGATCAGTTTTGCTCCATCATGTGTCAGTTTTACACGATACAAGAAATAATAAAAGTATCGCATTCCTTTCCACTCAAATACATATTTTTTTAAATACAATAAATCAACAAAAATATTTAATAGAAAATATCATCTCCGCAGATAGTAAATGTTTCACTTTTGGAAACGTGGAAACAGACTTAACCTACCTTTATGGCTCCCGCAGAGCGGCGCGGGAGATCCGCAGCGGGGGCGGCGCGGAAAGTTCGCGCTAGATGCGGCGGCGGCGGCATCCGCGGGGCCGTTCGCACCGGAGTGCCCATTATGACTCCATTTGGTGACAGATTTCCGCATCCGATTTACAAAACGCACTCGCTTCTATTCATGCTGGGATTGAAATGCAAAGTTACTCGTAGTTTGTTTTCTGAGCACATGCCGTATGGATCTTTCTTCATTTACGTTTTCCCCTCAAATTGTTAATATCTCTTTAGAAAACGTAGAAAAGGGGTCCATGATTCTGAACTAGGAAGGAAAAGTCTGGAGAATCCACACCATGATGCCACAGAGGAGGAGAAACACTTTTAATTTGCTAGAATGACTAGTACCTGTTGCGATTAAACTTTGAATTTGATTGCAGAAAACATAAGAATATCTGACACTTCACAATCATGAAGCTATCTCACCTGAAGAACAACTTTTTCTTGCATATTCAAAAAGAATGATAATTATGTTGGAAATTTTCATTAGTAAAATGTACAAAACTTTGAGAACAAAAAATTTCAAAAAATCTAATCGTGTTCTGTAAAGTAATTGATTTTAAGTAAACATAAAACTTTGAAGTATTTTTTTCTGACCGTTCAGTCGTGTCAGATTCACCGGCGAAAAGAGCTGAAAATATTCGGCATCTGAGCCTTCGCCTTGGCTTCCACGGCAAAACTCGAGCGGCAGCGGTCGAAACGCGTCCGGCTGCGTTGCAAAATCCGCAGGTAATAAAACGCCGCCAATCGGCTGCCGCGCCGCCCTGTGGGAGCCTTTGCTTCCGGTCGAGGAAAAATATTTTATCGTCACCTGTTGAAATCTTTGGAGGCTTTCAACATGGAGTCGTTATACTCTTTCACCAAGTTCTTCTGCAGGTGAAAGATATCCTTGCCCCAAACATTAATCATGATGCAGTGCAGGTAGTATACAAATAAGATGGCCGCGATAGCCTGGAAGAAGATAGAATGTGACATAAAGAGACACGTTAATTTTACACTTCTCAATATAGGAAATGGTGAAAATTCTATAAAAATCAATGGGAAAATATTTTTCTTCTCATCGACGATCTTGCTTCAGTTTTGCCTGTAGCATCGCCAGGAAATGAATAGAGAATAATAGCTGATGAAGCACTTGTTTCTAAATAAACTAGTGCTACTAAAACAAGCACATATTTTCTCGCTCGTATTTTCACGCAAAATTATGCGAAAAGTACTCATTTTTTTTAAAAAAAGTAATGTTTTTAAATTTCTATCTTTAACATGTTTTATTAAGGGAAAAATCTCTACCTTCGTAATTGAAGTTGTAGAAAGACGCCGAAAAAAATTCGAATATTGGCAATTTTTGAATCTGGCTATACCACGTGGATTCTGGCTACCTCCCTAAATTTGGCAACTGGAAATATCCACTTTTTGGTCACCATTCTCGTGAATGTTCTTCACACTATCCAACAAAAAAATTTTAAAAAATTGATTTAGGCATTTTTTAAATATTTTGAACTTGTCCCAATTACCCCCAAAAATTAAAATATCGGTATAAAATTCTAGCGGCCGCGATACCAGCCAGATCGATTAGGGAATATCAATTTTGGAGAAAATCGGCTGAAATCAATTTCTCTATCTGTAAATGTTTAAAGGTTTTCCGATATTTTCCTACGACTCCAATATTGAAGACCGTTTCTGTTCATTAAATTGGTGCTTCATGATTAATCACTTGTCGGGAGGCTAGAGCCCGTCCTGGCCGGGGCAGGGGCTGGTGCTCCGCTGGCGGGAGATTCCTGGCTGGGGAAAACTCCGCCAGCCGACGCTAGGTCTGCGCCTGATTTCGCCATCCACCTGACACGGAAGAACACCGCCACCTCCCGCGATAAAACAAAACACGGGCCACACTAACATGACTAAAGACCTTAGCAGTTGACGCTCGCGGAACCTTCAATCAATCAGTCACTCCATGGACGCACCGCTGTCAACAGGGCGATGATGAGGACGGCTACCTGCAGCCTCATGCACCAGCAGTCTTTGAGGATCCACTTGGCTCTTCGGGGGCGGCGCGCCGCTCGCCCTGAGGGCTCTGGCATCGCGAGCGACGACAAAATGGCTCGGCCAACTCGCACGCGTCTGCGAAAAAACAGGCCTTGCAATGCGGTCGCACAGAGTAGTATATTGTGACGTCATGGATACTCACAGCGACCACAGACACAGAGCTTTTATATAACAAATATATTTATTAACAAATAAAACAAAACAAATATATACACTTAATAATCTACTTACACCCTAGCTCTGATAGACCTACTATCCCCTGATCGCGGGAGCGATTCAAACCCGATTGAAGATCGGTTTCGATTGTGGCATTCGCCACTCCTACTTCTGAAGCGCGCACAAAGCCTAGCTTCCGTGACCGGATGTCACGCTGGGACACAAAGTGCGTTCTGGCGCACCAACGGCTGGTTTGCCTCGATCGCAGGAGCGATCTTATCCGATTGAGAATCGGCGTGAATCGTGACACTCAACCACTCTTCACCTCGGAGCACGCACACAGCATCGCTCCCCCGTGACCGCAGTCACCCAAGGACCTAAAGTCCGCAGGCATCGTCAACTAGTGACTCGAGCCTCGCGAGCCTGGCTCGCATATGCACCGTCGTGGCGCCAAGTTTTGTGCTCCTGCACGAGGTTCTCCCACGGTCTCCAGAACCCACCCACTGGCTCTGTACACTCCTTTATATAGGCGAGGCCCACGTGACCTACTACGTCACGCCACCGCCCCGCTTGTTATAACAGTGAAAGGTTTCTATAGGCCGGAAGACCCCAAAGCCTTGTGTCTCCCGTTTCCGCGTTCTTGCCTTTACGGAAAAACCCTTCTCTCCTTCCTGTGGCGAGACTAATCCTCTACCAAGCGTCCCCAAATAGATGCCACGAGGCACGCTGGCTAATACGTTACAATATTCAACGAACGATAGCTATTATTCACGAGCTGATATTTACGACACGAGCGACGTAGGAGTGAGTGTCGGAATTTCTACGAGCCGAAGTAATGGCCGTTGTGCTCGAGTTGAAGACTATACTTTCGCTACGACTTTGAAATTGTTTTAAAAATACTAAATGGGTACCATTGCTACAGAACACCAACTCGCATGCCAAGCGAAAAGTGTTGAGAAACATTTTGAAAATGGTATAAATGTCACAATCTTTAAAAAGGAACACGAACCAAAAATATCACGAAGATGTAATTGAAGTAAAAGATATGATATTTTTAAAAAAAAGCTTCACATATCCGTCTCAGTGACTTGTAACAAGGTGAAAATTTTGATATCTGGCTGCATTTCAAATTCCCGCTAATATTGGTGCCTGAAGCTTTTTGGCTCAAGCCCGACAGGCTGCGCAATTGCTCACTCATGTCTTTTCATTATGGAAAACTGCAACATTTGCAACGCGGGCTTTAATGGAGAATAACAATACGAGGAGGTCGCATAAGCTTACCGAATCTTGGTAAGAGTTGTGGTAATTTTTCGGTAAACAGATTTCAAGCGACTTCTGTATTCAGTATAGAAGAATTCAAATTTAGCAGAAATTCAAGAGATTTATTATCGCACGATCATATTTTTTGCCTTGAAATGCTCAAATTTTAATAATGTGTCCATTACCTTGGATTTCGTAGGCATTGTTGCAGTTTTCTAAAAATCACCATTACGCCTTTCTGCTGGTATTACTCTTCAATTTTTACTTTTAAGTCCTTTCTTCGTAAGAAGTGGTTTTGTAATTGTGCCCCGAAAAACGATCCACGAGAATTTTATAGGACAGGCTTTATCGACGTACATTACAAATTTGTCTGAGGCTTATAAAATATGCATTTCCAATACAGAAATATTTCATTAGAAATTAATGTCAAAAAAGAGTCGGGGCAGTTAAATTAAAAAAAATATTATCAATAATTGTATAAAAAGGAAAGGCAATATTGAGGTCTCAATATGTTAGTAGCTTTAACACAATTTTTTCTTGAAAGAAAAAAAAAGCAATTTTAATCGTTTATTTCTCAAAACGGTTCCAAATGTTTCCTTTAAGGTTTCGCCGAATATAACTAAGAACTCTTACAAAAATGACGCACGTCCGATTGCCCAGTTCTATATTTTCGAAAATGGCAGAAGTTACAAATAATGCGAGCAGTTTGCAAGCGAGCAAATAATGCGAGTGCTGTTGGAGCAGTACAAGCTTACTTTCTCCTATACCTAGGTATATATGGAATATTATGCCGCATAGAGGAAGTTTGTATTCTATTTTATTTTTTACTTATTGAAGGTAAAATACAGTTAAAACTGTGGGTGACGTACTATGGGAAGAAGTGAATTCTGTGCACGATTTCTTAAATTCTGGGATCCCTGCCCTCAACCATATACGAGTTGAATTCTAAATGCAAATGGAAATGAGCATTTTTGGCAAGAATTAGCAAGAATGTCAAAAATTTGTGAAAATTTTCTCCAGTGAAATAAAACTATTTTCAAAGGCAAATCAGCTACAAATTTGCGATCGTATCCCTCATTGTGCCCTTCCTGCCGTGCGAAAATTGAGAGCAATCATTTGAATAACAATATTACCCAGAGAAGTCTAGACGACTGCGCAGATTGTTACGTCTGTGTCCAGAAGCAAAACAAGGGGCTGTCGCAGCATTCGCCACAATGATCGGACGAGATGGGTGTCATTGACCCAGAAGCTCAAGTACAATACAGTCTAAATCGTAACCAACACGCTAGATTTCATTGTTAAAACCAATATTATTTTCCTTTTTGATGCTCGGGATAGTTCCTAATTGCATAGAAACTGTTACGCAGCAAAAAATATAGTACTTGGCACTTCAACGTGTGAATCGATTCTTATTTTTATTGTATCTGTCAGTGATTTGTAAAATATTGATCATGTATATGACGTTTCGTAGTTAGCTGTTGATATTGATACCTGATGAATACGATTTTTACGTCGAGAAATATAGTTATATACATGGGTATTACCTGAAAATATGTTCCTGCTCTTGAGTAAGTCCTTTTTGATTAAAAAAAACACCGATTGGTAAATGATAGGAGGACGGTACGGCACGAAGGCACGGCGATAATAGAATTCCTAGCTTAATAGAGAGAGGCTTACAAGAATCGCGTGGGTAGGATTTGCTTATTTCGTTCAATTCTGTTTTGTAATCTAAATGTTATGTAATGTTGCGGAAAGTCTATTTCGACATTACCTCTAGGTACCTCTAGTTCATCGTATTTACAACGCATTGCCAGATGACATTAAACAATTGAAATCAGTACACAAATTTTAGTTAAAAGTAAAATATTTTCTGCTGCATAACTGTTTCTATACAATTATAGACTACACTGATCATCAAAAAGAAAAGTAATGTATATTTTAACAAGGAAGTGATATATAATGAATTTTTTCCATTTGTATTGTACATTTTTTAAGACCTAATAATGATTGTAACAAATAATGTACTTCAGCTTCCGTGTCAATGACCGCCATCTCAATCAGGTTTTTGTCCAGTTTTCCTGATCCATTGAGCAAATGCCGAGATGGCCCCTTGTTTTGCTTCTGGACGTAAATGTAGCTTCACTATGCGCACGTTTTGTTGAATTCTTCTTTTGTTTATAGTGATAAGAGCAGAGGTAAGGGTGAGTTACTATTTTGTTAGCAATGCAGAAAAATCATACTTGCAGTTCGTTTACCATTGCAAATAAGTTTTCTATAACTCTGGAACAAAAATGTCTAGTTTTGAAATGTTGCTAATCTCGCGCTTTTTTAAATTTTATTTTTATTTACTTATTTATATTTAACTTTTACTCATCCTTCAACTATTTATAGAAAAAATGATGGGATGGAATTCGGGAACTCTAGAAAACGTGCGCAAATTCCTGTGCGTTTTTCCTTCATATAGTTTTTTTTTACTGTTTTTTGACTAAATCTAAGTCGTCTCAGACAGTCAGTGATTGGACAAACTAGGCGTAAATGAACGCAGAAGGCCTGGGTTAGAGTCCTGCCCTGGGTTACTAATTCTTTGAACTATTCAGTACACATAATAAATCTTCTGTCTGTGATTTTGGAATTTTTAGGTTTTACATACTTTTTCAACTTATTTATTGGAATACTAAAACGAATCTGACGTCAAATTAATTGTCGGCCCGTATGTACGACCCAATTTAATTAAAAAACTACTAAATCTATCAACATGAAATTTAACACATATGATAGACACTACCAATGTGGCCATCTTAGTTTTAGTTTTACTGTGATATTTCTAACGGCTCCAATGATTTTTTATGTCCCTTCTCCCCGCATTGTCTTGCTTCGTGTTCCCGTTACATATAAGTGAGTGCTTATGTTCGTATGTGCCCAAAAAACTCAAGACTCTCTAGAGTAATTGTTCCCATATGTGGCACGAATAATATTGAGAGGCAAAGAATGAAGAATAGCGTGGTTGCGATTTGAAGCTGTTACTTCAGTATTCTTACTATCCAGGTAAACGCATCCTCCAGTCCATCCGGACTTCTTGTTGCTGGGCGTTGACGTGTGACGCGAGAGGAGGCCAGCTCAGTAAAATCGATTTATTAAAATCCAATCTCAACATGTGGGCACTCGTGGCTCACATTTCACCAAGTACGTCCGGGTTCGATTCCCGTCGAATCTCATGTGAAATTTGTTCCAACAAAACGAGCTTGCTTGCTTCTCAAGAGCTATTCCAACCACTGTGAAGCGTCATAAGCCCTACCCCTATCCTAATCCCTTCCCCGCTCTTGCCACTGAATAGTGACGCAGGAGCGCGTACGCGGAGATGCTACCTGGCGGTCCTCTTGACGACTGCGACGAGACTGGACAGAGAAACATGATTAACGGAGGATTACTCCAGGAAGCGCTCAATGCCCTCGTAGGGGTATAGACACAACAAATTTTTTTAAAAAATAAGAATTTCTTCGATAAAAAAACCAATGCTTCTTCTAAAAAAATCGATTTACTTTTAAATTATAATGTAAATAATATAATCTGTTCTCGTTTTCCCAGAGGTATTTGTCGTCCTCTTTAGCATTTAATTTTGCCTTTAAATACTCATTCAGTAATTAAAAATTCATTAGGTTCATAAACTATCTATTTATGTAATTTAAATCAAGGTGAAAGAGTTGCCAATAAATAAATTGCTTGTATCTTGCCTCGATATAACTGAATTTGTAATTGTTGTTTAAAATTGATATGCAGTTATGATTGTTAAATAATGAAACTCTAAAATGGGTTTGTATAAAAAGACAGTCACAAAAACATATATCTCTGTGTTGATATTTGGGGGGGGGATTGAAATTGCCATTCTGAAAATTTTTCTGATTTATGTATTGCTGGTCAAGAAATTTAACAAATACTATTTAATCGGAACATGAATTAGAAATAAATCATAATACAACAGTATAGTGGTGCAATTCCGGGAGTGAAGTGTTTGCTGGCAAATTACTGCAAAATCCTCCAAAAATTGGAGGTCCTAATACATTTGTCCAAATATAAGAGAGTTTATTTTCAAGGAGGAAAAATCATGTAGGAAGAGTTCTTCCACAACAGTGGGTCTTTGGAGGAATATACAGAGAATCGCCTGAAAGTAGTAGCATATCTGCATCTACCTATTGTTCAAGAATACAATGAGTATCACTTTGTTGATCCTGATACAGCTGTTCATGAACAAAAGATAGAAAGCACTTGGAAACTAGCAAAACATTGGGTCATGGTAGAATGTGAACTCATTGTGCAATGCTGGATTCTAATTTGTGGTGGGGCAGAAACAAAGGAAAGGATTTATTTAATGAAATAATAAATGATATTGCAGAAATTTGGCCTCTGTCATCATCTAAGCAGTAGTAATTAGTGAGTTTTTAAATGAAATGTGTAATTTAATATTTGTTTCTGAAGTTGTTTGAGTGATGTAATGGGTTTGTTTGCAACGTGTGCTGTGTAACTCTCTTACCCCATGTGCAATTGTCGATTCGTGAAATATATACGTAGTTGAAAACCATCGCCATTTATTTTCCCAAATAATGAATTTCACTGAACAATTTAATTAGTTTTCAACTGCTACTAAAAAACTATCGGAATCTTCACTCTATACTCCTTTCCTTGATTCTTACTTGGTGTTCGAAGGAGTTATTTAACAATATATTAAATAGTATTACTGAATTCTGCCTCCTTCATCATTGAAGCTGTAAATATTGAGTATTTAAATGAAATTTTTAGAGATAACTGTTAAAGTAGTAATATAAAATTAATCATATTGTGGGGTAGTAGGGAATTTCGGGCGGTAGCCACCATCAGAGCACTAATAAATTATTAATATAGCAATAGTATTACCATTAAATTGTAACAATAATGTTTTTTTGTAAAACTAATGTTTAAATGTAACTCATAAATATTGACTGACTTGTGTCAAAATGTACATTTGTTCACATTGTTGAGAACCAACAAATCTTTTCGTGACAAAGAAACATACCACTTCACTAGCAGAAAGTTTACAAGTACAGTATAATGGGAAAGATCCAAACATTTTAACAACTATGTCTAAAAAGTATATTTTTGATTCAGTTTTTATCATTAATAGTCTTTGGATAAGACATATATTGAAATTAAGTAGAGTGTCTGTATGCTGTGAGGAAATATCAGAACCCAATTAAGGTTATATTTTAGTTCTAGTAATTAAATTTTATATTCTTATCTTATATTCATTATTATGCTCTTTAAAAATATTTTGGTTTGCGTTTTATCCAGTTTGAATCTATCTTTCCAAAAATTGGCCTTCCAATACAATTATGATGTGATATTAATTATTAGGGAGCAGACTTCTATGATTTTGTATATTTTTGTCAATTCCTTCAGGACTTAGCTAAGTGAAATTTATCGATATTTGGTTAGGGATGGATGCTAAGTACGTTAACATGTAAGTGCATATTTGGCCAATTTTTCCTTTTGGTGCATATTTGTGTGATTGTAGGAGAATATTTTACATATTTCATTAAAAGATTTATCTGTAAAACGTTTAATCTTTTCATAGAATATATTTGTTCGTGAGGGTTTATTGATTAGAAAGAGCTTGTAACTGTTTGATTTTTGTTTCTTTTCTATAGATGATAAAATACTTGTGCTTCTTGCTGCTGCATTTCTTGACATTGTATCTGTTAAAATGGACAGCAAAAATGCAACAAGGCATACAATGTACTTCACTAAGGTGCCTATTTACTCCATTAATTTCTTCCGTGAAGTAAGCTAGGTTATCTTATGCTTGCACAAAAGTATCTTTCCATTCCAAGCATGCTTCTCCTGAATTTTATCAAGAATGACTTATACAGGGAATGGAATATTAATTTTAATTCCATGTTAAAGTGCATATTTTAGAATTTTTAGGTCATAAATGCATGTTTTTTAAAGCATATTTCAAGATTTATCAGGGCATAAAAATCTTTACCCTTGTGAATATCCATGATTCTGAATTTCTAATTTGTTTTGTTTCCTTCAGATTGAAGAGGAGTCGGTGGACATGAAAGTTAACCTTTTTTGGGATTCAGATGTGAGTTAAGCTATTTTTTTCTGTGTTTTTTAGTTCTGTAATAACGGGTTTCTGGTGCACTGCATTGTTACTTTGTCACAAGTGAAAAAAAATGATCAAACCATGTATGCTACAAGCTGATTACTTCAGGATGTGTATTCTGCCACCAAGTTCTCACACTTAATTGCAGAATTATTAATAAATCAAAATTAAAGAGATTTTTCTTTCAAATGAAATTTGTTGTTGATAACTAGTTCTTCTGATGTGAGTGAAACTGGATGATCTTATGCTTTCTGTTCTTGGTAATTTAAAGAATGTGGAGGATGCTATAATTCACCAAATTTAGAAAAGAAGAAATAGCCAGCAAATTTGGTCATTGAAATTTCCTTGATTTGATTTTGAAGCGATTACTTCTGGAGATTGTTCTCAGAATTTACTGTTTCATAAAAATTATCTTTCCAGGCTCATGGTATACCAGCAGAAATGAAAGTTCAAGATCGTACTATTTCTGGTGTAGGAAGTGTGTTCAAAATCGTGATTATTGTTTATCTTATACTGTGTCAGGTTTAGAAGCACTTTGCTTATATTTGAGACAACTGGCCTATCCAAACGAACTACGTAATCTCGAAAGGTTATTTGGGTTGTTCAGTCCCTATCTGTCTCTTTTGTGTAGTAGTATAATGGAATTAATAAACAAAAATTTTGGACATCGATTGAACTGTTTAAAAAATCTCATAGATTTAAATCTCATATTTGCTTCATTAAGCTAAAGACAATCGTCCTAATTGGCAATTTTCATTGAAAAATTTGAATCCATTTTTTAACAAAATTGTGTTTAAGGTTTACTGTGAATGCGAAATTTGAACCACTTTTTACAGAAATCTATTGAGTTTTCTAAAAATCTAAAATGAAATCATTTCGAGCACTTTTAATCTCAAATATGATGGTGTTTACAAATCGCTAGAATTGTGCATATTAAAGGCATGAGAGACATTTAACAAAAATATATTTGTGGGATATTTGAAAAGAAAACAAAAGAATACAGCAAAGTGAACTTTGTCATATTAAGTTCTATATTTAAATAAGGTTTTGTTTGTTACCTTCCTTTGTTTGACAAAATTGATGTAAATATTTATGTTAAAATTGTGTAATTATTTAAAAAATAATAGTGTAGTATATTTACACAGTACAAAAATAATGTACAATATAATAACAAATGTGTTTATTATTTAACAAAAATCTATGATACACTGCCCCCAAATGATTAGGTGGATGTACCCCTGGTGCTAAGTCCAATGAAATGCTATTGGTGACCTTGAGAGTGCTTTGGACGGAATGCGGACAACGGCGCAATAGAGAGGGGCCGAGCTGCAGCCCTTCACCCTCGTAAAGACTCCAACAGCGAGCGGTGTGGTCGTTGGCGATAGACCGCTCCGCGTGGAAGCCTTGAAGGTGAACCACGCCCTCGACTGCTGTGGGGAATGGGGCTGGCGACAACCGCGGAAAGGCGGAGGCGAGTAGAAAAATTGCAAAGTTAGTTAAAAAAAATAACAATCAATTTCAGCAGTCATTTCTGTCAATATGATTATAGGTTGAAAATCTTTCAATTACTTTCGACAACCAGTAAATGTAAAAGAAGTGTTCTTTGTCCTTCTTATTCCCTCACATTGTTATATAATCACTTCTTAAAATCATTCTAAAGGATTTTTAATGTTATCTTTTTTAAATGTTTTAGATTAAAAAATTGTGAAATTATATAAAAAGGAATGTTTGCGTTTAATTTATGTCAGTATATGGCCGTGTTTACCTGAAGATATGGATGTGTTTTGTCCACAACACATCAAATATAACTACTCCTCGCTCGCTCGCTCTCGCTCGCTCTCTCTCGCTCGCTCTCTCGCTCGCTCTCTCTCGCTCGCTCTCTCGCTCGCTCTCGCTCGCTCTCTCTCGCTCTCTCTCGCTCTCTCTCTCTCGCTCGCTCTCTCTCGCTCGTTCTCTCGCTCGCTCTCTCTCGCTCGTTCTCTCGCTCGTTCTCTCGCTCGCTCTCTCTCTCGCTCGTTCTCTCACTCTCTCTCTCTCGCTCTCTTTCGCTCTCGCTCTCTTTCTCTCTCTTTCGCTCTCGCTCTCTTTCGCGCTCGCTCGCTCTCTCTCTTTCGCGCTCACTCGCTCTCTCTTTCGCGCTCACTCACTCTCTCTTTCGCGCTCGCTCGCTCTCGTTCGCGCTCGCTCGCTCTCTCTCTTTCACTCTCTCTCTCTCTTTCGCTCTCTCGCTTTCGCTCGCTCGCACGCTCTCTCTCCCTCTCTCGCACGCTCTCTCTCCCTCTCTCGCACGCTCTCTCTCTCCCTCTCTCGCACGCTCTCTCTCTCTCTCGCACGCTCTCTCTCTCTCTCGCACGCTCTCTCTCTCTCGCACGCTCGCTCTCGCACGCTCGCTCTCTTGCTCGTTCTCGCACGCTCGCTCGCTCGCTCTCTCTCTCGCGTCTTCAGATTTTATGTTCTACATAGTAACTCTCCCTTACTTCTGCAAGCTTCTGCATGCAGAACAGAGCTGTTTATTTGAAACGGAAAACTGCATTGAAACACTTTTCTTTTCATTTACCATTAATTTGTTATTACGGAACCTATTTGAAATACCTGATTAACTATTAACGGATTCTTCATTGCAAAGAATATCCGTATCATCCGCAGACTGTCCTTCCGTTTTAATCGTCAAGGGCATATCGTTCACGTGTAGTAGGAAGAGAATAGGGCCTAAAATCGATCTCTGCGGGACTGCGCATGCAAATGGCAAAGAATCGGAAAGGTGTGTACATAATGTTATATTATTCCAGTAAGGTATTTTCACTCTCTGATATCGTTGTTTAACGGTGTTAACATAACCAATCTCGAGCAACACCACGAATTCCATACGAAGGTAATTTTGAGAGTAAAATGCAATGATCAATGACGTCAAAAGCTTTTGAAAGATCTAGAAATATTCCAATAGGTGCTTCGTTTGGATCCATGGATGAGGCGACATCTTTAAGAAAAGAAAATTTGTCTGTTTCCGTAGATTTTGATTTTTGAAACATGTTGGCAATCAGAAAACGCGTCGTATTTGCTATGAAATGTTTCCATTCGTATTATATGCGAACGTTTTCTTTAGCCCCGGAATATCTACGCCCACTCCTTTGCCCAACATTGGTTGGAAGAAATATAAATGATAGGAAAGAGAGTTGTATCATACGAAATCTGATAACCAGAAATGTTCGCTTCCGTGTAATGTAACTATTTTGCATTCAAAAACGAACTGTAAATGTGACATAAGTTATTGTGACATCAATAATTTTAACTCATCACTCCTTTCCCAAATAACGAAACGAAGGCTCAAGAAAGCGTGCGCGGTTAATACGTAAACAAGTCTCTAATCTATCAATTTGGGAGTTTCTTTACAGCCTTGGCCTTTTTTCGCATCCCATTTTCCATGCCTCTTTATCCCATTGATCGTTTTCCTCCATTTCTCTTTTTTCCATGGCTTCAGTTACTGTCATGTTCTTCTCGGTCTTCCCCAGTATCTTCGATTTGGTATCCACTCCCACACTTTTTGTGGAAGTCTATCCGATTTCAACCATCTCTTATGTCCATACCATTTTAGTTGTTCAAGATTGTTTGTACTTTCATTTCATTTCATAATTTCTTATTTTATCAAACATCAAAAAAATAGCTTGTGGCTGTTAATTTGAATTAGAAGCAATTACCTTTGTTTTGAATGAGAAATTTTCAAGGTTTGGGGAAAGTTGCCCTAACTACCCTCCAAGTCCTTCCTCTGAGCACATGGATTTGGGTCAGTTTCCACCAGATACTTGACAATCACGCATATCAATGCTTTCAGAAGTTGAGCTCTTGGGAGTGCCTGGCTATTGCATCTTAATGTATGCGTGTAACACATGTGACCAATGGCGAAATGTAGAGGGGAACTATTGAAATCCAATTTGGTATTTTAACATTCTTAACAAACAGGCGTAATTGTAAATTTTCCTTAAAATCGCGCGCCGATGATTTTTCCCCCATACGTCTCATACAATGTAACACATGTGACCAATGGCGAAATGTGCTGTTTTGACTAAATAAATAGTGATACAAATTCCTGGACTGGCTGATGATCCATCTTCTTTTTTTTAAACTTAATTTGAAGCAGTGAGAAGGGTATAGACTGTTTTCTAAATGTCTAATATTTTTTTATCCAGTTAGAAGGTCAGTGAATACTAGGGCCGCAAGCGGCTACCGTTAATGCAATGCGATTGAAGTAGGGTGAACGAAATGGGAGCCACGTTTCACATAACATGACTTGCACAGAGGGTTTGTTGCATCTCATAACGTGGCGCCCGACGTGTTGGGTGGACAAACATCACGGTGGAACGGCCTGAGTGGGCTCCTCCGGAGCCCCGACTTTCGCTCGTACTGCGCAGCACCAGTTTGCGTCACGAACCACGTGACCACAGCACGGGCACTTCGTTTGAAAAGCCAGACCAGGCGCTGTCCCCCATAAAGCATGGGGAGCGAGAAGTGTTGAGAAACATTTGAAAGTGACAATTTAGACGAAAAGTAACACGACGGTGTAATTAAAATGATATTTAATATGTTTAAAATGCTTCATGTATCTGAATCGGAGCAACTAAAGAGTTGGGATGTCACATTTTGCCAGTTTCGAGTTAACAGTGGGAAACGTCTTAAAATACAACTTCAATTTTCTATGCATAAAAATTCATTGTCTGTGACCTCTGTTATGGCTGTAGTGTGCCCTCCAACTGTTAATGTTAAGAAAAATGTTCTTTGTCGCGAACATAGCACCTTTTTGCTTTGCACTTCAAAATTTAAAGCTCCTGGACATCGAACATTTTTGTTTTCTCCGATTTATCTGTTTCAATGGCGGCTTGTAACAAGGTGATAATCTTCGCATTTAAAAATGTCTGCTAATATTGTGACACAAATTAGTGCTTTAAACTCAATGGCTGAAGTTAGATGCGGTGAGCAAGAACCCTCCCCTCAGGGTTATATCACAATATACAGTGTACATACACACACACATATATACACACAGTTGACATCTACTCATTTCGAGTTTTGAAAACAAACTGAAATTCGTAATGAATTTCCAAAATTCAATTCCCGCTTCCGAACCTGCAAACCTAGAGGCAATTCTGAAATAAGCAGGTTTATTGTTGTTCAGAAGACAGTTTCCAGGGAAACCTAAATTCACGATATATTCAATTTTTTTTTAAAATGAGTATATGCTAATGTAAAATATAAATATCAAAATTCACGTGAGTATTCCCACAAAACACAATTGTTATTTTAACTTTGGTATTTTACTTAAACTCTTTCGAACGTTACAGTTAAGAGAATGTTTTTGTAACACGTAACTGCCACATGGGTGCAGGGGAACCAAACAATTTTTTTGTTTTTAGGCAGCCACTAGTCGACGCGGTTCTTTCGGGGCATGGGTAGCGTCCTAAAAGTTCCATTTTTAGCATTCGTGAGACGAAACTCAAGTGTTCAAGTGAATCTGTGAATACAGCAAATAATATAAAATACACTTGTCTGGCCGCATCAACTACTACTATTCTTAATGTAATATTACGTGATTTCTGTACTTAAAATAAAATGAAAGTCAGTAACGCTGTCTAAAAATAATATATGACGCAAGTGGTAATTTTTTTTTTTTTTTCTCTCTAATGAGTGCGCCATTTGGCCTATCGGTCTCGTGCCGCAACCTTTGGTCACTTGTACCACTCGTTTCATTTTCGGGAACAAAGTTAATTGTCAGGGAGGTATAAGGTAATGAATGATTTGGCTGGTTGTTCATGCCTTAAGAATTGTTGGGGGCATGCCCCCTTATTTGGTTGAAGCGCAAAGTAATTAAGAATTGGGATTGAATTAACTTATGTTTTCTGAAAATGTAATGAGGGTGGATTTATATGTTGGTTTCATTTGAGTACTGTTTTCGTTTTCGTCTCAGCGGTTGGCCTCGAGATCCGGGTGCGTGCGGAAAATAAGACGTCGGGTCCCCGGAAGCCTGTGCACTGCCCTCTGAAATCTGTGTCGTAAGTGAACCAACTAACGTGACTAGTGGGGTTTTCAGTTCCGACGGGCAATATTAGAGATGAACAAGTTGTGGAACTTTTAAATGAGACGTCCAGTGACCTCACAGATTGAAGCCGTGGCCTCCGTATGCAGAGGCGCGCCTCGGGCGCCGTGCATGCCAACGGGCAGAAACTATCTCGTGTAAAAAAAAGAAGATATGCACAGAAAAATAACGAACGTTCTTACATTTATTTACCTAAATCGCGCCAAATCGCATTTTACGTGTAACCCGAAAAACGTCCAGGGCAACTCTGTTCACCCACTGCTCTCTTGTAACGAGGTGGGATCAACTACGTGGAGGGGTGATGTCTCCCGCTTGTGGCATCGAGGATTTAAGTGCATCAAAGAGTGAATTTGAGTTCGATGAACACGATTAGTCTGATGATAGGGGGCCTAGCGGTGCATCCAAATTGCTACAAAGATTTGGCTTTATTGAATATTGGCAGACAATGACGCAGATGCTGTGACGCATGGATGACAAAATATATCGTTTCTAAGTTTGTGTCTGGTGCCTTTCCATTCACCTGATATGTAACTGTTAAAATAAGAGGGCTAATTAATCTCTAATGTCTTAGAATTATCGTATCTAATTGTCATCTGTCTTTCCTATAATTATGTGTTTGTGAATTACGAGGGTACACTATATAATAGGAGAAAAGGGTAGCACAGAAAGCACCAGATTCAAAGGAGGATGATAATTTAGTTTTGGCATATTGTGCGCCTAAGTCAATCGTATTTAGCTAGTATAACTGCCTTAACGGGGCGCTAAAGGATAAGGGGAGAATTTTGAAGGTGCTACATTATGAAAGTATATTTTCAATACAATTATTTTAACAGCAAAACAATTTTGAAAATTCAACCAAAATTGTTTGGTATATTAATTTTTATATTTTCATAGTTTTAGGTAATAAATGCTCGCATATTTCCAACATTTTCTGGTCACAACCATCCAGGCCCAAGTAGTCATCTGCGACTACCGCATGTGCCCCAAACGTTCGTACCATTTCGCCCAGCGGATAATGTGGATATGGTGGGTAGCTCCACCCACGTGACAGATTCTGAATGGATAAAATACCCACTCGGAATTTGAGAGGACTATTCCATAAACGTCAAATTCCAGAAATTAACAAAGTTTCTCGATATTGCGTCGACTCAAAACGTACACGCGATGAACTATGTTACAAGATCGACTCACCAAGAAATGCGATTAAAGCGACATGACCGACGCAATGTATTTGCAAAAATTGTTAAATGCATTTATATAAAAATGCGAAGGGCAACTCTGTTTTTGCTTTGCAAAATTGAACTGAAGTTAAATAAAATAGATGGGATAATAATTTATTGATAAACGTGTTAATTTGGATTTGGAGATACAGGGGGAACCCCCACCCAGATAGACTGCCCACTCGGACTTAAACTTCTGTTTCTATAACGTGTCGCGCCAAGGCCCGTCTTCACGATGGAATATCTCATGGCATTTCGCGTCTTTCTCGGTCGTGCCGCTAGATGTCGCATGATCGCAACCATATCAAGCAGTGCTGCGATCTTGCGACATCCAGCGGCGCGAGGTGCCGTGACGAATTCCATCGTGAAGACGGGCCTTGGCGCGCCGCGTTATGAAAACAGAAGAATAACCCCAGTCGCAGTGCCTGTGCCATTGGCGCTGACGTGAGCGGTTGCGATGTGCGTGGCAGAGTCGGCCGGAGAGCGCTGAGGCAGCGCGATGTACCCCAAGGGCCCCTGCCATTGCTTCTGCGGCCTTCGCGTCGCCGCCGTCGTCCTCACTGTGATCATCTCGGTAAGCAGGCGGGCGAACACTGACTGCATCCCGTATTCACCTTTTCCTTAGCAGTTTACCTCCCATTCGTAGGTGCATAGCCCGACTGCATCCCGTGATCAGCTTTACCTAAGCCGTTCACCTAACTCCCCAAAGAGGCATAGTCCGTCTGCTACCCGTGGTCAGCGGTTCTGAAGCCGTTTACATACCTCTCCAAAAAGTCCGACTTCATCCAGTGGCAGCAGGTCCTTAAGGGCTCCAGGGCGGCACACATTCCAAGACACCAACCTTGGGAAAAGTTGCAGAAAATATTAAACTTGTAATAAATTGACTCTAATTTGTGCACCAACGCAATTTTTATGACGAATTTAGTATTATGTGCCCGCTTAAGCGAAAGATCTATGTTTTTGGAATGGTAGGCTCCAGCGAGTCTGTCCGCAGCTTGTGCCTACGAGGCAATGGGAGCTTGAGGAAGAGCTGGGATACTGGCAGTTGGGTGAGGGCATCGTGCTGCTATTAGGGTTTGCCTATTAACTAAGCTAAGAATACCGACTATTTCATCTGATTTCATAAATTACTGTTTTGTTTGTTGGAAATATTGTTTAATCTCTATTTTTCGCGTGAGCACAAATCTTGCGTTACGAACGTAAAAGTTGACTTAGACAAGGATTAAAATCACGAAAGTCGTTGTACAATACATGCTGTAGTTTTCCTCGCTCACGAAATAACTAAAACGTATGATTGAACGTGTTGTGTGATTACATAAAGTGTAATGTTGAATCTCTTATTATAAATGATGTCTATACTCGTATCGAAACTTGTTTTCAAAATTCGCAATCGCACCCACCATTTTCAGATATTTGTAAGCACTATTGCATTTATGAATTAAAGTATCTCAAAAAGAACGTCAAGAGAAGTTTTTCGAAAACAAAACATTTCTGTGAAAAAGAGCTTCAAATTTCCCATTCGCAGTAACGTGTAAACGCCATTTTCTTAAAAACGTCTCTAAAAGGTTTTACTCTTCTTGAATATTCTTAAAGTAATATGTGGGAAACTACTATTAGGAAACTTAAAATAGAGAAAGTTTGAAAAAATGTACTTAAGGCGGCGATAGTTGTGTGTGTGCACGAGTATGTGGCCAGTCCGAATAGCCAGCTCAGACGAGGAAGTGTGTGCCATTGTGTTCGTTTCAGACGGTGGGCTTCATCGCCTTGTGCTACTTCACGAAGAACCTCATGTGGTGCATGGACTGCTACGTGGTGAAGGTGTACGTGCGAATGTGCCAGGAGCGGCTGCACCACAGCTTCTTCCTGCTGTCGATGCAGCTGGCCAACATGCTGATGCGCTTCTGCACCGATCTGTGCCAGGGCGATCGGGAGCTCACCATTCAGTGCATCGACACGCTGCGGGTGCGCGACGCGTTGCCATTTCGGGTTCTGTCTTTGGGAAAACTTACTTCCACCCGGAGTCCAGAGATTATTTATTTATCGAATGGATTTGTTCACGGGGAGACTACCGTTAGGCAGTTGTTCCGAACCCTAATTTGGACCCGGGTCTGGGGGCCTTCATCGAGCAGGCGCACCTCACGGGGGGGTCTCGTGAATTCGCCTGGGATTTGACTCTCACTTTCTCCTCCAGGCGTCGGTCTCAGTGACTCTGTCTGGGAGAAAGTAAGAGGCATCCGCCAGGGGTCTTTTGCGTGGCGCAAGAGGGACATGGACACTGGATTTTCCGCCCGACGAAAATGCGGGCACAGCGGCCGGGATCGAACCCGCGCACTGGGAGTTCGGAGAGAAATTAGTAAGCTAACCTCTCACCCACCGAGACAGACGAGTTGAGAGGAAAATATTATTCTCTGAATTATTAGTTATGAAAACGCGACAAAATACGTTATTCTCTCTGATTCTTATGTATCAGAAAGAGAAAAGTAAACGACAAGCATGTAGAAAGAAAAACACGAGAATAACGAAGATATAGAATTTCGAGCAACTCAAAGGAAGTTGATTTGAGTTATTTGAATTTAAGAGGACAGTGAATGGAATGGTCGGTGCAGCTCGCTAGACGAGATGCCGTTGCAGTACCCTAAGAAAAACAAACGGACCACGGGTGGCGTGCGATCTTTCCTTCATCTTCCTTGTCCTATCCTCACCCCTTACACGTACACTCACATGTGCTACACTACCACACATATCGGGAGATTACTGTACAGAGCACCAAAAGGATGGAAAAGCACCGTCAGTGTTAAACGATGAAACCAAAACTGGCTCGCAGCGTTCCAAGTGGCCCGACAAAGAACTACATAAAACGCCCGCCATGGGCTCATCACTCGCTTGGGGCCGTGGGCGACTGGCTGTGACGCAGTCTCTCGGCCATGGGCTGCGAAGACATCCCTCCACCACAAACACTGGTCTTCTTAACCCTAGCATGGGGTGTCTCATCACACGGCAGCAACTACTGAGCTATTTGTAAGGAAAGACGCAGTTATAATTTGCCCCGGCCGGGAATCGAACCCAGCAATCGTGGTAAGCACGCTAACCAACGAGCCATCCGAAAGGGCACCCTTAGACCAGCGTATTCTACTGAAATTTTATTCAACTGTATTAGATTATCCCTTTTCAATGCACTTCGGTAAGGTCTTAACTGAGGTCATCCAATTATATGGTGATTGAAGACACCAAGGAATCAATATATATATATATATATATATATATATATATATATATATTAAAAATCAAGACCTTCATTATGCAATTTCAATACGCAAAACCGACTCTACAACGTTTTCATCTCTTCTCATTACCTTTTGTACATTTTCTTTTCTTTTCAATTTTGTTCAGGAATCTCGTAAAGAGTGGATTCACAACGTGAGTAGAATTCACACAGCAGCCTCTACAACTACCCGCAGACTTAGAATGCTTCCACCCCTGTCTGCAAGATTTATTCTGGAAAGGAAGTCACGTAGAAAGCCACGTTACTAAAAATATATCGCTCAGTAATATTCCTATACAAACTGCAAGCAAAAGTCCCTCATCCTTATCTGTAATTTACCGATCTATTGTTCGAGTACTACAATAACGATACAATGAAAACATGCATGCATCATAAACAAAAGAACAAATGTCCTTATATTGGTCTGTGAATACAATAGACTGCAAATTTGATGTAATTAAATGTCAATGGAATTTTAAATTAAATGCTTACCTCTGCATTGCAAAACATCCTTGTATCCCGTAATATATACGTTTTCAAAATTCTTTCAAATTCACTCAGCCACCATACTGCTCGTTGTGTATATTTCGAGAATGTACATTCTCGCCTGAGATATGGTACAATATTCTGGGGAAATACTTCTTTACACCATATTTTCGTTGCCTCATCCGTGGATCAAAACGAAGCACTAATTGGAATATTTGTAGATCTTTCAAAAGGTTTTGATATCTTTGATCATGGCATTTTACTCTCAAAATTACCTTCGTATGGAATTCGTGGTGTTGCTCGAGATTGGTTATGTTAACACCGTTAAACAACGATATCAGAGAGTGAAAATACCGTACTGGAATAATGTAACATTTTGTACACACCTTTCTGATTCGTTGCCAATTGCATGTGAAGTTCCGCAGGGATCGATTTTAGGCCCTATTCTCTTCCTACTACACGTGAACGATATGCCCTTGACGATTAGAAACGGAAGAACAGTGCTCTTTGCGGATGATAAAAATATTCTTTGCAATAAAAAATCCGTTAGTAGTTAATCAGGTATTTCAAATAGGTTCCGTAATAACAAATTAATGGTAAATGAAAAGAAACGTGTTTCAGTGCAGTTTTCCGTTTCAAATAAACAGCTCTGTACTGCTTTGAAAATGAACAGTGTGACATTGACAGATGTTAAGGTAACATTTTTAGGTCTTTCAATTCAGTCGAACCTCAAATGGATCATTCATTTAAATGAATTGAACACTAAATTAAGTTCTTTATCCTTCGCTTTCAGAATTCTTTCCAATTCAGTCAGCCATCAAACTGCTCGGGTATATTTAGCGATTGTTCATTCCCGCCTGAGAGATGGTATAATCTGGGTAAATAAGTCTTATAGCTCCGAGACTTTTACATTACAAGAAAGAATTGTACGAATAATAAGCAAATCCCACCCACGTGATTCTTGTAAGTCTCTCTTTATTAATGTAGGTATTTTACCATTACCTTGTCTCTTCGTATATAAATCGGTGGTTTGTAAAAAATGGCTTAGTTAAAAGCGGGAATATATTTTCAACACACGTCGATGCCTATAACAACAACACTCGACGAAGTAATTATATTCATCAGAAGGCAGTATCAACAGCTCACTACAAAAATTCATGTACATTACTTTACAACACCTTGTCAGATGATATTAATCGATTAAATTCGATACAAAAGTTTAAGTATCAAGTAAAATCGTTTCTGCTTCAGAACTGTTTATATACAATTAGCGACTATAGCCAGCATCCAAAAGGAAAGTAATATTAATTTTAGCAATGACATTTAGTGTATTATTTACCATTTGGATTGTATAATTGTAAATAACCTGTAACAAGTATTGTACTTCAGCTTCTGGATCAGTGATCTCCATCTCGATCACGTTTTCGTCCAGTTTCGCTGATCCTTGAGCAAAAGCTGAGATAGCCCCTTGTATTGCTTCTGGACATCAATGTAATTCAAATTAACTTCTCCCCATAACACACACAGTTTATAACTGTTGTTGACCATAATCTCACGGACACCAGCAAATCGAAATTCATACAAGTCAAGAACGTTAGTAGCTGTTGCGGGAACACACAATCCGCAGTTATCGGTGCCATGGCCAAATAAGGTTAACTCGACTGTCGAAATTGGACGCAGACTGAATGTGACGTTGAGAATACAAGCTAACAATCATTGCATGTCATTCCTTCAAGCAGCGCTCCTGGACAAGTGGTCTGGCAGTGTGTTGCCAATTTCCGTGTGTCTCACGCCCCCCCCGCTCCGCAGGACGCCTAGAGGTTGTGCCGGCTGGAACGGTGCCTCCTCAACTCGCAGCGCACTTGGCGGACGAGAGACGCTAATGGCCGGATTGATGTGCGCAGGTGGAGAGAGCCATCGTGCGGAGCGCCTTGAACTTCACCTACGAGACGATCGTCGCAGACCTCGAAATCAAAGCCTACCACAGTAAGGAACGTCGTAGTCGGAAGAAAGTACAGCGCGACTGTTTTGTCCTCCCTCGCCCGGGGACGCTGCTCGAGGTCTGTCTGCCCGGCAAAAGGCTTTCCAGTGCGTTTGCGATGGCTCGCTCGAAGGTCTCTCGAACAAAGCGTCTGCGTAGGACACATACGTACAATATGTGAATCCGTTTTGTGCATCGCATCCTGGAGCCTTTAGAAGGAATAGCGTAATGACGGTCGTTTTCAACAGGGCTCCGCAACCGCAAACAGCTTCGATTTACTGAAGGGTTTACGTGCCGTTAATGGAGACAGAATTATCGCACGTTGTTTGTGACCTGCAGACTCTCCTCATCTGATTCCGTGCGATCTCTCTCTTTCGTCATTCCTAAAAGATTGCATAAAAGCGACAAACCCCCGCACGGAAGAATTACGGCACATTATACAGGAACATACCTCTGCAATACGACAGAACATTCTTTACAGGATTTGTGTAGATGTCAAGAATGCATCAGAACCAATGGTAGTAGTTCCGTCTCTTCTATAACGTTGAATCTTTCCGGTGGCGCAAAGCCAGCTGCCATCTTTGTCGATTGTAGCGACCGCTCTACGTCGAGACCAAAGCTCCGCGCGACCGGCACATGCACAAAATGGTCGTACTGTATTGTTTTTATTCAACCAATATTTACAATATATTTTAAATGTGAAATAATTCGTAAATACTAAAAATGTAAATAACAAAAACAAATGAAATGACGAAAGTTACTGATTGGTACTTTTCTTCGAATCCGAATCCGATCTATAATAAAAATATCATTAAAACATTTTTATGGTTGGGGTAAATATTAAAGCAAAATTAGAGAACATGGTAAGGTAAATGTTAATTATTAAAACGGAGGGGGAGATGAAGGGTGGAAATTCTATCGAGTCGAGAAATTTCCTGGCTACTGTCAAGTTGGTTTACAGCTACTCGACTGCGATGCATTTCCAGACATTGGTGATATGAAGAAATTATTTCTTGAATATTTTCTTCAACTGTTGCAATATTGAGGTCTCGGTGTAGCGCAGCATTTGTTATGAACTGGGTGCAGATGAAAATATTCTTAAAAGTTTTGATTGAAATCTGTGCAGAATTGACAAATTAGTTTTGCTGGCAGTGCCCCAGATTTGAATTCCGTATGTCCGTACAGGAACTAGAATGGTTTTATAAATTAATAATTTATTTTCAAACGATAATTTGGATTTGAATCCAATAAGGAAAAAGAATTTTCTTTGTACTGTGGTTTTTTGTTTGAATGTTTTTTTCCGCGTGGGACGTCTGTCCATTTGAATACCTATATATTTCATTCTCCCAGTTTGCTGTATTTGATTTCTGTTGATCATAACAGGTGGACACGTTTCTTTCGTATGGGTGAATGTTATATGTGCTGATTATTTACTTTCATTTATCTTGATTCTCCACTTTCTGTACCATTCTTCATCAAGTGGATTAAGGAGATCTTGAAGTTTTTTGGGTGCTTCTCAAGAATCGTTGTCAGAAGCCAGTATAGCTTTATCATCTGCGAAAGAGGCAATAATAGTGTTTCTTGCTTCCGGAATATTTGCTGTGTGTAACAAATAGAGTACTGGTGCAAGAACATTTCCTTGAGGCACTCCGGATTTTATAGGAAGGAGGTCTGAGATTTTATTTTGGTATTTGATTTGGAAATGTAGATTTTGAAAGATATGATTAGAAAATATCGAAAAATGAGTGGTAAGGAGCCCTTAAGTTAATGCAGGAGGCCCTTATGGTATACCTTATCAGAAGCCTGAGATATATCGAGAAAGGCAGCATAACAGTATTGTTTATTTCGTAAGTTGTCTTCTATAAACAAGGTTATCCTGTTCATCTACTCTATGGGAGAGTTGCTGACGAAATGGACATTGGTGGTCCGGTGCAGTTGCTGTTTCATGGTAAGGAAGGATGTAGTCCGTTCGAAGCAGTTTCTCAAATACCTCTAGCGCTATTGGAAGAAGGCTAAGACGAAGCTTCATGGGCAGATTTACCAGGTTTTAGGAACACTATAATTTGGGCTGCTTTGCACTGAATGGGCTAATGTTCAATGCGAATAATACTATGAAGAGCGCCGTGATGAATGCAATCCCTTTGGGAGGTGGTTCTTTTAGTCAAAGACGGTGATTAGGTTGTAACCAGGAGCTTTTTGGCAGGAAAGGTCGTCCTTTGAGTATTTCTTTAGGAGTGAAGGATTTTATAGGAAGTGCCAATTGTGTTGGTTAATCTAGGTATTCTTGAATTTCATCTTCATCATTCGCGGGTGGGATGTTTTGACAAACTTCAATTTCTGTAGCACTTCTTGGCTATTTCATATGTTTTACTCTGATTGGTGGTTCATATTTATACGGTAGTTCTGAAGCCTCTGTCGATGAGAGGCTAGGTATGTAGTCCTGAAATTTACTGTGATATTTTTTTTATGTTTGTGTAATTGTCTTGTAGCTACATTGAATATCTTGAACTTTGCCACATTCTTCTTACCTCCTTTTATCAGAGATTGTATTGACAATTTGCTTCGGAAACTGTACAGTTTTTACCTAAGATTTCTTGTGTCGTAGCATGCTAGGTAGCATTGTGAATGCTTCGCGCGAAGCACTCGGTGTCTTCGTCACTGTCATCTGCTGATTTGAAAGGCACGTGGATTCTAGTGTTGTAGGATACCCATCGTTGGTATTCACACCACTTACTAATAACAACAGGAATCGGACGTTGAAGTAATTCAGTACTAACTGTGACTATGATAGGTGTATGATCAGATAACAGTTCGTATATTGTACGACAAACAAATCACGTAAATGACGTTCGTATATTTTACAACAAACAAATCAAGTAATTCTGGTATTTTATTTGGGTTCGTCGGCCAGTAGGTTGGGTCTTGAACCCCACTGAGTGTTTTGTATTGAAATCTCCCGTTGATATAAACCTTGAGCTTAAATTCTAAAAGAAGGATTCGAAGCTGTACGACTGAAAGGAGAGTTTGTTTATATGATGTCATCAGGGGAAAGGACCATCCAAACCAATACTCGAACGGCAACGAGAAGCTCTTTCGTGAAGGTCACTTCGCTGCGTATTCTGGGCAGGCGACTTTGCTGGCGGATGTGCAGCGGGAATGGAAAGTAGATATGTAATTTAGTCAAATGGATAGTGTGTTAATTTTAAGAGATCAAATTAGATAGCAAGGAAAAGAGGGAAATAAATAAAAGTGGCAAAAATATTTTAAAAGTATTGAAGAATATAATAGGAAAACGTCCAAGAACTGAGTCAATAGTGCAATAGTGCAAGATCGCGCGCGATCGGTGGCGTAACAAACAAACCACGGACCGCGTGCGATCTTTCCTTCCACTTGCTCACCCACACGCCCTTACGTTTACGTACACTGACCTCTCACTGATTGCCAGTGGAGCAAAGCCCGGCCTTCCTCGGGGCGAAGGCTGCGCCGGCGCCGGGTGTGCGGTGGCGAATCGAAATCAGAACTCGACGACAACCTTATCGTAATTTTATGGGTCGCGGTACAGTAGTGTGATGTTTCAAAACCTTTGTAATTGCGTTTTTACCTTAAGTAGTGAATTAGAGTATCCACCTACAAGGTCGGGCTACTAACTGGCGGGAGGGAGCGCTGACCATTTCGTTGTGGCTGGGTGTTGCAGAGACGATTCCCTTCCACGCCGTCGGCGTTTTCGTTAACGTCTTCCTCGTTGTGTTCGCGCTCGGCCTCATCATTGCAGTGATCAGGGTGAGTCCCCGCGCGCAGCATCAGTGTGCGTCTCGACCCTCGTGACCTCAGCGCGGCCACTTCGAACGAAAAATAACATGAAGATGTAATTGAAGTGAACGATGTAATAGTTTTTTAAACAATATTTCATGTAACTCTTTTAATGACTTGTAACCGTGAAATAATGTTGGTGTCTGGTATCTTGGTATTTAAAATTCGCTCTAATATTGTGACGCAAACTGGTGTCTGCAGGTGCCGTAATCAACTATGCGCAACATCTCGCCCATGTCTTTCCATTACAGTAGTAGCAATGTATAGGTCGCGTGCGATCCTTAGCGGTCCCTCTATTCAAAGCAGTTCCGGCTGCCAGCCTCTTTTTCGACTTGGCCTACTGCGGCGCGGTCCCGGGACGTGTCGAGCATGCGCACCTCGCGCGCGATCCCCTGATGCGCCTGCGGTGGGACTTAACCTCTCGGTCTCAGTTTACTATATTCGAACAATCTGTTTGGGAGAAAGTGAGATCCCGTTAAGGCAGGATATTGTCGGAGGCATTTCATTTTGCCGGGCATCCACCAGGATACTTTTACATGCCACAAGAGTGACACGGCTACTATGAATTTTCTGCCCGTCGAAAACCCACGCACCTCGACCGGAATCGAACTCGCGTATTGGATATTCAGAAGCCAGTCACCAACCCTCACCCCCCCCCCCNNNNCCCCCCCCCCCCGAGTTGCTCGAAGTTAATTAAACAATTAAAACATGGATTTAAATGTATATTGTGTTTACATTTTACATTAAAAATCAACAGTTGTGTATTTCAATTTAGCCATTACAGTGTGTCCCGTTAAGGGCAATTGGCCTCGGCGCCGTTATATCCTGGGGTTCCAAGTCGGTCACTCAACCACGAACCCGCGATGACTCGAATTCACTAAACCTTCGCGACTTCACGGAGTTGGCGTATTCGACTAACGACGCCGGTTTCGCGGTCGTGACCTATCATTAGATCCATCTCAGCCTTCACCTGGATGACCGAGGGAAACCACGTAAACCCCAGTCAGAGTGACCTGCGCGAGGATTGAATTCGAAGTTGCACGTTACGCCCTGAGCCACTTCGCTCGCTGAATTTCTCAATACACAACATCTACATGCAGACTAGCTGCAATATAATTCAATTCTATATTAATCATTAATAAAGACAGAACGGACTAAAAATGCTATTTTTTGTTCACAAAATCAGAGATTAGTATCATCGATAGATAAAACCTAGGTGCTTATCATTTTCACTGAACATTATAGTAAGTGAATTTGGCTTGCCCCATAATAGCTCGACGCTAGTTTTAACACTTTCAAGTTTATTAAGTGATCTGTCTCTTGTATAATTTGTGGTCATTTACCTTTTAAAAAAATGACAAGCAACTTTGATGTGTCACTGAAACCTCAATGATTGTTCTCGAACATCAGGTAGATGAAAAGAGATCATTTGAATCAAGCAATCAGAACGCTGTGACGGAGTTTGGATTTTGGCAGTTTGAACTTCGTTGTGAACTTGACAAGTTCAAAATAGAATAATTGAGAATTCAATTGCCGGTCTTAGAATAAATCTGTATCTCCGATAGCAGGGAAATTGGGGGAAATTATTTCACCCTCCCAACAGCGTGTCAAATTTATTACTTGCTGGAAATAATTATAAAATTGTTTAAGTATATTGTGATAAAAAGTTGTAGCAAATGTGTTGTTTAGTATAATCTTTCTTAGGGCCCCTTGGACTCTGGGGAGGCCCCAAGCTGTAGCTTATTTAACGGAAAATCCGCAACGGAGCATCGATACTCTCAGGGGGGGGCGCAGCTGAATATTCAATAGACACAGTGCTGCAATACACGCACTACTAGTAATTTATAGTGTTAAGTAAACTGCCATTCTCTTCTACAATCGTGTCAAAATGTAGAATCTTTTTCTAGACGCGTGCGTAATTTGTCTTTCCTCAAAACACCTGAAAAACAGTGCAGAATAGTGGTTTACGTAACAAAGGCGCGAAACGGGTGATTCACGCACGAGTCGAGTTTCTAAGTTTTGGCAAAGAGTGCGGGAATCACCTCGCGCTCGAGTTGCGTATACTCTTTTTGTAACATGCCCTGAGCGAAACCCAATGCGTCAAGTAAAGGAATATAAATTGAATACCAAATAATAGAAACACCTTTCTTGTATAAAAGTAAATGGATTCCAGTCAGTGTCGTATCACTATTGTTTGTAAATAATAAATAAAGACCTCGTAAAGACGAAAGACAATTACGAATCGTTACAAGTGTTTCCCACATTGTGAAAAAAATACTTGTTTCTCACACGTGAAACAAGTTCAAGGAATCGCGTTTCGCGCACGACATGTTATAAAAGGTTTTTCCCGGTGACGTGACAGTCTCAGTCTGAAGAATATTTTTGCACGGTAGGTAGGTTTCACGATTTTTAAATTTTTCGCAATAACCAATTACATATCATTAACTAGAAACACATAATATGAGCTATGTATGTCATAAAATATGTTATGATCAAACTTATACTGGCTTAGATTTTGACTAATATCTCAACTAATGGTAAGTTACTTTCGTCAATACCTTAGGGATTTTGGGTAATAATGTAGATAACGCAACATTGGCAAATTTGAGCAACTCCTATGGAGTGCTAGTATCGCTGTTCTCCGTTTTAAATGCAATTATTATAACTGCGATGTACCTGATCCACAATAGGGACTCGTATGAAACAAAATCTTACGTCGCGTAACCATGGCCACCTGTTATTTAATCTTTAAAGAAGGATTTTCCTTTCAATTAAACATGAAGTGTAGAGATGGAACAAATCCTGATTCTTAATAGAAAAATTTTATTCGGTGGTAAAAAAAATATTATTTGTGTTTCGTGGTCGCACCTCTCGAGTAATGCTGGCGATCTTACCACATCTAGCGACACGACCGAGAAAGACGCGAAATACCGTGAGATATTCTATCGCGAAAACAGGCCCTGACGCGCCAAGAAATGAAAACGCAAGTATAACTGTAAACGAACATACTGACAAAATGAGTGCATGGACGTAACTTGTAAATTTCCAGTTGTGGCCAAGCAGTGGCTGTGAACGTGCTGACTTCTTAAGGCCGGTAAACACGGTAGATTTCGTGCAGATTGAACTGCACGATTTCTGCATGAAAACTTTTAAGCAAGTTGTAATTTTGATGGATGCTTACAGTTTGACTCAAGCGCAGAATCGTTCACTAGCGGATTTTTTTTCCCGACGGCGCGGTGGCCATTAGGACATTTTGATTTTGGGGTTAAGTTGCGAGTGTGTGAAGTACTATTATGATAAACTATCTGTCTCCATTCCTGCCTCCTCATTTTCCTTCCTTATGCCCCTAATGGTTAATTAATTACCCAATAAAATACGCAATATCCCCATAAAAATGAGGGTCACAACGCCCACACAGAAATTCCGCCTCTGAAAGTACTCGGACGGCGCAGTTCAGTTGTTTCGTGTGGGCACCCTAGCGGCGTCTTGTGGCGATTCGTGCAGGAAGCGTACTGACCGTGCGTGCGCAACGTTTGGCTTTTGCACTTCTAGTTTGGGATGTTGGGTTTCTGCACAGAAGTTGTATGAGCGGGCGTCAGAGTAACCTCCGTGTCTGTTCGAATGGTGTGCGGCAGTACCGCTTTATGGGGATGCTGCCGTGGCTGACGTACGCCGGCCTCCCCGCCTGCTACAACTGGCTCTACATCCTGGCGTGCGTCGCCATCATCACGGAGGCGTCGTACGCGTGGGGCGTCGCCTACTCCATCGCCTTCGCCATCTTGGGGCTCGTCGTCTTCGGTAACGCTTTCATTTGATCTATGCGTCTCCAAGCCCCTCCGAGGACGTCAAGCACCAGGCAGCGTCTCTGCGTACGCGCCTCCTTCCACTAGACGGGAAAAGAGGATCAAATGTGTCTATTTTTCTAGTCATAATCGAAACTATTTTTTATTTTTTTCCAAGGAGTTCCAAGGTTCCAAACCATAGACACTCCTCACATGATCAGAAGCTACATACTTGTCTTTTAATAGCTGCTCGCTTTGGAAATTACTTATAAAAATTAATTATAACGACACAAATTACAACTCAAGTGAATCACCATTGCCTCATTCACAATGCAAACTTCAATGTAACGTAATGCCGTAAACTTAGCAGTAAAATTATCAACTAAAAACACAAATTCACAATAACAATCGTAAGCTGGAACGTAGGTTTCGCCTGAGCCAATCCGATTTCGGGGTGTTGAAGCTTGATCGATTGTCGATTCGTTTCTAGCATGCTGAAAAGATCTGTCCACTATGTCTAGCATTTTCTTCCACTTTCCTATCGATAAATAAATGCGAGTAGCTATTGTATTAGTGATCGAGTTTCCTTTACTTTATAAACAAGAATTCACTTGTACCAAATGCACGAGTGATTCGTCGAACGTAATTATTTTATCCGCCACGTCAAGTTAAAGTCACAAGAAAAGTGTCCCAAATTCTTACTTTGAATCCACTACTCGCGTCAAAACAGTTCGCAATCTAGTTCAACACATAACCAGAAACTACCTGAATACAATCCATGTTTGTTTCTCTCATGCTGCTCTCTGATTGGTCTTCGGTCGAATTCGGACGTAAACTTGAGGTAAAGGCTTGGTGCTTGTAAACTCTTTAAGTTTACGGGCTTACGTGTAGGGTTACGTGAAGGCATTGTAAATAGTCTTGCTTAATAACTCATTTCTAGTTTTGGGGCTATGTTATGTTTACATTTTAAGTTAACATTGTGAATGAAGCCTTGGGTCTGTTCCAGCTCTGATCTGCCTCATGATCTTCAGCGTTGCTATGTACTACGGCTACCTCAGCACGACGGACGTCTTCAGGGAAGATGAAAACAAAATGTCTCTTTTGATAACAACTATATAATTTTGACAATAAAATAATAATAATAATGTTTGTATTGTTAAATAATTTGCAACTAATGTCCTTCGGTTTCATTAATTTTTCTAACTGCAATGATTTGGAAGTTCTAAAATCTTCAGAAACATGTGTAAAAACAATTAATAGTGTTTTAGGTCGTATCAATCATGTGAGTGATTAGCGACCCCACACCTCATTCTCAATACATTTACAAAACACATTATTCTTACATTATTATTTTTAACTACTACATTACATTAATCACAGTTTGAGTTTAGTTCATTATTAAATTCTGAGAATTTTACTCTAAACACTATTTCAGAAAAACTTTATATTTGGCTGTACAGATTGATTTCTTTCAGGAAATTAATAATTTTGTTACGTAACTCCTTGTTTTTAAACAGTACAGCTGGTGTGTTCAGTTTGTATTTTAGTCCGCTGGTCTCGTATTTATGTGCCCAACAGAGAAAATCACATTGCATCGGTCGCACATGGCTGCAGCATTGTTCGAGATGTAATGTTGATGGGTGAACTCGGTGCGATCTATTTTGCAACTCATTAATACTTCTTGATCCCCTCTGCAATAGGCGATAGCTGCATTGACATCTTGGAACTCTTTAATGACTCTTAATTTGCAACTTAACTCATTCCACTCATGGCCGTGCAGGTCTTCTATGTTGTTTTTAATCCTTTTGAAATGTTCCTGGAAAGAGAATTCATTTTTCCTCATGTAACAAAAATAACGTACATAGTGCCCTCTGGTCACCTGGACCTTTTTCCCTGGGTTTGCCCTGTATTTCACGCGCGTCAAAGTGAAATGAAGGTAATTGTTTACAACAATCATTTCGACCTGAAATAATATTTTTTCTACTAGTTTAAAACTCGAAATTCTCTCCAGCTCTTCTAGAAAACGATTTCCCCCCGTTATATTCAATTTAAATTTTCAACCACTTTACACTTCGAAATTTAAAACTTATTTATAATCGGCAGAAAACGTAGTTGAAATATTTTAATTCCAACGTAAAAAAACAATCTACTCCGCAAAATTGTTTTTGAAAAAACAGAAACATAAGGATGGGTCGTTAGATCTATAAAAATTGTAATGTAGAACATCTATTTTTATGTTTAAAATGTAGTGAATTGTATAAGATTTGTGGAGGCATAAGTGAAAAAGATGACCAATTTTTACAAAATAATATTTCCTTCTTTTTTCGGATCACCCACTTTGGAGTACAATAGATTAGTTACTTTTTATGGTTTTTTTTTTTTTTTTTTTTTTACGTTTCTTCCAATATTCTTTCATATGTTGCCATTTTTCTCTCTTCTGACACTTTAAATAGTATTTTATTGATTTGAAATATATTTTTCGTTTTTGGCTCGAGATTTATAGTGGAAGTGTTTACTTAGAAAATGTCGGCTCCGATGGCGATGCTGAAGGAGGAAAGAGGATCTAAGGATGTTTAACCACTCAGAGAAATCAATACATAGTCCTTCAACAGTATAGTTATCGAACTGTTATTTTACAAATGTTCGTACTAATGTACGGTCTTGCGGCTTTTACTCGTACTGCCCCACGGGTAGGCGCTCACTTTCCACGACGCGACCGCCAGTTCGACTCCCGGTCGAGCCAAGACTATAGTGTGCGCTTTCCTTGCAATGCCCCAGAATATGTTGCTGTGTGGCGATGGGTAAACCAGAGTGAGGTGTCTAGCAGCCGACTGCTTAGATCGGTAACTTTATGTGCTTTCTCCGACCCAAGATGAAAGCCGGAGCACTGCCCTAACACACTAAAGTGCGCTCCGAGCCAGGAGCCCGCGTCTCCCCACGCAGCACCACCGCCACCTGCCGAGCGAAAAACGAGCGACTAACGACACTCAACAAGAGTGCGGCTATGTGCGAACCCTTAAGCCATGGCTGCAAGGTCGGGAGGCCGCTGGTATGCACACACACACACAGACATTTATTATTGAACATCGGCGTCGGCCGCGGTTACGTGCCCAACACTGCTCGTGTCCCACACAAACGATTAGACAATTTGAAGGGCTGAGCGCAGTAGTGGTCTAACCCTGCAAAAATCAAAAATAGGTTATTGACCCTATTTGTCACCTAAGAAAGTGAACTATCTTTGTACATTGTTGGTTTTACCAGCCTTGCTCTGTAAAGTTAAAACTTAAGTCTCTGTTTTGCACACAACTCTATCTTGCCACAACTGTGTAACTTAAACTGGATTTTCTCAGTTTTCTTAAAATGTGGCTTAGACCAAAGAGTATATATCAGAGACGGCACTCAATATTAAAAGGAAAAGCCTTATTTGCCCAACTTCCGGTGCCGCCACATTGTTCTGTATAATTTCTATTGGGTGAACGGACAGCCAATAGCGAAGAAGTAACCGGTAAATTTGAAATAAACCAGCGACGCGGGAACTTTAAAATTTCACTCCCATACTTTCCACGCCTTAATTTATTAAAAAATTCACAATAATAATTATAAGGATCATATGGAAGAAAAAAAGTCAAATTAGGGTAGTAAAATCTAGAATTTATTGAGCATATTGATATTATATAATTTCATTAGTAATAACAATTTTGAATTACAGAAAGTAATAAACAGTACACCTGCATAATTGCAACTTTAGTACGTGCTTGTAGATATGCCAAATTAATACTATGGAATACATTATTTACAAGCATTATGAATAAACAATAACAGAATTGAAAAGAAACAAATGAAAATACTACCGCAAATTGCTCAGGTAAAAGAAATAGTTACGATACAAGGGGTAAAAGCGCCATTTTATTTTTGATCTGATTAGGTCACATGAAAGTATTTTTTTTCTTTGTTGCTTTCAAAGTTTTATCAGAACATTTGAGCATTGTCCCACTTTCATCAGCAGTGCAAAAAATTGAGCTTTTAGCATGCTCTGCATGTCTGGAAAGAACCGCTTTTACTAGTTGCAACCTAAAAATGTTTTTCATTAGTCAATAAATATTTGACATATTTTATTTACCCATGCTAATCTCACACATGCACAGTTCAGAGTCTGGCTTTTTTAAAATGGAATCCACAGTGAAAGTATATTCACCTTTAAAACAATGATTAACAAATAGTGGAATTCCTTCAATGCTTATGCACTACAATTTAATAATAATTCTGAAAGTGGACTGTCAATGTGCAAATATTTTATTGCACCAGGAGCAAAGCCTGGGACCTTCTGATAACTGGGCAATGTCCTAATAACTGAGCTATAGAATCAAGCATTGCATTCACGACTCACAATCTAATAAGGATCAGCATTCAAATCGAGAATGTAATTGTCATGACGAAGAACAAAACACAATGATACACACATACTAGAATATAAATTGAATCAAGATTGTGTTTGTCATGAGAAACTATTATTGTCAGAACAGTATAACAATACATAAACAACTTATATCAATACTAATAAAAAAAGTAATACTAATAAGAAAGAAATCAATTGCAGACTAGATAATAGCCATTAAATAAATTCTAAAATTGCATGAAAATAGCCTCTGAAACAAACTCAAAATCTTTGTATTCATAATATTCAAATAAAGTGTCTTAACATAGCAAGAGGCATTCCAAAATTGAGAAAATGATCATGCTTTACAGAATTAATTTTATTTTTAAATTTTATTTAATTAGAACTTTCCAAATCAGATGTGGGAAATACAGTTTATATAATTGATCAGTACCCAATGACACAATACACACTGATTTTAAAACTCTCATTGTTCATACCTTTACAAACTGTCAACAAAAAAGAGATAGGTTCAGAAACTTTGTGCACAATGAAGCAAGTCATTCACTGCACTTGTCCAAGTACAAGGATCCGTAATGACCAAAAAAAGAGTTTTTTATTTACTATAATTAGCCCTTAATTGGCACTAATAACTGTATATTGAAAGGAACATACCATGAGAAACATCCATAAAAACTTGAATGACACCTCACATGGATGAAAAAGATCTGAAAATGGAAACAAACTTGAGATCTATCCCATCTTCAATAAATTCAACAAAGTAATAATTGAGATTCTTCAAGATTATAGCAAATATTTACCTTTCACAAGGCTAGAATAAGCATCTGTTGCACTTGCTGTAGCAGCATGTTCAACAGCACTAGATCCTGTATTAATCAACAAAATAGTACCATTACATTATGTCTTCAATAGTATGCTTCCTTTTGCATTTTACAAACATACAAGAGACTTACCATTTTCAGTTTGAAAAGCTGCCTGTGTGTACAAGGATCTGAAAATTAAGAAATGCTGGTCTCATAGCCTCCCATCAAACTATATATTCTACTAAAACTAAAAAAATATATTCTATTAAAACTATATTCCAGTATAATTCTATTAAAAAAGTCTCACCAATTACACCCATAGCTGCAGTGGGTGTCACCTCACTTCCAAACAAGGGATTTGCAACTGAACATGAACATTAAAAAAAGTCCACTATTTGTTATGCACTCATCATCTTCTCGAAGCCAAAATGCACGCTTCAGACTCCAAACAGCAGTAAATCAGTGGCTGCGATATGGCGTAAACAGCCCTACGAACAGCACGTGAATATACGACGATAGGTCGACGAGGAAGGAATCCAACGGTTTTTGTTGTTGTTGTTGTGTTTTTTTTTTTTTTTTTTTTTTTTTTTAAAAATTTCAAAAATGAATAATAGTGGCAATATTCTCCGCTTGAAGCGAGTTGGTGTTTGTACAGATTCGCTCTGAACTCTGATTGGCTACCGTATGGAATTTGAATAAGGACCGGATGTGCCCTATCTACTAGTAGTGTCACACCTGCTGGCAACCAGGGCGCGGAGCGGTTGGTTATTCTCAGACGCGGTGCGGTGCGGTGAAGTGAACATGATGCCTAAGTTGCAAAATTCGCCCATAGCCAAAGCACTGGTGGAGTAGCATTGAAATGAATATCGTCAGACTGCGTGGACTTCGTTTGTACCAGGTCAAAAAAAAAAAAAACAACTAGAATTGCTGGCGTCGTTGGTGCTTGTTAAGCACGTGGTTTGTCGCGTTAGATTGTTTTACTAATATTTCTCATGCACACGTGTATGAGAACTCGTAAATACACCAGCAGCCGTCCAAAGACTCCTGTGAGGCGAGGAGAATGGTTTCTGCTGTTTAACTGCTATTTACGTCTGTTCCTGAGCCAAGTAAGTCTTCCAAGAACTTATGTATGGTGGGTTACCAGGTTTTCTTGGGAATCTGTCTTAATTTTTGTTATGGCGGATTGTTTTCTTTAAGGGCAATTTCGTTCCCTTAACTCCTAGACTCTGGGGTCTTTTCTGGCCCCCAGGCGCAAGTAATGTTGTGCAACACTGAAAATATTATCCTTTTAGATATGCTAATTATGTCCAGTTTTACATGTGTTTTAAACTTTTCAGTTTTTTAAAATGATCTTGGATTGAAGTAATTTTATTTTTATGCGTTTGAAATTACAAATATTCCCAGATAGATTCCACATTACACATCTAAATAACAAGAAAAATTGTAAGAATGTGTTCATTTCCGTTTTATATTATGTTGTTGTTTCATAATTAGTCTGGTGTATTTGTCTATTCCAAAGTAGTAGCTTTGTATTGGACATCCCCTTGCTGTTTATTTATTTGCAGCAATAACTGTGTGGTGTGCTATGGGGAGAAGTTAATTTGAATGTGTTATACTGTTATGGTTAACATCTATGTTTTTATAGTTGTGATATACTAGAATGTTTTTCTAGGAATATTATTCTTTGTGGTTTTAGAACAATGAAACAAATAAATAGCATCATTGTCGTAATTAATAATTCCAAATAGCATCTGTACATGAAATACACATAAACTATGGGCCAAACATGTGGGGTCAACTGTGACCCCCAAACATTGCCCACATAAGTAATGGCGAAGCAGAGTCGATGGGACTGGCATGAAGCGTATCACATGCTCATAGCAATAGTAGCTCCCATTTCAGCAGATGCAAATTAATGAATGTGAATAACTTTCTTCTAGGTGGTATAGTTTGGCCTCACAATTGTGGTTTCTTTTGCTAAAAACCTATGGAAATTAGTTGTAGAGATTAGAGAAATTAGATTTTGGTGTTAGATGATATCAAGAAATTTAGAAATTAATGATGTTCGAGGAGATTTTGACAAAATTATTCAGTTTTAAACAACGATGTAACTTTTAACTATTGACTTTCCTTTTTGAAACCACATTAATGGGAATGGAATTTTTTAAAAGAATTTCCTTTTTGTTTCAATTCCTTCAATAAAGGAAATGATATTGTGTTGATTTACACATTGTTTCAAAAGAGATTGCTTTGTCATCAGGGACGCTGCAGTGGAAGTAATTTCTTCCTCTACGTATGCTTTCCATCACCTGAGTGCTGCCTCGGAAGTGAACCAATAGGAACAGAAAATAGTAAACCTCATTTGACTGCATGCTGTTCGTCACCTGCATGCTGCTTTGGGAAGTGTACCAACTGGAGCAGAAAACAGTAAACATCATTTGGCTGGAGATAGTGAATGAAGAATAGTAGAATTAAATATTGTTGTTCAGTGTCTACTACATAATCTACTTTGTTTAATGAGAAAGTTGCTGTGTTTTTATTATGTGGTTCAGGAGATTAATGCTTTGGTGTGTTTTATTGATTGTGTGCACTTATTGTTAGTAGAGGCAAGTTTCATTTCAGACATATTTTGATGTAGATCTTAAACTTCCAAATAATAATTATTCGTGGACAGATGTACAGGAAGTGCTCTTATTTTTATGGGAACATTATTTTTTTGAATATTCTGTCTTTTTTAAAAATCTGAATTTTTCTATTGAGAGCATTCTTTTTTTTAAATTTATTTTATTATTATTATTAGCAAAGGAGAAAATGTATTTTTGATTATGTAAAACTCTAAAGTACTATGGTACTCACGGAAGGAATTGCAGATTTTGTGCACCATTAAAATGTCTTTTCTGATTTTAAAAATTGATACAACTTGTAGCCTTTTTTCCACCCATTTTAATTTTTTTAGAATTTGTCTTCAAAGTTTTGTTACAGGTTAAATGATTACTGCAATATAAGTTGGTTCATTCGGAGATCAGGACTTGAGAAATAGAAGGCAATGCGGGTATAAGATTATTTCATCATGAATTGTACGCATTAACTTGATATTCGCATTTCAATCAAACATCAAACATTTCAACTAATTGTAATGTATTCAGTGAGAGACTTCTTAATTTCTACAAAAAATTTTCAAATAGTGTAACTTAATTGGATTTGACTTTGGAAGGGACTAAGGAAATGTTTGACCCTTTCCGCAGAGAAACATAATCATATTATTAAAGGAGGAAATAAGAAACAAGCATCTTCAGCAATACAAAAGATGAAGAACACTCAGTCTCAGAATTATTTTTGAATTTTTTAAAGAAGTGTTTCAAATTATCAGCACAAATTGTAAAATAAATGGGGAAAATATATCCTAAGACCAACAAACCAACAAAAATTGTCCAACACCGTTAGATATTTTGTCTTGGGATGTAGTCTTTCCAACACCGACTTGGATATTTTCATGTTCAATGTACAATTTTTGAATCAGAATCATCAAAGATTTAGCATAGAGTTCAATCCAGTTGTTTCTTTAATGTAAATTTGATATCTTTTAATCCTGTGCCCTAATGGGTGCTTAGTCTGACCAACTCACCTGTAAGAAAAGCGTCACAAAAATTTTGAATGTTACTGGTGAAGCAAAAGAAACTTATTGGTCTGTTTCTGTATACTAAATGCACAGAATTTAACTTCGAATTCAGATGTTAAGGCATATATGAGGCACTGAGAGTAGGAGTTCATGTGGACAGCCCCAACCTTCCTCAAACAGAGATAATCAAGGTAGAAAGATCCTGGATTTAGCAAAAACAGGCTGTTCTTTACCTGTTCATCATGTGTTACAAATTTGAGCTCCTAACAGTATTTCAGGTCTCATCAGGAAAAATAACCAAATGACTTCTTTAACTTTAAAATTCCAGATTTTTATGTGTGTTACTTCACTTCTGCGTTACACATACCGTGATTTGCAGCAGATAGTCACTGTTGCATTAATTGTACAACATCTTTCACAAAAGTATTTCCAGTTACCTTTGGATTCAAGTTTATTTCAGATAGTGTAATTCGCAAAAACAAAGTATGAAAACATTGAAATTGGAAAAGAAAGTAAAATAATATAAATGAAGTGAGTAAGAAAATACAATGAGGAATGAAATACAACATGCTCATTGAAATAGCTACAAAATAGTGAGAATACAAATAGTTATTGTTCATTTCATACTATTTTAGAGGAATAGGATCTATAGTTTGTTTAAATCATTGAACAACTTTCAGAAACAATGTCATGAAATAATAAAATTACAACCACCACAAATGTTTTCACAAACTTTTCTTGCACATCATAATCTTCACTATCTTTCTTCTTCAGTTCACTCATTGCATTACTTTCTGGATACAGCAGTTCTAACTCCTTTATAAGAGTAGATGTCCTCTTGGACACATTGACTTTATGAGATATGTTCACATGTTTCATTGGAATATTTAAAAAGTATATGAAAAGGCTGATTTTTCACAAATCGTAGCCACTGGATCGTGAACCACTCTATTTTGGTTTGATCAACTGATATTTTGGGGTTAGTAATATTCCTTTCAAGCATTTTTGTTGAAAAAACCCATGTGAAGTAATTTGAAAGGATTTTTCTTTCTTGCAGCTGCAATAATTTCATTCGAGTATTCTAAAATGTAAACGTAAAAATGCATTAAATGCAAATAAAAACATTTAAAGTTGGAGGTAAAAATTAAATTCAACTTACACTTGTCTATATGTAGGTACACATTTCTTAAAAACTATGCAGACCTTGGAAATTTTAAGTGTATACAGAACATGTGCATTGACTTAAATCTACCAGGAAAATTTCATTGGATGTTAGTTAGGGTATGTGTGTGTGTGTGTGTGCAAATTTTCTAATCAGAAATACACTTTTTAAGGTATTTTAAGTGAATATTATATTTCATAAATATTTTACAAATGAAATTTTTTTTTGTTGCATGCTCTGTATAGATCATGCCGTATTACATAACTCCAAAAAGTTCGGAAATGTACATGCAATAGTTTTAAATACCTGCACATGAATGTTGAAAAATTGAAGTTTTGGGAAAACACGTTTAAAGATTGAGGTGTTCTCTGCAGTTACAACCTGGTTAAAATTGTACTGCCTCATACTCATTACAATTTTGCATTTTATCATTCCTCTTCCTTTTGTCTGCTCTCTAAATGTTCTTGGCCTCTTTACATCTCTGTCCTTGTTCTGTGTATTTTTCTGCTTCAATTACCTGTTGGTGGTCAATGTTATGAGGTGCAGTTAGCATGCTCATCTCTGGTACTATGCTTATTTTCTCAAATACTTCACTTCTTTTCAGGAACCCATTGTTAAAACAAATCACTGCATCCAAGATACCAAACTTCATTGTTGTCATTCCTACAAATGTTTTTGGGTATTCTTTCCCACGAGTGGTGATTAAAACTTTCATTCGGATTTTGTGTGACACCATGCAAAAGTCTGCTAAGAAGACCTGCTTGGGGTCAGAAATATTCCTGTGTATAGGCTTTATTTCTTCCAGAACTGTGGCCTTTTACATTCAACCAATATTTAGACATGTGAAGTAATGTCTCTGTGGTGTGTATCAATGCACCATGTCTCTCTCTTGTTAACATCCCTCCACCACACTTTTCCCACCGAGAAAGCCAATTCTCAAAACTCAATAAATTTTGTGATGTGTTACAAGTTCTTGTAATGGATTTTTCAATCTGTCCTTCCAGTGGAGTTTTAATGTTCACAATATCCCACGACTTATAATTTCTATAAAGTTAGCTGTGCTTTCCCAATGGCTAAAAGGTTTCAGGCATCCCTACGCCTTCAATGCGACAATAGTATTAGTATTAAGTATACTTAAAGTGAGTTTTACATTTTGACTTTCAAAGAGTGGATGGTTTTTAAAGACAAATTGAAACTGTACTGCAATATATTATTATTTTCAGAAGGATGCAATATGACTCGCTGCTGAATCATTGAAATCAGGATACACAAATACCTGGTTTGGTTTGCTCAGCCAATTATTGCGGTTACGCTTCACTATATGAACTGTGTCAAGTGCATAATATAGTCTGTTATATAAAACTGTTTCCATCTTTTGATTGACCATACATTGTTTTTAATGGAGGTGGATCAGCAGACAGACATCGCTCTCTTATTTACTGCACGATTGTCTGATACTGCTGCTAATACCTCAAACCCAATTTTTTCTAGTCCACGAGTGATATTTTTCAACATTCCATGCAGTAGTTCACGTGTAATAGTTCACACAGGTAGAAGGTGGACTACTTTATATCCTGACATCATGCTAGTAACCATGAAGGCATATGCACCGGTGGCACATTCTCCATTATTAAACTCATTTCCAAATAAACATCCACCTTTATAATCTAAATTTTCTTTCAAATGAAATTCATCAATTAGTAGCACAGCTGTCTTATCCTGTGATGATATATGAAATTTAGGAGAAATGTAAAGTGATAATGTAGGCGGGTCTTGCTCCAAATGAGGGTTACTGGAAAACATGCTGCAAATTTGCCTAATAGTAGAGGGACTGGGTAGTCTCAAATTACCTGATGATCTCAGATATAAATATCCCTGAGGAGATATATAGTGAAGCAGACTGCAGAATATAAGTAATTCCCATGAATATCTTGTGCTAGTTTTAGGTAGTGAAAGTAACAATATTTGTTCTTTCATAAATCCAATGTGGATGTGCATCTCTGGCATTACTGTTTCCAAATGACCAAGAAAATTTGTGATGCAGTACAACATTTTTTATGGAGAAATTGTGACAACTATTGCACAAAACCCCACTAGTTTCATTAACAATATCCTCCAAGCCATGTATTATAGTGATCTTCCTTGGCAGTTTCCAAGATGGAAGAGAGTGGATTTCTGCATCCTCAATTCTTCTCTTACATTAATAGCACAAAGCATTCTTGGTTGATGGGTTCCTTTCACTAACACAAAATTTACATAATAATCATTCAGCAATATTGTTCAATCTGTAGGGAAATTTGTCACTTTGGATTTCAATTCTTCAATATTATGAAACTGTTGTGCGTCTGTAAAAAACACTTCTTTCCTGGATGGTACTTCTTACGGACTCATTCGCCTGGGAACTATTAAAGAACCAAAAGAGGAATCTCACAGTGTTGACACCTCGTGACGGGGAGCCAACCTGTCAAA
Organism: Gryllus bimaculatus; assembly: GCA_017312745.1. Taxonomy (NCBI): domain Eukaryota; kingdom Metazoa; phylum Arthropoda; class Insecta; order Orthoptera; family Gryllidae; genus Gryllus; species Gryllus bimaculatus. Next base: position 131,802 of record BOPP01000482.1, read on the forward strand.
GTGGCTTCTTTTGAGCTAACCTGAACACCGGGGCCTCCAAACGCTCGAGTCACATATTTGGGCTCTTGTGAGCACATGTTGAAGGCTGTGACATTCTTACGCCATCCAGGCATTTCAGACAAAGTAAGAGTTTACTCTGGTGTAAAAAACATTTACTCAAGTAACTTACAAGAGCATTTCACCAACACTTTATTCGAGAATAAACCAGTTTACACGAGAGAAATTGTACCTGGCAGAAATCAGTGGAGTAACGCTCCACTCTGAGCTTACTCACAACAGATGAACAATTGTCTAATCTTAATAGATTTGCTATTCAGAAAATTTCTCTAATATGAAAGTAATTACTTTCATGAACTTTAACAGGACTTTCCATTTAGCCATAAGATTTTTTACATCTTATTTTTAACTCTTTGGAACTGTTATTCTTTTTTAGATTTACCATCAATTTTAGTTTGCCCTAATTATACCCTAAAAAAATTTCCCCCAGAATTTAAACTTCATACAGGTTATTTTTATTAAGCTTAGGAGGATAGAACATTAGTCGAACTCCGAGCCACTGCTATACAGGGCTTAAAATTGCTAACATTGCATATATTGCAACTATCATTGGAAAAAAAGAAAAACAGTAGCATTGATGAATTTATTTTTTTTACTTTTACATTTTTTAAACTCTTTTAATAGCATTCTTGTTTGTATTTTCTCCTGCCGAATCTTCTTTCTTCAGTTCTGTTTCTAGTAAATTTAATGTCATTGCTGCCTCCCTCTCCTCTTCGGCATGTTTCATTTGAAGCTCTATTGCTTCAATTTTTTTTTTCGTGTAGGCGTTCAACAGTACTTTTTGGCATGGTGGGTCGCCTCCTATTTTTTCGGTTATTTGGGCCCGAATTAGGTGTTTCAGGTTCCCCTCCGTTGTGTACAACCTCGATAACATCCGCCGCTGTTAATGAGGCTGAGACGGGTACGCGGCATTTGTGGATTATACAAGGCCCAGTGGTAAACCTTCCTAAAACAAATAAAAATAGGATCATTAGTAAATGGAAATTTGTAACGAGTAGCATATTACACTGGACATTGCATTTTGCTCTTGGGATGACTTGTCTGTAGAGGCAAGGAACGACTCCCCCTCGTCTGAATCTCAACTGCTCCTCCTCCAGAGGTGTTGTGCCACCGAAAGTATGCTCAGGGATGCCTACTTCCACCCTTCTCAACCACCAACTTGAATGCTTATATGAATGAATCATTGCAGCATCTGCATCATAAGGATTGTGATACCCCTCTGCAGCTCTACCAATCAGTGGATTTATTTTCTCATACAATGGAGGGAGGGGTCTTGATTTTGAGGGTCCACCACCTATTCGAATCAAAATGCATCATAGTTACTCGTATTAGGTTATTAACAATGCTAATTTAATACACACGAATTTAATTTTTACCTGTTTTATTGGCTTCCGTTCTCTAATTTCCTAAGAGCTTCTTTGCATTTTTTTAGGTTTCTCGCTTCTTTTTGAAGCGTAAGGGCTTCCCTGTGGGCCAAAGATAAGCGAGAATATCCTCGCTATCCTCAGCCAACCACGAGCTTTTTCTGGTTTCTACGATGCGTTCGTCTTCTTAATTAATACCGTCGAAAAATATTCTTCCACAAGAGTGACTAGTAATTGCTTTTCCGAAGCATGCCAATTTGGGCTTCTTTGGCGCTTTTCTGCCACTTGTGACATCTTTTGATTACGAAAGAACTAAATTAAAATAAAAAAAATAAAGTAGATGACTAATAAGATTAAAGATACAAAAGATGCACGAATTACGCTACGAACTTTTTGGGGGTGATTTATAAGATAATGAAAAAATAATACGTTAGAACTAAACTAATATAACTAATCTAATAGAAAAGCAAACTAAAATTACAATAAGAACGTCTTTGGAGGGAATTTATTATAAAACCACGAAAAATAGAAAGAAAACGACAAAAATTAAAAATAACGAAGCTATTAGTAATAGAGGGAAATAAAGATACAATAGGATTAATAAGTTTATATGAATATTTACTCGAGTTATATTTTCTTGTGTAAAGACAGCAAAACTACGAAGACTTACAAATAAGCTACGCTGAAATGGCCAAACTACTCTCTGCTCACTCTCGCTCACGGCCTCTTGAATCGCTCTCTGTGTCTGATAAAAAGCGTTCAGCGGTTCGCGGAGTAAATCGGAGAGTATGAGATGCGTTCAAATAGAAACGGGAATTTTCATTTTTAAGAATCAATGTTATTTATTCATCAACATCGAGGTTATCAACCTCAAAGTAGTCACCATTAGATATTATGCACTTATGCCAGCGCTTCTTCCATTCCCCGAAAACACTTCTGGAACTCCATCTTTGGGATAGCATGTAGCTCTTTCAGTGAAGCGCTTTTAATCTCATATGTGCTCGAAAACCGACGGCCCTTAAAGGTTCTTTTTAATTTAATTAACGATGTGTGAGCAGGTGCATTATCGTGATGCAAAAGCTGGTAATGGTTTTGCCATAAATCGGGGCGTTTTTTTAATTGCTTCCTGCAAACTGCGTTGAACTTGTAGGTAGTACTCTTTATTAATCGTTTGACCTGCGATTGTCCACGAAACGTCTCATGGTAATAAAAAGAGGGTTTGGCATAAAAGGTGCCAGACGTCCACTTTAAAATCCCCCAAGAAAAAGCCATTAAGTCCAAGCCAAAAAGCCATTATTGTCCTCTCTCAGATAAGGTTGTATATTCCATTTTCTCAACAAAAAAAGTAAATAACCAGCAGCGAGTTACCGAGCGTCTGTCAGAGAGCAAGATGCTTTTCCCGGCTGTCGTCTCAGGAGAGCATGCTCCACAGTGAGATCAGTCTCGTAATTGCCACAGGTGGGTGGGCGCCCTACCTCGTCTTCCTTGATCACCTCTCCACTGGGCAGCTTCTCAGGAACCTGAGACACTGGTGGTTACACGAAGCAAATTGGGCTTTCTTTTTCACCATTGGGCCTACAAAGTCTTGGCTCCGAAATTTGTCGGAGTCGTCCCGCGCAACACTTACTTCTAGTTCTACCGTCAGGTTGCTGTGCCATGATCAAATGTCAAATAGTCGGTTGTTGGACAGTTCACTTTTTTGACACTTTCATTGACTTCTGCCAAGAGTAGTTGTTATTCTTAAGTTTATTGTGAAAAGATCTCTGCCGGCTGTTTTCGAGGGAACTTGTCGAGTGTTGCATTGAATTGATAAAAGTGGCTTCGTCACTGCTACTCGCCACTTGTAGCTACCTTTTTTTAAAAAAGACTTTGTAAAATCAAATTAGTATTACACTGTTCAAAATGAAAATCGTGTCAGAGGGTGTTCTTACCTCGTCTTCCTTGATCACCTCTCCACTGGGAAGCTCCTCAAGAACCAGAAACACTCTGGTGGTTTGAGCTCCTGCAAAACTAGATCAGATTTTTTCCCCATTGAACACAATGCACAACGGAAAGTAAGTCGCGCATATTCAATAGACAATGTATCTGGAGAGTTAACAGGTGATAGGTGGACTGGAGACTTACCTTCTCCGACATAAAATTCCGATTGCTCGGGAAACTAAAAAATAAATAAAACAAGTGAGGACCACTTCTTTTTTTGAGTCGACTACAGCTAGATTAGGTGTAGTGTAGAGATGTCTTTTCTCATCCTAACGACCCTTTTTCGGAGTCTTTCCAGCATACCCACGTAGTAGGCAGCGTTAACTGTCCCTCCTTGAACAAACTCCTTATGGGTCACTCGTTTGCTGTCGAAAAAGATAACGAGCATTGTTTTCTCTTATGATTGGCTCGTTTTTGGGGGTTGGGTTCCCATCCAATGCTTTGGTGTTTTGTTTCTGTTTCGTATTAAAAAACAACAGGTTTCATCGCCAGTGATGACGTAGTTCAAATAATCAGGTTCAGTTGAAATTTCCCGCTCGGTTGATCTTTCCGTCGTCTGGCAGCACTTGGCAGGAGCTGGGCGCACGCTTTCCTCATTGATAAATCTTCAGTAAAAATGTGAAACAACAGTAGACGACAGTTTGAGTTCATCGGCGACCATCTCGACATAGTTGGTGACAAGGATTTTCATCAGTTGATATTTTATGGAAAAACTTGCCCAAACGTTCTTCGCGTTCTGCAAATTATTAACATTACTCTTTATGGCCTTACCATAATGTAGTTGGAGTTCATTTATTATTCTGTCAGTCAGCCTCTTCTAGTTTTGACATTGATATTTTTTTGTTAATCAAATGTCTCGTTCAATTTTCTCAACCTTACGCACATTCTTTTCAGGACATGTCTTACACATTCCACCTTAACTATTTCTTTTGTACCATATGGTTAATCTACAACACTCCTGTAGACTTTCTAGTCACCATCACCCAAACATTCTGTGTAGGACACGCTTTCTTTCACTGACCTGTTGAAAATTTGAGAAGCTGCTGCTGCTGCCTCTATGCCACCACTAGTTCCTTCATAGTTCATCTGATCTTCTGATCTTTTTTGCCATTTTTACATTTGTAACTGTGTTTTGTCAACTTCATAATCAACTACTTTCCCAGAATCTATGCTTGTGACCATTTTTAGAATTTTTAGTGATATCCTCTCTTTTGACTTGAGCCGTCAAAAGCTATAGATATTCGTAAAACAGAATTGTGTATAAAAGTACTGAAGGAGTAATGCAATATTACATGGGGTAATACAAACTTTATTATTTTAAATTTACATAACTTAATATTTCAGGAGAAACACTTTCACTTTTCTCCAATGCTTTGTGAAATAATTTATTTTGCTCGAGTAGTTCGTTTCCTCTCTTTAAAATTGCGAGCATTTTCCTTGAAATATGCTTTTTTGATTTCGTCAATTTCCATATTCTTTGCGTAATATGCGGCCTTATCGGCCCGCATGACCTCCCCCACTGCGTCTCCGCTTTCTTGAGGAAGCGTTTATAGAGATGGAGGAACTGGTGTTGCCAGCAGGAACAGTGTCCACTGTTGAGGCACTTAGGAGGATCTCAGGCCTCATATTTCTCCTCCTCCCAACAACTTCCTCCATCTGCTTTGCGTATTCAAATGTTTCGCGGCCCTCGTCCGTCGATGACTGGTGGTCCATTCCTTTCAAGAGCCCGCCATCTGTTCTCACGGTGCTCCCCACATCTTCTTCATATTCTTAAATGTGTGCGTTTTTTCTTTAACATTTTTGTAAGTGTTAATTAACATTATTGTGTCTTCACGACACCACATCTTATACTCTTGTTCCTCTCCACTTCTGGCCTCGTTTCTTTTAATGAGGAATTCTGAAATTATTGGGAAAAGGGCAAATTTAGTTGTAATTTTGTGTTTGCAATTTTTTAAAATTTGCCCAAATTAGTAGATAACATTTGAATGTTCTGGCGCACCCCCGCCCTTCTAATGAATTTAGTCACAAACAATAACCAAATTGAGTTTGCGCAAGTAGTTGTGACAAATTGTGACCGAATACTTTTAATCATATGGCCCACAGTGTTTAATAACAAGTGCAAAATGCCCCCCGAATTTGTGCCTACAATCCATATCTAAGGAGCTCCCATCTGCGACACACCTTTTCTGCTCCAAGTAGATGTGAAAGAGAGAAGGTATTTTGAGAATATGGCGCACACATCTTGCAAATCCACCAAAGCTCCGTGTTCCACTCGGCTTTGGTTTCAACGCAAAGTGTATTTTCAATATGCGCCGGCCCAGGATTTAGACCCAGGTCGGCTTGTTCAGTAACTCTTTGCTTTAACGATCATAGCTACTGAACCAATCCATTACAACGCGCTTTAAATTCTTTATATTATACACTCGACGCGGTCCGGTTACACAACAACGCTGTGATAAACCGCAGGCCAGCTTTTATGAACGATTCCATAAAAACATTAAACTACAGGGTGCACGGCCAAAATCCGGACAAATTGAACATTTTTCTTTACACTATATTTTTTTTGGTTGTAAACATGAAAAATTTACAAATGTTTTTTACCTACGTAATGTATAGGAATCATATGGAATAATTTTTCTATATATCCCCCACTTGCTTGAACGACCGCCTCCAATCTGGGTCTGAACGCGCTTTCGGCAGGCAGCGTGCAAGGCATTACGGTCCATTTCGGCGAAATGGCTGCTTCAATAGCGACTCGGAGAGATGCTACGTTCGGGTGTCCTCGACTTGTTTGTCCACCTCTTCAACCCGCTCCATACAATAATAATCCAACGGATTTTTAAATCTGGGCTGTTGGAGCCAGAATTCCTTCGACAAAACATGTCGATATTGTTCCGATAACCAATTCTGCACAAATGAACTCGTATGGGCGGGCGCACCGTCTTGCTGGAACACATATGGCCTTCCAAATGCTTACGTTGTCCAATCCACGGCTTCAACAACGTTAGATAAGACATTCACATAAACCACTCCTTGTCCAACATTTTCCCCTTTTTGGCGAAGAAATGAGGTGGCATAACATCACCTTCGGACGAAAACAACTCCTCGCACGTGCAACATTGGCGGAAATTTTGTTCTCTGATACCAAAAAGGGTACATCCTCAGGTCGCGGGCAAGCCAGCGGTCATTTCTTTCGATTTAATTTTTTGCGTCTAACCGTAAAAATTTTCTCGTCGGAAAAAAATCTGATTCGTCCAGCCGCCTTGTTCCGTAAGGAGCAAAAAGGAAGAATTGCACCGTTCACATCTCTCTTCGTCCTGGCGGCCTTCAGAAAGCATCTGTCCGAACTTTGATGTGTAAGGACTTGTTAACGGAGGTCTTCCGACAATCTGACGCATAGTTTACACTTATTCCGAACAACGACGCAAATTTTCGGATCGATGTCCTGGATCCCAATAAAATCAGTTCTTGGAACGCGTTGAATGACTTCTGGCGTCCTGACTAGCGGCTCCTTCGAGTGCACTTTTTCTCGCGTGTTAGGAGACCTTCCTCCTGTTCTTTCTACCGACTCTTGTATTTTGCACACATCATACACTGTTCCGATCTCGGATATCCGCAGAAAGCTGATATCTCCGTCGCCTGAGCGACCCAGCGCGAAACAACTTTCAATTATCGCTGCTCTCGATTGTATTCTTCGCTTTGTCCCTCAACATGCGACTGTTTTGAGTTATGTCGTAGTAATGGGTATACGATATTCAATGTAAGAATCGCGACATCTTTAGGTGGCATAAAAGCGCGGGAGATTCAAATCTAATTTTGTCCGGATTTTGACCGCGGACCCTGTATATAACAGTAAGTGTTAATGGGCATATTACTTGATAGATTTCCACAAAGTTTCTGACGGTTGAGCGTTTTCTCCAACGAGAAAGTTGATGATAATGCGCTGTTCCACGCTCCGCGGCACCTTTTGTTCACTCATCGTTCTAGCAAGACCCAGACTCGGTTGTGGCTAGACTCCCGCCAGTCGGCGCAGCTACTGCGCATGGCGGGGCATTTGAAAGAAAATCAGTCCCGGTCATATTTGAACCCCCTTGTATGATTACTGTAGCTAGCAATGGAAAGGTACACAATGTGTACACATTTATTACGTTGATAGAATCCGAACGAAAATTATACACAATGTCTAAATTAGAAATACGCCTACACAATACTTACCTTCAAACGACCGCTTTCCGCATGGAGCTTTCCCAGGATTCGAATTACTAAACTCGTCGATTATTCTCTTCCATGCATCCTCCTCCTGCTTCAATGCATTTGAACTGTAGCCCGAATCCACAATCACCGGCTATCTAGAACACATTTTTGCCATGAGCAGACGTTCGCTGATTTTACATGAAGTGTCCAGTGGACTTTATTTTCTTGTAAACAAACTTGTAATTTAAGCTGAATATAAAATGTTTTTATTTGCTGACTTAGTTAATATTTATAATGAAAATTGATGAATTGAATGACTTGTTAGTATTGAATGTTATTGAAAGCTTCATTGTTTAATATGCATAATTTTCCATGATTTATATGAACAGTACATTGTCAAAGCCTTTGGATTAATTTCATTGCACGTTGCAAATTTAATAAGTATTTAGTCATGTTAACAGGAAAATTGCAAGGAAACAATATTAAGTGAAGCCATGGAAAAGGCATTATGATAAATACTTGTGCGTTTACTGACTTTAAAAAAATGTGTTTCGTGATGTAACTGACCTGGATAACTGTGCAAATCCTGCTTTTATTCGTGTTTCCGCCTGGGTGGATATTACACGTACCGACTCTTCAGGAGGAGGCAAATTGGCCCCGAAACAGATTTCATTAGTCGACACCCTTTGCTTTCGTGTACATTGACAAGATCGCCCAGCACAATGTTAGACATTGGTGGCAAAAATCTTTAATACATTGTTTTTCAGTTTGCAAAACGATTCAAATAAAAATATTATTAATACATAATTTAAACTATACTCGCCTAAGTAGGATCAGTAATTTGAAGTGTACAGGTAGTCGTGCACCCACCGCGCCTGTCTTCCACGAAGTTCTCTCGCGAGATAGGTTACGGTTTCCTTGGAAACCCGAAGTCCGTGATTGTTGTACTCCAAAGGCGGTGGGGAAGGCGCCGCGGGAGCGTTCAAAGCTTCCTGGATGCAACCAGGTGGGGCGTATCAAAGTACACCCGCCTCAATGACGGGGGTGCAGATGTGTGACTTCACGACACCGCCAGGTGCAGCGGCGTCTGGCCGAATTTCCGCCCCGCCCCGCCCCGCCCCGCCCCACCAGGTGAACACGTACGGCTGACACGTTTTATTCATTCGTGGGCGACATGAATTTCCATCATCCTTCTCAAGATAATGAAAAAAATCACCTAGCGTGCTAATAGGAAAACGTTGCCCTTTCTGCAGGACGACTTCAGTTTCTTTTGTATTCTTAAAATTTGCTCATCTGTGCGGCCTTTCCAAGAATTTTCTTGGGTATTGGCCATAGTTAAATCTTGCTTCACTAGTGGGCGTCGTGTTCGCAATTTTGTTGTTTTTGTGGCCACTTCCATTGTCCAAGATTTGACAATCTCCAAATACAAGTAAGCCAACTGAATATATTTGAAAACTCGATAAAGAGTCCATGATTTGCAGACAAGGCCAAGAAATTGAGAGAGAAAAAAAGAAAGTTTACCAGTTGTTAGATTTCAGTACAGTCCGGTAGGACATATTTGTCGATTCTGCTTACTTTTTAAAATACTTATAATAATTATTATTATACGCTGTCAAATTGTACAGGCACTCAACATGGACGTGTTTTGTTTTTAGCCACAATCGTGTTACGTTTTTCCCAGGTCCCTTATCAAAGAAATTTGAAGAAACTACGAGTGATTTGTCATTTAACTTGCAATAGTAAAATATCTTGATCACAATAAAAATCAAATGCACCTCTTTTCTTTCTCTGCAAGGAACCGTTTGTTTGTAAAGGACACTGCTGAGTGCGGTTTGAATGAAGAATGCAAGTAGCATGCAAAACTACATCGGACTTGCAGCTTCAGGCTTGTGAGACGAGAAAAATATTCGCATTATAAGTACCTTCCTTGGGAGAGTGGTGACTAAGCTGTAATACTTTTTCCGACAGCGATGTCTTCCGCACAATGTGACTGCGGCGCACAGGGCCCACCCCGCGGCTCGCGTCCCCTCAGGAAGAAATTTGAGATTCGTTTCTTGGAATTTCGCCTTCTAATTTATTTACACTGCAGGAATCGGTTTTTGAAAATGTCGGAAATGCTAGTTTTAAGGATACTATATTAAAAACAAATATATTCTGGAGTAAATTTCAAGAACTCCTAAGGTTCCTTCTTGCAACTTGTTCTGACACAACCTGTCAGTTTTCCTAGTTTCATTTTCCTTTACTTTGTCCTACTCACTTCTAATTTAATATTTTATATTTTCTCCCTTGCACCTGTTTGGTAGATTTATTAAATAGTGTATTGCTACGAAGTCGTCACCGGCGCGCTTCGAAAAGGTGGGTCGCCTCACCATTCACCTAGCTCAGGCGTAGGAAAAACGTGAATAAAAGGCTTGAAAACTGCGAGGTTCATTTATTAAAATACAATTTACTCTTTGGCAGTGCTCTCGACCGGCAATCTCGCTAAACATGTAATTAAAACGTCTGTCATACTGAAGAATGATTTGGGCAATGAAGCCAGTGTAATTCAAATTGTTTGGTCAGGAAACAAGACATCACCCTTCAAGATTTTTTTGAGTTTGAAACAAAATAAACAAAAATGTTTTTTTAGGCCGTGGTGGACCAACACTCCTCAGTGCTATTTGCCGTATATCAAAGTCGGGTCATCGGGCATCGATTCCAGACTTTAGATATGCTAAGCAGCTGAAGCAAATGCATTACGCAGTCTTCATCGACGGTCGTGCACGTCGAGCACTGTTTGTCCCTTCAAAAACCCATCGAGCCCTTGCATATCAGCCCGAGCAATGGTCGCATGGATGGTCCCGCCAGTTCCTCCTCCGTCAGTGCAAGTTGACCTCTGCTGCAGGCATCTGGAATGTGCAGAACAGATGGAAAGGTGTGAGGATCAAGCATCTCGTTGTTCCCTTCCATAGCATCTTCTGAAATGGGTCACCCAACAATTTGCATTCCCGCATTTTGGGCATGACACAGATTTATTGGAATTGCTTTTTTGCAGGCAGAACGGAAATTGCCAATGTCGATGATAGTCGCACCCATTGTCTGATAACGGCAAACAAATTTCTTCCAATGGTCCTGGTTTAGCCGCCTTAAATGCAACGTATTTTGAGTTGTGCCCCTTGACGTCATTCCACAGATATTAGAGGCCAGAAGGGTGGACTCATAGGAAGATCTGGAAAGTGGAATGACACTCCTTCTATACATCCCCCCATTCTCAGCTTGGCATCATTCCCTGGCCCAACACTTCATATTGCTGAGTTGTCTGCAACATTATTTCCCAAACTGCAGGTGTGCATCCCCCTTCTCGCACAACAAATCTATTTCTGCCTTGTGTCCTCTGACCATTTGAATAAACCCAATGGCGCATCGAAGCAAAGCAAACGCTTTCGCCAAGTGGCCCTCTCCGCATCTAGAGGCTGCACAGTTCCATTTGTCCGCGCTACCCCTACCGCGCAACACTGTGGGCAGCATTGTTTGCCTTCATCTGCGCTCTCTTCGAGGATTGCGCATGAGTTTGTGGTGCAGGTCTGTGTTTGGTGCCAGTGTTCCACAGTACGAACTACAGTATGTGTTGGCCCACCGAGTTAACTTGCCATCCATTCATTCTTCCCGGTTTTACAAAAGTTCCACCGACAATGGGCCACGCAAGTCGAGGACACAACAACCGCCGATGCAGCGTGTTCTGAGTTCTAGTCAGAGTGAGTGTGCCCAATGATCATTACCTTCTTCAACCTTTTCATCTTACGCTTTAGCTTCGCTGCCACGGGTAATAACTTTCGCTTCACGGGAGTGACTGTGACCGTTGGATATCCAACTTCAGAAAGAATCCTTCTTCGTTTTTCTTGTTGAAGAACCTGAAAAGGGGGATTTAATTGTGTATTCATTACAAATAATTGAAATCCGCGAGACACTGCTGCGAAAGTCTCAAAATAAGAATTGCTCACCAGAGGAGCGGCCCATCGCAAGCTCTCCGCTTCCCCTTGCCACAATGCAAAGGAGTTGTATTTGTTTACCTCAATGCAAGCGACATGCACTTCTATAAGGCACTGCTGCCGCACATTTTCCCTTCACTTCGCAAATTCTTGCCCGATTCGTCCTCGGTCCTTCCTCAGAACAGATTCCTGCGCAAATAAAAAATGTCGAGGGTCGTTCCGAAAGTAATGCATAACTACAGTAAATAAAAAGAATCTTAATACGAGCTGTGAGAAATATTTTTTAATACTTATTTTTTAACATAGTCCCTTTTTCTATGCACTTTTTGCATTGAACTAGAGCCTGCACGCCTCGCTCGTAAAACTGCAGCAGCCTAGGTGACCCACTGACGCACAGCTACTTCGACAGCGCCGTTGTTGAAAAATCGACGTCCCCGCGATCCATCTTTCATTGGCCCGAACAAGTGGAAGTTTGAAGGTGTCAAATCCAGACTGTGTGGTGGGAGTATTAAAACAGTAAAGGCAAATTTGGCAATTTCACTGAGAGAAAAATACATTAAATAGAACTGTAAACGTACAGTACAAAGTCACTTCAGAAATATTTTAGTTAATACAACAGAGTAACAATACAGTTTATTGAAATGTAATACTCATCAGTGTCCAGCGGAACTTTCAGTATAAGGGGTCAAAAGCTAAAGTGCACTACCCAACGTGAGCAGTTTACGAAATTTGTTTTTCGGTAACAATTTCATGCATTAGTAATCGTGAAATTTGGAGAAATTCCATAGCGAGAGCACTAATTGTAAACCTTTGGTTTTCCTGGATCTTGCCATCAATCGCGTGAACCAGTTCTTCTGAAACCAAAGATGGACGCCCACTTCGTTCTCCATCGTGCACATCACTACGTCCGTCGTTGAACTGTCGGACCCATCTTCTCACCATTGAATCACTCATCGCATTTGGTCCGTAATTGGTCCGCTGATTTTCCGCTTGACGGATTCACTTTGGATTCTCCGTCGCCCAAAGCTCACGATTCTTAGGTTTACTTGTGCATGGTTTGTGAAAGTCGCTTCATCGGTGAAAAGTATTGTTTGCGAATAGTTTGTCGTCTCTGTGACATAAGGATAAATCTACAAAATTGAACACGTTGTTCATAATCATCTTCGTGCAACTGCTGGTGAAGGCTAACGTGGTACGGATGGAATTTGTACCGGTGAAGTATACGAAGAACACTTCTGACTTATACATGAGTCTCTAGCAATCTCTCGCGAACCCACGTGGCAGTTTGCAGCCACACATGCCATAACATCTACTGTCTTGTCCTCACCGGTAGCAGGTTTCGTTCTCTCACGTGTTTTTGAATTCTCGTCACCGCTTGATAAGACATCGCCATATTCTTACCAAGGTTTTTCTTGACAAACTCTTCCGATTCGGAGACCTTTTCTCGTCTTGCTTTGTGCTCCTTCCACACTCACCGTAAATAAGAACAGCGCCGAGTGTTTCTTCGTTTGTAAGCCAATGTTGAACTGAAAGTGTTGAGAGATGTTTCACCTTCTCACAAGTTGCTACAACTGTGAACTCCCGCTCGTGAACAGTTTAGCGACCAATTTCTTTCTAGAGCAGAGCGCTGTGGCGGCAACGGACAGAAACTTTCCACCTGCCGAAAAGCGGTTTCGGAAAGACACAAATGAAGTGGTTTCTGAGGGAATGCAAAAATGAAATTTGTACCCTTTCTCTTCAAATATTAACCATACTTATATCATTGCATTCCTCTCTTTGAGACCCTTATAATGCTGCTGAAAACAATATATACTTCCATTTAAAAAAAAAAAGTTGCGACAATATCTTCGCAATTAAAATGGTACTTTCATGAAAACAATATGCGTTGTTTCCCCGTCATCTGCTACAAATTGGCGCAAACTGCATTCCGATACCTCAAACCGTTCCGGAGATATTTGCTGTGGCCAACTTAGGTGCCTCACCCTGTGTGTGTGTGTGTGTATATATATAATCTTTTACCATATAAATGTGACAGTCACCTTTTGACATTCGTAGGATAAAAAATGTTACTTGTAACGAAACGGGCTAAGACTTTTTTTTTTTATTTCTGCATAATTTACAATCTGTTCTGGTTAGAACAATAAGTAAGTGGTGTCTAATAAATAAATTTCTGGCGTGAATTTTTGTGACATTGAAAATTGTATTTAAGAAATCGGTACAGCAAATCTAAAATATTCTCTCGTTTCAGTCTATATACATGTTCACTGTTGTCTAGCAGGTTTGTTGAAAGGTAATTTGGATGCTCGTACTCTGGTAAGCTTGGCTCTTCGTGGTGATAATTTCTTCTAGGGGATGATGTTGAGGTCTCTCTATATCTAGACTGTTAGGGAAAAAGAGTAAAAGTAAAAGAAATGGCATTTTCCAGGTGAGACAATTTATTGATTTCCTTGAAACAAACAATAGGAAGAACGTTTTGAACTTTAACAACAATGTTTTGAACTCATATAATTATCTGAAAGATATTTATATTGAAAGTAATGTATTTAAGGAAAAACATGACTTATTCTATTTTGAATGTAATGAGAACTAGACTTATACTGTTGAGACCGTTGAATACAATAACATATGCGTCATTGTAAGTGATGAAAATAATGTCCTAAATTACAACAACGTTCACACAAAATCCCTGTCTAAATGATTAAGAGGATAGTGGTATCAGTTCAGTGACTGGGGAATTCTTCTATGTCAGGATAGTTGTCCTGAGCTTCATTTGTTTTCAGACCTTTGTAAAAGTTATGGAATGAAGGTGGAATAAGTGGGAGGAGATCCAAAAGGTCTTTCTTTTTTCTTTTGAAATTGGTAGTATGGAATGATAGCATTTTCCAGGCATCAGTCGAGCTTCTGCCTTCCCTAGACGAATGAAACTCGCTGATTGAAAAGGCTCATCCTCATTGAGATTCGCCTTGAAAAACTGTACCATACTCCTTTGTAAATCGAAACCATTTAACATCCTGCCACTTAAATTGATTTCCTTCTGTATCTTTCTTTCGAAGTTGTAAGGTGTCTTTAAGAAGACCAGCAAAATCGAAGAAGTCTGTACGTGACAACTCTACAACTCTAAATTTACTTTTCTTATCAACTGAGCGTACCAGTTGATACCAGTCATGCGGATGAACCACTGGTACTTGTAGCCTCTTTTGTTTTTCAATGAGGCCAAGGTCGTTACATTCCAAGTGACTGTGTCCACTACCCATGAATTTATGGTCAACAATATTCAGATGTTGATTTTCCTGCGTAGCAAACAAGAACATTGCAACCACGTGAGAGTTTTTATTCTGCCCTCCGCAGGTGTCAAGAGTATAGTGTCACTTGTTGCACTTCCGAAGGAAGTGATACGAGTTCTTTGAAAACACACGTTGCAATCTGATTTCCACCGCGAGCACCCTCTGCTTCATGCCACGTAGCAATTTACGCGGCACATACTGGTTTCATGCATGGTCAAATTGTATATCCACAGTGGCCTTTTATAAAACTTTACTGAAGTATTCAAAAAGTGTCTGGAGACACTGTTGCAAATCGAACGTGTAACATAGGGTTGAATTATCAGAGCTGGATAGTTTCTTGTCTTTGTCCTTTTGAATGTACGCATTGTCTGCCTCAGTGTGATGAGCAACTATATCTGCGTCAATTTCTTCCGTAGAACAGTCTTTTACCGCTTCAAATTGTTTTCTAGTATACAGGACATCACATTTGTGGCACGTATTCCCTTTAGGTTCTTTAAATGTTTGATTGATCTTATGAATCTCTCTCGTATATTCCCCTGGAAACTGGTCTATCCTTTCCATCGCAGTATAGTTTGTAAATGGTTTGCAAATTCAGATATGATGGTAGATACACTCTACTGCTTTCTCTGCGTGTGTAGTGCGATTTATAATGAGGAAATGATGAAATGTGATCTGTTACTTTTAGCTTCTCAGGGGGGATTTTGTTACGTGGTGGAGTCTTTCCTCTGGTCATCACTTGAATTTCCAAACACTTTAGTCTGTCGGCCGGTAAGTGCAAGTGTAATGAACATCTGTGACTCGTCAAGAGTATTCTTGAAACATTCTCTACAAATGAGTAACCGTACGAGATTTTTCTTTATCGGAATCTTCAGTCCTTTTCCGTGATGTTGCAGGTATTTCGAGTCGATGAGGCTGACCACATAGCTTGCTCTCTTGTCTCGATTTCCAAAGACCAATATTCATTAAATATTTCTTCTCCGACTGTATTCTGTTCATCATTCATTTTTTCTAGTTTTCCTTTGGCAGTTGTATATTTTGTCCTGTGTTCCGTTTTTGTTTCCTTTCCGCTCTCGCTTTTCGAGAATTTGTACCTTTCACAGCATTTGGTGGACCCTCAATTTTTTTTCTGTTCCAACAGTTGCATAGCTACTTTTGTGCGCATTGATGTCAATTTTCTTCCTTTTTAGAGGTCTGCCGGTCACAATCTTACAAACGTTTATATATTCCTCCTCAGTTGAGTCATTGTCTTCTGGTTCATAGTCTTTATCCATGTCACTATCATCACACGAATTATCACTATAATTACCTATAGTATCCTCAATATCAAGGATAACAGCCATCTGCTCCTCAGTTATCTCAGATGATACGTGAGAAAACGTGTCTTCTTGTTCTTCATGAATAAGTTCCATCTTTCAACTGCCAATTTTATTAAGAACTGAGAAAGAAAAGAAGCAAGTACTACATAATGGAAAATTCCGGGTGTGAAACGGCTACTTACTATTATTTGTGTATTTGCTGCTGTATTTTAACACAACCGCTTACCTGCTTCATCATTATCATTCTGTATCAAAGATTTTTGTGCAAGTTTCAATATTTTCAAAGATCTTGCGGACATAATCAAAAGTATAATTCTACTTTTATAAATATCCGTCCAGTCAAATCGATCAAATAACGGTATGCCACATCACAATGCTGAACTAAGTGCTCACATCACACTGTTAAATGGCCGTCCAATATGTAATAACCTAACGTTTTCATCTTGAAACAGTTCTCGGAAAAGTTATAATACTTCTTAGTCAATAACGATAACATCCATTGCGTCAAAGAGATTACGTCATCCCGGTTGCATCATTTCCATGATCGAGTAAGAGAACACCGTGACTTATGCAATACTCTCCTTCGGCACTAATAGTACAAGTTGACTTGTACTCTTTTTCCCCACATAGATGTAACCATGCTTACTTGTACTATTAGAACCAAACGACGTACTATGTTATAAATAATTTAAATTTATACTATTTATACCAAAATATCGAACTCCCTGTAAAGAATCAGACTGTGGACTTATCTCATTTTGACCATTTTTTGACTCATACTCTTTCTCCCTGGAAGCCTAGATACGTACTTAAAACTTCTTAACGCGACTCATAATAAATAGATTTAAAATATTTTTAAAAAAATAACTGTTAAATGGCACTGTCTTTGTGCGTGTTATCATATGCCGTTGCCGCCAAACGGACCAAATATGGCGACCACGCATACCTATTCTTCTAGAGCTCTAGTTAGAACGCCCTGCTCGTCGTGGGGCTGGAGCCCCGCCAGACCGGCCCTTTTGTCGCCTAGGAGGGGTCGGGAGAGGGGATGGCGCCTTCCGGCTGATGTTTGTTCGCCGGCTCCGCGATTGTTCTCGGGCGCGTAAGAAATCTCCTCAGAAGGAAGCATGTGGTTACGTCGTGCCAAGTCCTTTGACAAGAAATGGCGCGTGACTGACGCGTATGATGAAATGGTCGGATGACCGTTGAATCCATACTTATCTACGACGTTGACCGGTTCATGGCAATACGCAATTTAAAATTTTTATGTAAACAATTTTTTTCTCGAAAAACGGACCAAGGGACTTCCCATTCACTAGAAATAAATTAATTTGAGATATTTGTATTTTTGTGTAAGCTGTAAGATTAATAGGAGGTAAATAACAAGCATTTGTGAATAGTTATTTTTCTATTTATATTACCAACGTCCTCTGAATTCCTTAACTCGTATTTTTCTTTATATTCTCACAGAAATGCCAATCTTTGATATATCATTGCAAAAGATGTAAAATAAATAACAAATAAATTAAAGACAATTAAATCGAAAGATTAATACGATAAAATCTGTATTTACTGTTGTGTTAAGAGATTCTCTTTGCTATGGACCCTTCCATAAATTTCAAGGGCTCGGAATAGGCCCATTTACTGGCTTCACAGCACTGAACCACTTGGTCAGGCGTCTGCATTCTTTTCAGCTCTTGGCTCAACTGGGTCCTCAGCTTTTTCAATTTTCGAACAATTTCCAGTGAGGATACGACAATGTTTGATGCATTCGTACGCTAATTTGTTTTTATAATCTGGGGAATGACACCGCTGCTCTTCCACTTCGGCGATGAACTCCTTTTGTAATAGGTATTGATGGGACTGTCCTTAAGAATGAATGCCTCCCAGAGTAGATTTCCATCTTCGCAGTATAAACAATCTTAGAATCCATCAGGGCAAATTGTGTACTTGGACGATTCTTTGGATTCAAGTGAACGCCTTGCAGCGCGTCAGTCGCTTCGGGGATCCTCTGCAGGTTCGCTGTGCAATTGGATTTGATGTCTGCAAAAGTATGCACGAGCAAAGTCTGGAAGTTCCGGTTTTGGAGAAAAACCTCACACTGAGCGCCGAATGAGCCGTTACTGCGGTGGAAGCGCCATGCTTTTTTTCTCCTAGTGTCCAGCCTCCTAGGTAGAAATGTTTGTTGGCGGTTTGACCTTGCGGACGTCTTCGTAGTGAATCAGCCTTTGCCAGTCACCAACATTTGCACCTTCACTTTGCACCGGTCTTCGGGAGCGGGGAGGCTGGGCCTTTGCCGCAACGTCGTAACCGGACACCCAGGTTGGCTCGATCCAGGAGGAGTTGTCTGTTTAGCACCCGCGGCACGAATTTTGATGCAACGCGCGTCAGCTCAAAAGGTCTGACAGGATTCACTTCCTCGGCCATCTCACGAACTATTAAACGGCGATTTGCCCGCCCCAAATCGTTCTCCAATTTGACACGGTGGGGGTCTGACGATGTGGAAAGCCGCCCGATCGGGAATTTTCATTTGTCCAGGTCACCAACAAACACTGTCCCCATAAACGTCGGTGAGGAATTTTGCGTTTCTATATGGCCACCTAGCAACTACGTCTATAAATTCCATGTTAGCGTTGCATATTGCTTGCACATTTAATGAAAAATAATTCTTCCTATTTCGAAATGTTTCAGCATTGCTGTCACCACGTGACTTAATTCGCACATGGGTGCAGTCACTTGCCCCTACAACATTTGGGAATAACGCAATCGAATAAAAATGCAATTCGCTTTTCGGACATTACCGATCACTCTCAGGAAATTGCTCCATAAACGGAAAAGGCGCGGCTATTGCGCACGTCACTCTCTGAACAACTCGAAAGCAGAGGATTCGCTGAACCCACGAAGTCACCAGCTGTCATAAAACCTTAAAGCACAGAGAAGCTGGGTCACCCAAGCAATACTGTCGTTCCCGAAAAGAAAAGAATGTCCATCATTAAACGTCAAATAAATTCACATCGTCAAGCCTATTGCTTGTGAAGACAAGAATGATGCTTTTGAAACTACATAGATTCTGCAATGGTGTTGTACTACAATTTTCGGCACAACTGTCGTGCCGTGAGTGGGCGAGACGGAGAGAGAAAAAAGCGGTTTTCGGTTCGTAACGTTTGATTTAATTTAAAACAAGCGTTTACGAGAATCTGAACGTTAACTCGTCAGTTGTATCATGCACTTGCAACATTTTCTATTCATTGAATATTTTGACTAAAACTAGTTTGGGCTGAATTTTCTGACTTCTAGAAAAGAACTAAAGATTACCACGCGCAGACGCTACGTCCGTCTTCGGTAAGTCTGGCAGTACATCGAGAGCACGGAATGCCAATAAGAAAGTCTTCTAGATTATGTCAGTGGTATAAATGAGTTTTGTGACTTTCACACGCAACCAGTCTTTATAAATGAGGCCTCTAAAGAATTTCACGCATGTCCGATGAATTGCTCTTTGACTTTAAAAATATGAAGGATTTGTTGGGAAAAAACTCCCCTAAATACTTCTGTCAAATGCACCAACACACGGGCGTCATTGTTAATATTTATATAGATAATTAACTCCTAAACAAAGTATTATAGGGCCGTAAACCTGGAATTTTAAGACCGAAGGCTCAAACAAACGTTCCTCACACTGTTTTCTACAAGATAAGATCATCTTGGACTTCAACTTCCTTTTTTTGTTGATCCAACACCCGGTCCTCTAACCCCCCCCCCTTAAAAAGAGTGAAAATTATGCAATAACCTGGGAGTGATTATTTATCCTCACGGCTATCAGTGTTGATTTCTCGGAGCGAAATAACTTCCAAACTCTCAAACATTCTGAGCAATTTATAATTCCCTAGTAATAGCTTCTTTCTTTCGCTGTACTTGTATATTGATTTTTGCATTTATTGCGCCAAACAAACTACTTATTTTCGAGTCATTCCTCATTGTCGATTAATGCAATATATCCAAAAGTATCACTATCGAACAAATATCTTAATCTCAATTGAACCCAACTATGTAAATGTGAACTGTCATCTCTCCATCTCTTACATTTCGTGATTATTACGAGTAATTATAAAGCAAGCCTCCAATGAAATAAATTGTGAAATGAAGTATCATCATATTTGCACATTAAATCAATGCAATTCCTTAAGTGAGCTCTTATTTTGTTCTTAAAATGTATTCTAAAGTATTTAATATTCTTGGTTCTCAAGGTTTATTTAATGTATTTTACGTCAAAAATATGTGTGTGATATGGTACGGAGAGCAGTGTGTTCTGTGCAAGTTTTCTTAATTCTGTGATCCCTACCTTCAACTACTTACATGTTGAATTCTGAATACAGAAAGAAATGAGCGTTTTTGGCTAGATTGTTTAATAAAACATTCGCTCTGATGTAATGAGTGTATTTTCAAAAGCAAATCGGCTATTGATTTGGATTGTTATCCCTCATCATGTCCTTCGTGAAAGAAAATAATTCTGCCTTTTCTTTCGTTCTCCACAACTTGGAGAACGATAATTTGAATAACGGTATTTCCCATTGGACAGTTGAAGACGTGCACAGAAAATTGTTATATTTAATTTGCACAGATAAAGGTAAGAATATGTAAATATGGATTATGAATCAAACTAGTCTCAAGACTTCATAAGGTAATTTAATTAGCGAATTACAATTTGATAAATGAATTAGAGTAAATTCTATACATGTATAAAAATTAAATGTATATTTTTTATATCTAATGGGAGATATATGTACTATTTTCAGTGTTCTCTGTGACGTTTTCTCCTCACTGCAATCATACTGTAACAAAAGTTTTTGAAAGTGTGAAGAATCATCTGCGATGATTGCTAGAAAAAGTCTTATGTTATTTTTTAAGAATATTATCGTTACATGTTTTACGTTTTAGTATGTGTTTAGTTTCCTATGCTTTTAATTTTTTTTTCATAATTCAGAATAGTAAATTAATATTTTTTGTATTTTTGCATTACCGCAATAAAGTGTGCAACATGGATGAAATTGTAAATTCTTACCTTACCTTACCTTACCTTACCTTAGCTTAGCTTACCTTTCGTTTTCAGAGAGTTATAAAGTGCTACAACCTCCTGTGCTGGAAAGAAGCAGGAAGATGGTGGCGATTACAAAAGGACTTTCCATTTGCATAGCAGAGCGTGCCCTATTTGCTACTAGTTTATTTTAATTTATTGATTTATTTACTTATAGACCGCTCAACAACCTGAGTAGATTAATGCAAATTTTCAGGAAAGGAACATTTGGTAGGCTAATTCTGTACCGTAGTCGGTTAACGGAAATCCAATTCAGCCTCAAAAGCCGAAGTCATAAAATCTATCATGGATTTGCTTCTCGATACTTGTGTATCTCTTTGCTAGGAGACAGGAATGTGGAAGACGATGTTGATGTTTTTCTGGGGTATCAAATTTGGAGATTGTATAATTGACGTATTGACAAGGTAAAATGTAGATGAATAAAACTTAAGAAATAAGAATAAACTATGGTTAAAACGTATAACACATTGCTTGATTCAGCACAGTAGAATTGATTTTGAACCATCTATCATTCTGAATAAAGGGTAGTTCCTTTATGGCACTGCCCTTTTTATATCCACAAAAATGTAAAATGTGTCACTATTATTGAAAGATCAAAGATACAATTTTGAACAAAATACGTGCACTTTAATACGCTCTTTGTTGAAGTAATCAGTACATTTTTGTATTTGCAATTAACTTTTAAGTCAGTTTCCAAAGTAGTCCAATTCTTCCATTACAGGGGTGATGGCGTTCAAGAATTTCATGCTAATAAAACCGAAAGAAAAATTGTACGATTGCCAGGAAGCTGTGTTTGCAAAAGAATATTAATAATTCAAAGTCAGCCATATGTTCAATATCCCTCACTTCTATTTTCCAAGTGTTACTTTAGCAAAGTTGGCAATAAAGGTCTCCTCAAAGAGTCAAGGCAATTTGAGGCTGATTGGACACAATAAGCAAGATAATTTAAAGGTACAACAATATTTGTTTATTTCATTAAATTTAAAGACTTCAAAAAAATCATAGCTAAACTATACAATGAAGTATTATCAAAAGTGCTATTGCACTAAGTTTTATGCACAAATACGACCCGTTTCATGTCAAAGATAAAAATAATTTGTAAAGCTTCAAAACAAAATAATTAAATAATTTGTAATTGTACATAGCTATGCCCACAGAAGTGACTTCAAAAAGTAATACAAAAGCTCTGATTTACATTACAAATAATGGTCTAAAAACATAACACACTAAATCACAAATCATTCGTAAGTTGGACCGGGGAAGTAGGACGTACAGTAATCAAAGTTTAGATAACGAAAGTATAAAATTTGTACATTGGAACAACATTGCCGGGAGAGGTGTCTCAGGGCATCAACTGATGTCATTGCTGTACCTCTGACCGTTAGGTTCTAGGTTCGAGTCTCTTCGGTGGTAGGATTTTCGATACTAGCTTGTCAGTTGCTTCTTCTACTCTTTTTTTCATTTTGTTAGGTTTGAAGTGCGGGGAATAATACATTATTATTTGTAAGTGATCAATTCGCAACAAATTATACGTATTAACACACAAGTGTAATTATTTTGTACTAAAAACCAAAATATCTCATGTTTGGATCCCTAAAATAGTTGGATTTTTAAAATTTTATTATTATTTTTTTTCATTTATTAGTTCAATGTTTCTTAAAACTGAGTGGAACCATTTATAGCAGCTAAAGAGGGAAAACAATATTTTTTAAGGGTCAGAAAAACAACAAAAACCAATAACAATTTAATAGTAGTAATATATCCAACTATTATGAAAAGTATCAATAGAAGTACATTCGTCCAAAATTTCCATTTAAAAGTGATCGTTGATAAATATCTTAAAATTAATTTAAATATAGGAAAGAATGTCATACTGGATTGCTGAGTAAAGATGTAAGAGAATATTATGCCTTAATATTTTTCTTTCCAAGCCTTGTAACTATGAGTAAAAATTTATGATTATAAAAAGAAATGTCTGAAACACACAATACCATATGAAAGTATAAATTCCAACAAATGAAGAGTGACCTTATGAATGAAAATTGATTAAATTAAACTACTATATCTAATAAAATGAGTGTAAAAAAATTGAATGTTACAAAGCTGAATCCCTATCTATCCATGTCTTGTATTTCATCTTTGTCACTATCTTGTAGGTCAATTAATAGTTTGGTACTTCAGTAAAAATTTTAATTTCTTTATTGCAACAATCCATTTTTTTAGTGTGAGTAACATACTCATTACACTTGTCGGATGTCGTCTAAAAGTTTTTTTTGTAACTTAATATAAAACTAACAATGTAACAGAAATAGCAAACTAAAAATATTTTAGTCAATGCAGGGCACTTGAAATAACTTGCCTACCTGCAAGTACTTTGCAATCTGTAGTACCAAATCTATCTTGGATGCATTTTATCCTCTTTTGTTTCTTTTTGTAAACTAATATAAGAAATAATTATTGCCTTTTCCAACTAATTTTGCTAGGTGGTAATGATAAAGGGTAGTTTGCTCAGTACGAGTTCATGGAATTGGATATGCTATTTATAAAGTGTGCCCAAAATGCTAGCAACTATTCAATAGTACGACTAGAATAAAAATGAACCCCCAATTAAATAACTTCAAATAACTAATATCAATTATCTAAAAACTCTGAAAATAACCAATTACATCAACTATTTAAATAACTGAAAGCAGATGCGCAAGATATTACGGAAGAAATTCATGCTCATATCACGCAAAAAAACAACACACACCAGTTGCAAAGCATGTGTTTCAGAAAACCTTGACGCAAGAGATGTTCATAGCAACAAGGCCCACTGAAACAATCTGTTTTTGCTGTCAACTTACCTTCAAAATTGTTCCAACTTTGTTACTTAAAAAAATTGAGATATATATTCCTATAATGAATGAACAAATGCTATTACATTTGTTGATATAGCAGTTAAATATTTCTCACTTCTAGCTTGTCCTTTCATCATGATTCAAATAAATGTGCAAATTGGGAAATACTACAAAAAATTTCAGCGCTCAGTACCACTTCTTTCGAATAAAAGTAGCTAAATTAAGTATATTGTAGTTTTAAGAGTAGATTTTTAGTGATGTCATTTCCTTTAATCCGGCTTTTGCGTCAGTGAAAGCACCTCGTCTCACAGATCCTTCTGCTTGCAGCTCCCTTAATTCAATTTCCACTAATGATTTCGATCAAGAGTGTATTAGAAAATAATGGATATTATTTTCAATAATGAGATGTATTTTGTAATATTGATTATAGTATTTAGTGGTTTGTATGTAAATGAAAATTAACACAGAAGGAATTTATACAGCATTAACTGTTCCATGCTTAATTTCATCTGTTTGCTGATTAGAGAGTCTTGTGTAATGATTATATTTGGTGGAAATGTTCAAGGGTTAACCTGTTAGTTATGTCCGTTACTGTGTCCGCACAATACGTGTGCCAAGTTGTAGCGCCTTAAATCTCAAAAATAGTAATTATTACAGCCATCCCATTTAACGTTACACAATAAAATTAATATCTGTAATTTCAGAGGGGGACATAGACAGTGCGGCCATAATGAATGTTTTCTCTCGTACATTTTGGCGCTCTGACACACAGGTATAGAGGGGTGTCAGTAGACTGTTACAGGTGAACTGCCGCAGTGTTATAAATAAAATTATAGCATTTTCGAACTTTCTCAATAGCTGTGACCCAGATGTAATCGCAGGGTTGCCACCTCTCCTACTTTTGGAGGAATTGTTCTCCTGTTTTAGCGTTGTCCTCCCTCCTTTTTTAAATTTACATAGAATCAGTAGCGTAGTGTGATCATTTTTCCTAAATGCTATTCGCTCGTTTACCCGGTGGATGCTAGAAGAACATGAGTCTGTCACCGAATTTTGCTTCTTATAACTGAAGGAGAAAAAAAAAATTTCTTTACAAATTGGTGTCAATGCATTGTTGGGGATTGTAATAAAGTATCTATGAGATTGTCGTCTGATAAAGACATATTTCGTACAGTAAACAAAAACACTTGTATTTATCAGCTATAGATTAATTACTAATTTGAACACGAAATTCTCACCTGTCACATACAAAAAGCGTTAAATCTTAAAGTCTTCAGCTGGATTGTTTCACTATTATATGTAAGCTCGTCCCACAATAATATAGAATAAGCTCAATATTGGTATTGTGGTGAGTTATCGTTGGCTGTTACAATGAATTATTGAGTAGTCATTGCCAACAATATTGTTAATTACAATAGAAGCTTTCATCTTAGCAATCATTTTTCTAGTACAAGAAACATTAAAACATGAGTAAAAACATTAAGATAAATAGATTAAAAATAATTTTAAATTAACAAAATTGGATTAACATTTTAAGAACTGAAACAAAGGGAGTGATAAATAATTTAATATTACAAGAAAGTGAATGGAATTGAATTTGAACTTGTAAACTTTTGAAACAGAAAACATGAAAATGTAAGTTGAGTCGTTTCATACCTGCTGTATGGAAGCCACAAAACAGGGTACGCAGGTAGGGTTAAGGAGGTTAGAGCGAGATAAATGTTATGTTTAACTTGCCTTTTTTGTTGTATTAATCGATAGATGAGTGGTTCTTCTGTGTTCTGGTAGAGTGAATCGATTTTACCGTCTAATTTTCGCGTAACCAGACCGTACAGTTTGCTGTTATAACATGGGCACTTATGGTGACCTGACAGATTTGACCTGAAATTTTCTCTTTTGAAAAACTCTTCTTTTGGTAGCTAGCATCTCGAAGTATCAACGCCCAATTTGAAGAAAATCTACCGATTCAAATAGGAGAATTTTGCAAAATTATAAGCCTAAATCAGTCCAAAGGGAGGCGTTGCGCGCTTTCTAGAGGGTCGGGACTGTGACGCGCAACTTGGCAACACCTTTTGAGAGAAATATTGTTGGATATTTAGTTCACCGACTTTGAATCTCAACATTAGTATGTATACAATATGTGTATTACAATATATATATTGTAATGGCACGGTCGCACGCGTATTTTAACATTTTATTTGAAATAACCATGCTGTGTAAGAAGGTGTGGAAGTGTATCATTTGCGACCTGTGAGGGTGTAGGATGCGTCGGGGGCGCGGAGGCTCTATTGTCCTGGCAGGGGCGCTCGCCTGCCACATCTACTGACTCCCCGGAAAATACGGACGTGGCTGCCTCCTAACGCGGCAATTCAGCCGCCCCGTTTTTGGAACTCGGGTGACGTTCGAGTTTCAACGGAATTTGGCAAAGCTCAAACGGTCATCAAACATTCCGCGATAGGGCGGCAAAAACTGCGCGAGGTGCGCCCGTCAATCGCGGAAATGGAAGCGGGGGAGGGCCACGTGACTCCGCAAGCTCGGTCATTCCGATAGAGGAGGCCACAGCGAGCAGAAGTACTTTTCCGTGGAAGGGACGAGGGCGACTTTCTTTGGCTCCTGGGGCGCGTCAATGAATGCGTTACTGCGTCGCCGCCGCCCGGATGCATCATCGCCACATCGCGGGCCGCGTCTGGAGCCGCTAACGCAAGGACCAACGCCACGGGCAATGACTGTGGGTGCCCGACCTCGAGCCCAGGACTGACGACGGGGCGAGGCGCAACCACCGCTGCCCGGACCAGGCGTTGCTAGCACCCGGGGACGTCCCCGGCCGCCTTGCTAATGGGCAAAGGGGTGAGGCGGGACCCTTCCGTCGCTCCTCCGCCTGACCGCACCGCGCCAAGCTCAGGGCGAAGGGCCGCCGGGAAGCGCTTCGAAAGATGAACTCTGGCCCGTACGGCCGCATTTAAGATAAGTTATTATTAAGATATGTATATTACAAAAATCAAAAGTCGATAGTTCGATAAAAATAGTTCGATGTATTCTTTTTTTAAAAGTTACATAAATTGTTGGGCCAACTATACTAATTCGTTAGGCATGTGGTTGAAACATTTCTATAACACACACACACACACGCACATATATATATATATATATATATATATATATATATATATATATATATATATATATATATATATATCATATTGTCACAGTAATACGTTCTGTGCAGTGTGAAATTATACCCTTTTTCACTTTGCATAAAGAAATGACGTGAACTATAACACTTAATATATAATATTCATAAGAAAAAGAATACAAATAAACATACTCCCTGAAAACAAACTCGTTGAAAATGTTTATACCAGCATTGATTCAATGAGACTTATTTTATTGTGATTTCCCAAATCAATGTTTAAAATTGGCAGTTTCCTTATAAACGTCTCTAGTAAATGATTTGCTCCATCACAAATTGGATTCACGACTCAAAAACTTTCTCATCGAATCAAGATCAAATGAAAATTATTGACTCTTATCTTTCATTCGAATAAAAACACAACACTGAATTATTCTAAACAAGATGTGGTCGTTTCATTGAGTTGCACTCCACATACAATAACAGGTAAAAATAGTTTACAACTTTAAATTTTGTAAGGATATCTGTATTCGTTTAACGACTCAATTTGAAATTGCAAAATTTACTTCAAAAACTTAATAAATTCAAATTATTTAGTCTAAATAAACTTGGAATGCATCTATTAATTTTCGAAGAATTACTTTTCTATGCAAATTTCTTTGGCAGCCAAGAATCGAGTTTAACTGAAAATCGGCACGGCCCACAAAGCTTTCCCTCGAAGTTCCCGCTGAGCTCTGCAGACGTCGCCAGTTCCGCAGCTCAGGAGCGCGACTTCGCTGCGCAACACAAACATACCGCGAAGCGAGCAGATCTTTTCGCTGCCAAAGACCTCGTTCGCACACATGCGTCGAAATATTTCATCTTCTAATTCTCGCCTTGAATTCTTCACTCCTTTCGAGGTTAACTCGCCAAGATATGTAGCTTCCTGTCGTACTCCGTCCACCGCATACATTTACCAGGTGACGAACAGATTAGACTTAATAGTTATAGTCCACTTCTAGTCCAATAAATAATGAAATAGAAGATCAAGAATAAAATTTAAAAAAATAAAAGGAAACATTCTTCTTAGATGCTATCCTATTTGATTTCTTAAATGTTTGCAGAAATATACGATATTTCTGTGGCGAATATCGTATGAATTCTGATCGTTTCACACAACTTTGTATAATCCAGCATCACATAGTATTTCAATTTCTCTACGCACTGCGTAGGTTGATAGATTTTATATAGATTGTGATAGTAAGCTTCTTGAATTTTTTCTCGACCTACTATTGCTTCTCCGCGGCTCTGCGCGGCAGTTGACGTTCATTTTCCAGATGTCGCGAAAATGGCAGCGTTTTTGTGTTTCACAAAGCAAATTCTTCCCGAATATCACACTAAATTTTGATTGCTCGCTGTACTTATCTTAAAGCGAGCGCTTTCACAAATCTATTCACTTCTAGTGGCGTTATCAACAATATATATATATATACACGGGTTGCAAGATAAAGATATATATATATACATGGGTTGCAAGATAAAGATATATATATATATATATATATATATATATATATATATATATATATATCTTTATCTTGCAACCCATGTCTGAGAGCGCTTCCGTTTTGGCAATTTGCCACCTTTCAAGACAGCCGTGCCTTGCACGTCGAGACAACAGCCGAGGTGGCGACCGTCAGGTTAGCTGGGCAGGTACGCGGCTCCCACGCCGGAAGCTTGTCACGCTGCACAGACTGGGTGGGGAGGGGAAGGGTGAGCAAGAAACAAAACTTCTCTTAAGACGATTATGGCCAATATGTTTAAGAAACAAAACTGTAATACTGAAGAGGTGGAGGGAAGTTATGACTATCAATTTATTAACACCAACAACAATGATTATGTAATGAAAGTCGGTTTGGAGAGAAATCAGAAAGATATCTCGTGAAACATTATTGCCAAGCTCTTGATTATTTATAACAATAATGTATTATTATTGAATCTGATTATAAGTAAAGAAGAAAGGCGTAATAAATTATTGAAAATAATGAATAAAAGTTAATGAAATATAATTTCCTTAAAATAACAAAAACTGATCGTCGAGTAAATGCTCATAGTGACCACCACTTGCCAAGAAAGAGGCGTTTACTCTTTTCAGTGTAGTGGCTGCAGTACGTTGAAGACTAACAAGGACAGAATAAGTGCTTTCCCTTTCTTCCAACTTTATCTCAAGAACAGATACATTGTGAAGGCAAGAAACAAGTATTACTTTCAACCTAAAGCAACAAAAATTTCAAAGTTATTAATTGAGTTCTTCAGACATTATTGTAATTTCTAAAACAAAAATAATTGCATAATGTAACACTTTGGATATTAATCTTATACCTTTTGTGAGCCAACCTAGTCACTGAAGAAAATTGCTCTATAGTTAAAATCAGAGGTGTAAATAGAGTTTTTCAACAAAATGGAGGAGGGGCTGCTATGTCTAGCCAAATACATGTTTTCGTATAGAGAATATTTTACTGGTGCTAAATTTAAAATTTGTTTTTATTTGTTCATTTATTGTTATTTATAATGTATTCAACAGAGCTTTTGAAGGACCATTATTACTGTAGAAAATTGGTAATAGCAATATTAATGGATATATTTTATTTGCTTCGTGGAAGAGTTGTTGAATCTTCAGAAGACCCCGGGGTTGTCCCTGGTTAAGTATTTAAATGAACTAATTTTTAGTGTATAAACGCTAGTAATGAAGCAGTAAGTGAGATATTACCCTTATCCAACCAACAGTAAGATATAAAATATTGCAACCTTGAATTGCCGTAGTCTTATCTTTATGACCCTATTTAAGTGATTTGCTTGCTTTTGGCTCGGGTTATTCGAAGCAAACTAATAGAATGCAATTTCTTGGTTTCTATAAGGGTTTCTGTTGGTACTGCTTTTGTTAAATGGCATTTTCCTATTAGATATGAAGATTTCTATTCATCGTTTATCCAATGTAATTAAATGAACTGTTAAAACTAAAAATTATTTCAATAAAATTGTATTAAAATCAAATCAGATTTTGATGGAATAGAATTTTGTTGGGTTAAATAATGTAATGTTAAATAAAAAGTTTTTTAAAGTTAAATGATGAGAATTTTTCCCGATTGAATTGTAATAAAATCGTCACATTGATAGCGGAGGTTTCCGTGGCCGGAGCCAGTATTATCTAGGCTGTCCGGGTGACGCCGCGTCCATGGCGAAGGTGCCGACGTATCGGACGCTATTCTGCGACCTTCCTCAGGGCGTAATGCACTGAGGACAATTACGACAAAACCTTCGCCATGGACGCGACGTCACCCGGAGCCTAGTAAATAAACTTGTCACATTATTTTATTATATTTTTATCCTAGGTCTTTGATATTATGAATTTCGTAATTCTTAAAATAAGTTGTAAATGAACTACTGTATATTACAAAAGGCTAGTCTATTCAAAACCAACGCAAGGATATGTCTTCTGGTTTGCCGAAAGAATGGTTACGTCCTATCCCCCTCGACTGCATTTGCGCTTAGTACAAACGCCACCCGTTCGAGAACAGCACATGCAGCTGTATTGCGAGTCGTGAGGTTGAACACGTGGTTCTCCAGCCACTCTGTGGCCATAGAGGAGAGATACAACTACTCTATGTCTGTGGCATGCTTTGGTTTCCCGCATCTCGCCTCGTGGTCACCAGTGCCGGTCCAAAGAGTATATTTCGCGAACAACTAAATCGTACTATAGACCTAAACTGTTGCCTGTGGCCACAGTGTGATATATACTCTTTGGCCTGTGGCATAGGTCAACACCACCTAGATATACAAGGCCTTAGCAGTCAGTCATTACCAAGATGGCCGCTCTAAGAAGGCACATACTAGAAACAAATGTAAAGTGACGTTACAAAGACGAAGATAAAACTATAGTTGTGCACAAACCGAGAGAAGTGCATTTTTCATGTTTTCTGTCAAGTTGCTTGCTTTGGAAATATGCTTTTTTCTATTTTTCCATTGACATACATATGTAATTTCCTGAAAGATCCCACTTTGTAATAATTTAGTGCTATTGAACAAGCTTAAGGATATTTTTTTCTTTTTGGCAAACTTCCATTTGGAAAATTGATTTCATGAAATTATATATTCCCATATTTAAATTAAATTATATTAATAAATTAATGAAAAAGATTTCGAAAGAAACATTAACGAAGTACCAGAATTAGCTTCCAAAATAGTATTTTGCGGGCACACGCTGGGTCAAAACATTCCAAAAAATTTAAAATGAAGCAAGATATTACACAATACTTGAGGAATTTATTAATATGAACATGAAAATTTAGACATTGGCAGAAAACCAAATTTATCTACTTATATTTAATTACAACATGTTTAATGTCCCACTCTTGAAAAAATACAGGACTTCTTTCTTTTCTTAACACAAGAACTTTGAACAATGTGTTTTTTAGTGTTTTTGCTTTTACAATAATTTGGTTTAAAAAATATTACTGCCACCCCAATCAATCTCTGGCATACATTTTCGTGCACTGTGACGCATTAGTACATTCATGAGGCCCATAAGAAGGGTTCTAATGCAGAATACTGAATTCATTATTACTTTACATGCCATTTTCTTTTTGGATCTTTAATTTTAAGGAATTCATCAGCTTGCAAAATCGTACAGCAGATTTTGTTCAAAATTAAAGTAACATGAATTATAGATATTTTACAACAGGAATTTGAGGGATATAAAAGGTTGGCCTCGCTCTTGTTTACATGAGCCTTAAAAGACTCATCATCACTATTAAGATAATTCCTCCGACACAATTATTTTCTTACTAGGAAATACATTTATTTTCTTCAACACACTATGGCAGCAATATCCGGAGATGTACACCAAGAACTGGAAAGTCTCATTACATGATAAAATACATGCATTTTCAGATATTTCAAGAGCTCGTAAATGGGCTTTTCTTTCTTCCTCACTTTCACACAATGGCAAATCTGTCTCGCATAAAGTCATGTATTTCTAGCAGTCAGAAGATATCTTGGATTCTAAATTTTACAGACCTGTGGACTGAATTCTAAAGTTTTTGTCTATTTTCATACATTTGCCTATATGCTAATATTGGCTCAGCATAATGCTAATATTGCATTGTCCACCAGCAAATTTGGACTGTAGTACCCAAATCTACATTCCAATAAATCTGTTTGACATTTGCCAGGTAAAAAATATTTAAATTTAAACCTAGATGTGCAATATTCATTGCAAATCCATATTATTCCTTCAGTTGTAAGAGTTATCGATTGCATGGTTTCAGAGTCCAAAGACCTGAAAGATGCATATTTTCCATCGAATGTACCATCTACGGAAATTTGGATAAATACTGGGCAAATTTTCTTGATTTTGAAGGAGACAATGGGTTCATAAAAAGGTTTTATTAAGTCTTCTAACCTTTTCGCGGAGACTTACATTTACAGATCCACCACCACTTCAAACATTATTTGTATGTAATTGGAACGTTTCAAGAAAATGTGGTATATTGTGATTGCACCTATAGCTTTCAAGCCTAAAGCAACATTTTCATTGAACACTTGAAGAGCTAAGGACACATTTTGTCTCTCCAGTGAAGAAGGATATACAAGCTTTGAGTGTTAACCCATAAGCATGCTTGACCATCTTTCTTTCTTCAATATCAATAGCAGCTGGCCCTCAGAGCAAGCAAATGAATTGCTGTAATCAACAATATCATTAGCATCGCCATCTTCATTGGCAAAATCTGGATAATACATGCATGAATATTCGGTTTTTCTAATGGATCCAGTTGTTTCCTTAGCACCTTTAATTTATGTACAGCTATCCAAATAAAAAGAAAAGTGGGTCTACTTTTTTCGCACTGGATGATTTGTACATATATTTAAGTTCTTTTTCAGGTGAAAAAGCTGCATACACTTCTATTAATACTGTTGTTATCACTAAATTACACCATAGGTAATTAAATGCCTATCTGTTTCGCAGTCCCCAAAATAATTTTTTTCAAAATACTTTGCCAGGTCCTGCCGCACACAATTTATTACGACGTTACTATGTGTACTACCTCTTTGAAGATCTGAAAGTAGGCTTGATAATCATGAATGTATGAGCACTTGATGCAAGTATTGATTATTAGCATGCAGTACCCCCGCACGAAGTTCCCTGCTTTAAAATCTCAAGCTTCAAATGTATTTCATTCCATCATGAGAGTCACTAATTTATAATCCATTTTCAGTTTAATTTACCAAAGTAATTTGTTTCTTGTATATTTTAAAAAATTATTAGCACTTGTTCCATTTGAGGTCCTTAACCAAATGAAGAAACCACAATCTTCCTTTATTGTACTAGAGAGGTAATATTAAGAACCCTAAATGCTTTAATATTTTGTAAGAATGTGGGTGATATGGTAAATAGCATACACGACATATGAAGAAACCCATGAACTAATACTGATATGCACTTCTTTTCTTACGTAAGTGTTTAATTTTGTTCCAGCAGCATTAAAAGTTAACAGGTTTCTCAAGTTCTGAATTTTTTCGTTGTCTATTTGAAGTAACAGGTCTGAAACTAAATCTAAAATTCCATGAGGACTATTGCTGCTGCTGCTGCTAGGCTACTGAACTACTAACTTGTATCAAGACATAACATTAACCTAAACTTTCTCTAAACATCGATTAATTTCATTTACATTACTAACACTATTTATGTATTGCTATGCCTCCAAAGTTTACACACTTTTTTGGCCACTAATGCAACCAAGTTTTCAATTCTTTATCGACCACAACTGAATTAACTATTTTAGGAGCGAATTATATCATGTGTACAAAAAGAACTCGGTCCTTCCTTCTTGATAATAGACGCAAATATTTATTCGCAAAAATAAGCAAGTTCAGTTTTGCTTTTTAGTTCATCGAAAGTGCTAAATGATATTTCATTTTATTTTTTTCTTGCAATATTTTCTTTTTTAGCACTTCGTCAATAGTAGCAAGAAGGTACTCGTTTTCAAAAGTAATTTCTTTTCTTTCCGGACTTTCTCTGTATGAAGTGCTTGGGCGGCTCAAAATAATTTGGGGCAATTGGGTAACATACTGAAGGCACCGCTCCAGAGCAGTCCGTGGAGGTTTTAAGTGGAGAGTAATTTTTTGTCCATCATCACAATGAAGACTTGAATTCCCTTTCAAATCTCCCACGTTGGAAATACCATTCAACAAACCTGAAAGTAAACAATGAAGTTTAGAAACACGTAACGAAAAGACGAGTCTTTAAAAACGCGTCTACCCTAGCATATTTTATATAATTATTAATATAAACAGTTTTAAGATAATGAAACATGTAAACATTTTTTAATTCTTCTGGTACATTAAAATCATAAAACTTTGAATCACTTACCACTTGAGTGTTCTGATGGAACATCACCAATTTTCCTATTTATCCGCGTTGAATCCATTTCCTTCGTTGTTTGACTAATATCAGCAAGGAAACTTAAAAAACATGTACATTCAGCTTTTTCGTAATTGCCTCGACATTTGGCACACCAACACTTTATTGACTATGACTGTAAACTACTAATAAAACGCATAGATTCACACTTGGATAATCACAATGTAACGTTGTAAACTGCAACGTAACCACAACAGATGAAATACTGATGCGCATGCGAATAAGCGATGCATGCTGATCCTTATTAGATTTGTGAATTTGTTGTGAGTCGTGGAATGCAATGCTTGATTCTATGCTCATTTTATAAGGACTTTGCCCGTTATCAGAAGTCGCCAGGCTGGGCTCCTGGTGCAATAAAATATTGCCCTTTGACAATCCAACTTTCAGAATTATTATTAAATTGTAGTGCAACAAGCATTGATGATTCGCACTATTTGTTTCATTGTTTTAAAGGTGAATATACCTTTCACGGTGGATCACTTTTTAAAAAAAGCCAGGCTGTTCTGAATGTGCATGTGTGGAGATTAGCAATGGGTAAATAAAATATGTCATATTTATTGGGACCTAAATGAAAAACATTTTTAAGGTTGCAACTAGTAAAAAGCGGTTCTTTCAAAGGCATGCAGAACATGCTAAAAGCTATTTTTTGCACTACTGCTTAAAGTGGGACAGTGGCTTCAAAATGTTCTGATAAAACTTTGAAAAAGCAAACAAAGAAAAAACAAAATACGTTCAGTGACCTAATCAGATCACAAATAAAATGGCGCACTTTTAGCCTCCTTGTATCATAACTATTTCTTTTAACTGGGCAAATGTGCGGGGGTAGTATTTCATTTGTTTCTTTTCCAATTCTGGGTTGTTTATCCATAATGCTTGTAATGTAGTACTTCATAGTATTCAATTATGGCATATAGTCTACAAGCAAATACTAAAGTTGCAATTCTGCAGGTGTACTGTTTATTACTTTCTGTAATTCAAAATTGTTATTAGCTAATGAAATTATATATCAATATGCTCAACTAAATTCCTAGATTTTACTCCCTAAATTTGACTTTTTTTCTTCCATATGATCCCTTATAATTTATTATTGGGTGATATTTTTTAATAAATTAAGGCGTGGAAAGTATGGGAGTAAATTTAAGTTTCGCCGCGTCGCTGGTATCAAATTTACCGGTACTTCGCATTGGCTTGTCCGTTTCACCCAATAGAAATCTACAGAACAAATTGTGGCGGCTACCGAAGTTGGGCAAATAAGGCTTTTTCCAATTTTAAACATGATGCCGTCTCTGATATATAACTCGTTGCATCGAACAAAACGATCGCCTTCTCTATCCGCCATATTGGCTTTGGGAATCTCCAGTATGCACTATGAGCCTAGATCTGGTGGTGTTGCATAGGTGCTCTTGTGTCTGACAGATGCCCTGAATTCGCTTGTCGTGTAAACTGTTGTCTTGTTGCATATTAAGTAGTTTAATTGTTACAAATTGCTCACTATATACTTGAATTTCAAATGGAAGGTATTAAGTATCTTGGCGGAAAATGTGATAAAAGGTGAAGATGTAAGTGGATTCTGCAAATTTGCATTTCCCTAGAAAAGCGATTGGTTTATTTAAGATGTATATGACAAAATTCGACAAATTCATTTCAATATCTACATAGTACAATTTGATTTTACCGTAGTTCAATTTTTTTTGTGTGTGTTTTTGTAATTTCTGTGCTTCAAATAAACATGATTCATGTTAATTAAATAACCTATTTCCGTTCAATGTTTAGTAACTTACTTGTTTTTACTCTGTTGTAGGTTAAAGAAGAACAAAGTAATTAAGGCGGGGAATACCAACTGGATTGCATTGTAAAGTTGTAAATGTATAAGTTTCCATATATTGTATATTTTGCCATGTGATTTGATGATTTCATGTTACTTTGTGACAAATACTGTCCTAATCATGTCGCCAAACACGTGATTTGCTGTAGCCTTTCTTTATCAAGCTGAGAATTCACCATTGCCTTGCCCTTGCATCTTGATTAAGAACAGTGTTTTTTGTGAAAATGTCTTGTTCATTGGAGGGGATTTATTTTAATCCCAAGAGATGACTATCACCATAAACTCTATACGTAATGTATGCATATTTATGAAGTATCAGTATAATAGCTAACTTTAAAAAAAACATCTGATCGAAAAGAAAATTATATTCTAGGATGAACGCTTGAATGACTTTTAGGTAGTATTTGCATAAATTGCTTGGTGGACTAAACTCAAGTTAAATATTTTGTATTAACTGAGGAATCTTGTCGCTCTAACTCTTGACATGCATAGTGGAAGTGTCCACAATTCCAGCAGGAAGTGCGCGTCTAGGCTACTAATAAATTATTTTCCTAGATTAAAAATACTAACTGAAATTCATGTTTTCAGTTCAATATTCTTCCTCCCCGATTACTGAACTTTTTACATTGGTTGAGAACAGACTCCTTACTTGTGAATAAATTTTTTTCCTAACAAAAGAACCGTGACTACTGTCATCTTTCCAATTTACCAAAAAACAATTAACATGTAATAATGTACAATTATTACAGCTCATTTGCACTTTTTAAAGAGTTATAGTAGAATATGCGTTTGTTTGTCAAATAAAACAATTTTTTTCTCACATTAGTTTTTCTAGAAAATATACTGAGCACCCAAGAGGAAAAATAATAATCATTTTTAACAGTGATTTAATTTATTTATGCTCACAAAACCTGCAAGATGTACCCAATGATCAGCTTATATTTTAAAAAGATC
>BOPP01000483.1:11073-53405 GCA_017312745.1 Gryllus bimaculatus
CCGGCAGGCGGCCGATGGGCGCTTCCCGCCGGCGCCGGCAGACGGCGTTGGCGACAGCGACAGCGACGACTCGGCGCTGGACGAAGACGTGGCGCGCACCGCCGACACCCTCGCCGCTCTGCTCGACCTCGGCCTCGACAGCGAGGTCAGCGATACACACACACACACACACACACATACGCACACATACGCACACATACACACATATACACACACACACACACACACCTCACCCGATCGGAGGCACTTGGCACACCCTGGGATCAACATGCACAATCGGTCTTCTTCCACGGCTCCCCTGTGAAGCGTTTGACCATCCACTCTACAGTCCAGATGGATAGGATTCGCCTCCAGCCGTTTCATCTCATGAGATTTCTGTCCGCTCATCATTAAGCGAATCACAGTGATGTAGATTTGCTGGTCACTGTCAAACATTATCTTTTCTCAGAGGGGCAGACTTCGACGACACGATGTAGTAAAATTGTGATTTACTTTCTGCATGCACTTTGGAATAAAGTTGTTATTTTTTATTTTACTTTTTACAATTTGTATGTTTGTGTTCTACACATATGTACTTGCTTAGGGATAAAATAGACGTTAGAAATTGTGAAAAGTCTCCTGCTGACGGTATTTTTTTCAAAAATGTATTGCAAAATGTTTAATTCCTCGATGGTACACCTAGTATCTCATTTAACTGTTTGGGGTTCAAATTTTAATAGGTAATAAAATTTACATTTTTATCACACAGTACAAGATGTCGATATTTTAATAATGTAAGAATCCTCATATTGGTTAAAAGTGTCACCAAACATGTTGTTATATATTTTCTTTATAGTTACAAAAGTTTATTGAGGAGTGCTAGAGCGTAAATTTTGAGGTACATATTAGCATGCTTATGTCCTGTCAAAAACCTGCCAAAAACGTCTGTCACTCGTTTATATAGCCTTCAACATTAACCCCACCAGTTTCGTGGGTAGTGTATCGTTGTACCTCGCGATAACAACGCATTTGTACAACCTGCCTGAGAAAAAAATGTTTATATTGAATGTGAGGTAGTGGCAACATCACTCTTATCTGTAACTTGCTTTTGCGCCACTCGTTTATTTTCAAAAGAAAACATTAGCGATGTCAAAATGAACAAATGTGTGCGCTGTTGTGCAGGCGGACGCGGAGTGCGCGCTGCGCGCGCGCTACTTCCTGGAGCGGCACGTGTTCCGCGCGCGCGCGCCGTGTGCGCTGGCGCTGCAGGCGCTGGCGCTGGCGCGCGCGCGCAGCGAGATGGCGGCCGCGGCGCTCGACCTGCTGCGCAACGCCTCCGCCAACGAGGAGGGCGACTTCGGCTGGCCGCGCGCGCCTCGCCCCGCGCGCCACGCGCCCGACTGGCTGTACGAGGCCGGCGCCGGCCGCCGACGCAAGGAGCGGGCGCCCAGTGAGTGCACACACACAGCCCTCCGACCACCCACACACCCACACACACACACACACACGCGCGAGGGAGGGAACATTTACGCCGTATGCTACCTGCCAAAGACGAACAGTCGCCGGCGCAAGGAGCGCTCCCTTAGTATGCACTCCACTCTCTCTCTCTCACACACACACACACTCACAAGGAATGTAACATTTATGCCGTAAACCACCTGCCAAAGTCTAACAGTCGCCGACGCAAGAAGCGCTCGCTCAGTAAGCCCTCCACTCACACACACACACACACACACACACACACACACACACACACACACACACACTCATGGAGGAATGGAACATTTACACAGTGAGCTAGCCGGCAAAGACTAAAAGTCTCCGGCACAAGGAGCGATGGCCCAGTAT
This sequence comes from Gryllus bimaculatus, assembly GCA_017312745.1. Classification (NCBI taxonomy): domain Eukaryota; kingdom Metazoa; phylum Arthropoda; class Insecta; order Orthoptera; family Gryllidae; genus Gryllus; species Gryllus bimaculatus. Next base: position 12,901 of record BOPP01000483.1, read on the forward strand.
GCCCTACACACACACGAGGAATGAAACATTTACACCGTGAGCTAGCCGGCAAAGTTTAACAGTCGCCGGCGCTAGGAGCTCTCAGCCAGTAAGACTCTCACTTAGCATGAGACATCGACATGTTTTCTAAACATCCATGTTTTTATAAAAGCATCGATTTTTCATGCACGAATCATCGAGTGTTTGAAGCCAATACCTTCAGTTGTGGCTCAGGGTATCAATTAATGTTACTGCAGTGCCTCCCATCAGGAGGTCCTAGGTTCCAGTCCCGATGATGGCAGTATTTTCAACACTACCTAGGTAAAATTCAGTCACTGTCTGGAGGATAATTCTAGCGGCCAGCTGCTCTGATCGCTAGTTTCTCGTGCTTTCTCCGATCGACGCCAGGCGAATGCCGGAGCAGTACCGTAACAAACGGGCCTCGGACGACGCGCGATCTTTCCTACAAGTGGTCCTGTTGTGGCCTATCCTCACCCCTTTCCTTACACACACTTTAACATGCGCTAGACAACCACACATGCTGGGAGACCGGTCGGGAGCTTGCAGCTTCTTCCCGTTGGAGCGGTGCGCCCCTGGTGGGGGATACTTGGTTGGGGAAAACACCGCTAGCCAATGGTAGTTCGCCATACAGGCGGGGGGAGATCACCGCCACCTCTTGAGGAAAACACATGCACTTCACATGACTAACCTTGGCAGTTGATGCGCCTGGCATCACTATCAATTGATCAATTATCATTCAAGCCGATGTTTTTAGCATTGATGTTGTGTGCTCTATCCTTTTGCTTTTTTCATATTTTTAATGAACAAAATACTATCATAAAATCTATAATAATATTCAGATATCCATAAATTTAATATTCTTCTGACCAAAGTTACCAAGAATGGAAAATAAATAAAATCGAAATCTCGTTAATAAAGAAACCTATATATGTTCGAATTATCGCACCAGATAATCAGAGTTTTTTCAATCATTATGATCATTATTTTGTTTTATCTGGTAAATGTTTATTAAAAATTTCTAAATGAACCACTTTCAAATTAAATTCCCCCACGTGAACCTCAGTGGCTACTTATCCATTTTTAAAATCGTCAATGTGCAAGAACATCACTGGTTTTTGGTCGATGTTTTATTAACACCCATGTTTTCATTTTGAGCATCGATGTTTAGAAACACCGATGTTTATTTTGTTGTCGATGTTGCTTCCCTCCTCTTTACTTGCCTTTCCTCTTTTAATTGGAAGCGCAGCGTTAAGGCAAAGGCCAGACGGTTTTCGCAAAAGTCAAAGCCTTACAAAACAATTAACTGCTGCAAAGTAAACGAAACATTGTGGCGGACGACAGGAATCGACTCGGCTGGTTCTTCGCTTATTCAATAGAACCTCAAGATTGCAAGTTCTCTTCAATTCTTAAAAAATAATGTATGCAATTCTCATGCAAACGCGCCTTTGTACTCATTTCAAAATGCGAGACTCGACTCAGAACGTCGATTCGTCTGTCAACATTTCATTGCTTCGCTAAGGACCCTCTTTCTGCATTACTAGTTACGTAAATAACTTTATCACAATTTTTTATTACGCAGAAAAAATGACTTACAACTATTGTGTATGAGATGGATCATCAGATCCATCAGATAATATAAATTACTAATTTTGTTTGAAAAAATTATTAATTCAAAAATAAATGTTTAAAATAATTTTATAGCACCTACGTGGCTTCCTATCTCGTATTATTCGTAAATTGTTTTAATGTTCAAAATATTATTCAATAATTACAAATTTATTATTTTTAATTCACGTAAAATTAGGTTTATAATATTGTTCAGTGATGTGATTGAATAATTTGTTTGACTTTATCAATTGTGTAATAATAATAATAATTTCCTTTTCCCCCACAGCAACAGTTGCAGAATTTAAAGCTTCACTGTTTACATTGATGACTTACGCCCGCTTGGGAGATTTGAAATCAGCGGAACCTGTTGCACGTTACCTATTTTACCGTTCACACTTACTGGACAGGCATATAGAGGTAAGTATTCGTTTCATAATAGTGTCCTTATATATTTCTAGAACGTCCTTATGTATTTCAAGAGAGTCCTTATAGTTTCTTAAGTGCCCATATGTATTCTTAAATCTCATGTTTCCAGGAGGAATATTTCTAAAAATATCTGAGCCATGTGTTTCATAGCTGCGTTCCTTGTGGTTTACACGCGTATTATAATTTTTTTAAGATATTGAAAGATGCTCTATATTGTTTCATTAATAGTGTAAACATGGAAGTTCTTGTACAAATAAGAAAAAAGTTAAAGATGTGGATAAAAGGGTAACCTAGTAAAATATGAATGTATTTTTTCAGTTGCTGTATCCTGCCGTTCAAGCTTTCTCGGAATTTGCATCTCTCGCTCTTGACCGCCATCGCGCTTTAACAGTTTCTCTTGCGACGTCAGGCATGGAATTAACAGACACGTTAGAGCTAAGGCCTGACTCAGAACCTCAACATCTTCAATTGCCCTCTCTTCCCACGAAAGTGTTTGTTTACGCTACAGGAGCAGGATGTGCTACTGTTCAGGTGGGTTCCTCTTTGGTTTTACATTTTGAAACAACACAACTGATTCTCGTAGAATTGTAAACACAGCGCGGGATTTGCGTATGGCGACCGGGATGGATGACTCAGGGAATCAACTGATGTCCCTGCAATGCCTCTAACCGGGAAGTCCTAGTTTCGAGTCCCGACGGTGGCAGGATTTGCGACACTAGCTTGTCAGCAATATCGAATTCAGTCTAGAGGAGAATTCTATCGGCCGGTTGCTCTGATCGGTAGATTTCCGTGGTTTACCCGATAAACGCCAGGTGAATGCGATTAATTCAGCATATTGGTAGACTTCCTAAGTAAGATAGCACATATATCACAAGTATTGAAGTATTTGTATTTTTTTGAAAACTAACTCACGAAAGTGTAAAGGAGAAAATGATAACAGTTTAATTAAAATGTATAGCTACTTTATCTACAAGTATAACTCGTGGTGCTAGAACACGTCAAAATGTCTCGCGTATCCGGGAACGGTAATATTATAATAATTCTGTCCAACTAACATTTCATCCATCACTTTAAAAAGTCCAAAATAATTCAAACAAAAGCACGTGAAGTAAGTGCTCAGTAAGTATCTACGAATCCGGCGTTCCCAACACAAAAATTAAAAAGAAAATATTGGAGCCGTTTTTGGTAAAATGTTCTTACAACTTTACAATACTTTCCATGTGTTACTTACAATAACATTGTTTCAGTATGCTTTTATTACCAAAATTGTGTAAATTTTTGATTATGTTAAATAAAAATTCTCGATTTTTTAAAAAAATATTAACAAGACACATATTGACTTTTTCCTTAATTCTTCATGTCGCATTTACGGATGATGTTTTGTTTTCTTTTCTAGGGCCGTGTCAGTTACTCAACTTACGCCCCAGCAGATCATACACATTTATTAGACTTATGGGCAAGTGTTGAAGGCGAACTTGTTCCAAGTAGAAATTCTTTGGATGAGTTAGAAGGGAAATTACCTCGCCTCAGACTCAGTACTTGTGTGCGGTAAGTATAGAACATTAATAATTTTCTAGCTACACATCCAAAATCCATCTTTTTCATCTTTTAACAAACGTTTTTAAAGGGAAAACATATCTTGGTCTAACTTGCTGTGAAGAAATAATGTATTGAGTTTCATTATATTAGCATCGTTTTAATATTATCTCACAAATATTGTTTATCAGATAAATATTCAAACGGCCGATTCTGAAACTAAAGATTTTTCTTTGCCTCCAACGTGCAGTATGCAGTATTTCCCGTAGAAAAGATGAGAATTAAGAAAATCAATATAAAACAGCAGGAGCAAAGAAACAAACACTCGTGTGCAGTTCGCGCCGCAACCTGGTAGCATTCCTTCTGTGAGTGTGGGATAGAGAGCCCTTTGTGAGCTACCCCTGCGGAAAATGCACGCAACAGTAAATCAGCTGAATCACAAATTTCCGAGTTGTGATAACGGAAATCCGCTGGAACTGCGAGAAAAATTGTTCCTTTTATCACAGAATGTGATAAAGAGAGGTTCGTCGCCTGCTTCAGTGTGATCTAAACCGCATTGTTCCAGAACAGAATTCATAAGAAGCTCGTTAAGATGTAAATTACGTTTTTAATTTCATTTTTCACTATAATGCAATTATCTTTAAAGAAAGATTATGTATAAATTAATTAGGCACGACAAAGTACGTGCCCAGCCTCATTGAATAACTAAATTGGCGCTGAGAACTTCGTCTCATAGTGTTCAGAATCTAATTCAAGTTATGTTTCTTACGGCTTTTAGTTTCTTATTCCGTCTTCACACTTGATGCATTAACTGATTAAAACACCTACATCCAGAACATTCGCATTGTACTTGGCAACGGCGGAGGGAAGGATAATACGTCTTGAGAGGGGTTAAGGGTGGATTCAACCTGAAAATGCAGCTACGGAGACGCCACGACCTCTCCGCAAATGCTGGAACGCCTGAGAAGTGCCCTTAACGTCTACGGAGCCCTGAAGACGATATTTGACGTGGAATGGAGCGCCGTGAGTCCGTTTAACTACACTTCGTTTGATAATGTTTATTCGAGCATCTCGTAAACAGTATATCTGTGGAATTGTATTGCAATTTAATAATTGTAACGCCGAATCGTCATTCTAAGCGAAGTAGTAGTTTGCGACCGAGTACAGCTTACGTGCGAAAGGATAAAATAAACGGAAACTCAGTTAGCTCAGGCCAGACGTAGCACAAGCGTAGTAAATGCCGACAAGTCCGTCACGTCTGTACATCTGTCACGTCTGTACGTCTGACACATCTATACGACTGTCACGTCTGTACATCTGCCAGGTCTGTACGTCTGTACATCTGTCGCATCTGTACGTTTGTCATGTCTGAACGTCGGACAGAACTGTACGTCTGGCACGTCTATAGTCAACCCGTCTGCAGATAACTCTGGCACCTAAACAATGCAGACGATTTTCTCCAAAACTGATATTTCTCAACCGATTCGAGGTCCTCCAAGTTTGAAATGGATATTAGGAAGTACTTTACGTGGCTTCAATTTTTTTTCTTATGCATTGTCCTGGGAGTGTGTAAAGGACTCTGAAAAGAATGGCGCAGGTCTTATTTCCGTTGAACTTCTTGGATTTTCGGAAATTGAAAATGTTAGAAATACTGCGGAAAAGTGTGTGCTGTTAGAACGCCACTAGTTAACAAGTCTTTAAAGAGAAAGAGAAAAACACGAAAATGATTTAGAAAAAAATACTATTTTGTGTACCTCCCGGAGTTAGCACAAAGTCTACGCATTCGAATACGCGGGGTTTTACTAATGTACGTACAACATATTCAAAGAAATTGTTGAACGGTAGGCCTTTATATTCAAGACACAAAGCCTCGGAAAAGTTAGTTTTGCTAATGTCTTTGACGTTACTAAATGAACAGTACGTACATTTCATTACAGCAGTGCTATTAAAAGAGTTTTCAAGAGACGTCTTAAAAAGTAGTATTGAATCTGTAAAATAGAAATATTAAGTCTTTAAAATAACATATTATTACGATATAGCCGTGTCATGGCGTGCCACAACTAATAATTGGTATGGATATTCCAAAATAGTACGTATTAATCTTATATCCAAACCTTAGAAACATTAAATGCTATTATCCATATGTTAATCTGTGATTAGATTTTATAAGAAATAATAAAATAAAATTAATAATGATCTGTAATGGTAAAATTTGTGCAAACTGAGTAATGATATGTGAGGGTAAAATTTGTGCAAATATCAGAAAGAATAATCTTACAGAATACTCATAGAATCCTTTTACTAATCCTCTATGCTAGGCGAGTATTCCTTTGAAATAAAGACAGCTCCATGCCAACAGCATGTGAAGATACGGCGGGTTATGGAAATGTTGACTGAAGTAGCAATACATTTACATGGAGTTTAGAATGTGTTTGGAAACAGCTTTGCCATTATGTCAGATTATAAATAACATTAACTTCACAAATATTCCAAAAACTCATAATTTAAACTCTTTCAATTTTCATAAAAATGGATAAGGCAGGTTTTGGATCTGTGTGCCTCATATGTATTCTTTTGTTCCCTCTTGCAATTGAAAATAATCTTGTAATATGTTTACATTCATCACTTTTGTTTACATTACTCTACCTAGCACTCTATCTAGTCTGTAATTATTTTAATCTGTATATAATTCAATGTTTTAAAGACATTGATTACTAGTACAAATATAACATACAAACATCTCCAAATAATTTTATCAGAAGAAGACATAACTTGTTTCCCAGTGTTTCCTTCTAACAATGTTTACCTATTCGGGTGAGGTAGTATGACAGACAATGAAACTTTCTTAATGTTCGGTTGTCCAATAAAATTAAACTATCATTACCTACACTTGCGTGACGTCATTAGACTACTCCTAGCAATCTTCCCAACAATTAAATACTGTTATTAATAACATCAACCATATTATTATTATTAATATTATTATTTGAACTGTTGTTAGTTCTTGTATTGATGTAAGTTTTAACTCACCATCTACATTAATATTATTATTATTATTATTATTATTATTACTACTATGCCTTGGTGCTTTGGCACCAGACAAATCTATCTTTATTTTATTATTTCTCAGTATATTTAGTTAATCCTAATAATATCTTCATAGACTTGGAATTGTTTTCAATTTTCTTAATGTTTCAGTTACATTTGCTCATGGTTCAATTGTCACGACCTCTTTATGTATTTATCATTTACCATGCAAATAAAAAAATGTATTAAGACTTAATTTGTTGCAGGTGGAAAGGCGATGACGTATCAAGCGTCTTACGACTAGAGGTAACCCTCTTTTCTGGCTTCCAGCTGGAATCAGTGAGCCCGGTTGATCTGGATGTGTACCATGGCTCTCTGGGGGATCTTGTGTGGTTTGTGCTTTCTAATGTGAGTGACAGCAACTTTCTCTTTCAACTTTTTTATACTGAGACAGGAAATATTTTGTAAAGGGTTAACAGGGTAAGATCGTGAAAACGGTCCCCGCAGCAGGGTTAATACTTTTCTGGTCTGATATTCCTGTTCCAAAAATTCAAAAAACTAATTGTTTTTTCTCCTTATCAATATTTTATTTTTAGGACAGAACAATTGTATTGATGGATAACTCTATTATTCATTTGACACTTACGAGAGTCTGCTTATTTTCACAATGTTTCCAACCATCTTCAAGCTAAAAAACATGTTTAAAAGTACAAAACAAGAGTTAGAAAACCTACTTATACAATGCATGTATAACTCTGTTCAATATTTTGGCTTAATAATTCCCTAATAAACTTTAACTTTTAACCAGGGATAGTGAATTCAATTGAAAATTAAACTTGTAAAATATTTGTTAAGAATGACCTTCAATTATTTTTGTTTCTGAATTACATGTATTGTTTCTTGGTCTTAGGTAAGCAATACCTGTCCACACTGCATCCGATTTTTGGTAAGAAGTCCATTTGTCGTTACTGGTTTGCGACCAGCATTTGCCCGAGTGTATCCTGCTGGCCGTGAAGATCTTGCAGCAGAAACCTTTTTCCACACCAGCCAAGGAAGTCCTTTACTTGCTGACATCACCGATGATGATCTTATTACATGGTTTGGAAAGGATGATAGAGGTGCGTAACTACTTGTCTAGTAACAATAACAATTTATCTTTCTACCAAATGGTCTCAGTGTTGTTGACCCCAATGTCGTGAATGGGAAAATGCCCCTAAAGTGTGAATTTGACTCGTAGCCCTGCTTGAATACTTCAAGTGAACAAAAGGGTGATTTTGATGTGTAAAAGAGTCCAAGTTAAATTTATTCCTCCCACAAATTCCAACCTTTACATTCCACATTCTCGCAAACACACGATATAAGTAACAGATAAATGTAACAGTGTTAAGATGTCTGTCTCTGAGAGAATTTGGATGTTAAAGTGAGTTGGAATTAGTAGGAGAGCAGAAGTACCAAATGAGCAATTAAGACTCTCTTAGGGATGGGTCAATCAATCGGCCATTTTCAAAGCTTGGACATTAGAAACAAGAACAAAAACTTTCTCAATGTCATTGGATGATTTCTTTTAATATATTATATATTTTTATAAAATATTATAAACAAATGCAATGTTATCAAAAGTTAGTGTTTCTACAAAGGATGAAACCCTATATTAAAATCATCATATAACTATCATTCTATTGGAAAGACCAGAAAGAAGTCATATTTTTTATTCTACTTCTCATTCTTTTTCTAAGTCTACTTCTTTTACTCCTTAGAAAACAAATATTTTGATTAAAGAGGTGATAACTATATATAGAAAAAATTTGACTACAAGATATATCTTTGACATGGTATTTAAACGGAATTAACGAAAACTGAAAGAGATGCAGAAATTAATATTTCAAGGGCATAATCCCTCAAATTTATTTCATAATTCACTAAGTTTCAAATTTATTTCTAAAATTAATTGTTTCCTTTTTTCTCACGTAGTTCTTTCTCCATCACTCTTATTTTCTTTTTCATTTCGCCTCTGAGTAGCCGATAGATTGATTATTTTGTTTTTTTCTGGGTGAGTCAACTGCTATGGTCATTACTTTCATGAGTGAACTGTAAGTTCTATCTCAAGACACATAAGCACAAATCTTGAGTGCAATAATTTAAGAGCAACATCTGTATTCTTCGCTTTTCTCTTTTGTCCTCAGAACCTTTCACGTTCACCCTATAATTTCATATGTAAGCTGACATCATGTTTGTTTTTCTGTGATTGCTCAATGGCCGAAGGTAATTGACTGGATGACTCCTACCATAACAGACCCAGACTGGGTCCTTCCTATTTGAAAATTATTCCAAAAAAAATTCAAAATCATGAAATCTTACTGACACGGTTTAACAGAAGAGAGGGCCTCATGGCCTGAAACTCACCACAAAAAATACAATTTTGGAGTTGATTATGAATTAAATTGCAATTGTTATAAATCAAACTTAATCAATGATGCATTATGCATTATCAATAATTCTTTATTTTTTATTGAAATGTTATTCGATCAGATTATTTTACTACTGTTCCTTAAGTACTTATTTAGAGAGTTTCTTAAAAAATATCACCTGTTAAGTGATGTTTTTCTTTTACAGGACAACCTCGCACGAGCTCTGATTTCTCTCAAATATGCGAGTGTGGTAAATCTTGTAAACCTCTAGTTTCGGCCAACACATTTTCTTCCTCCAACGCTTCAAAAGTGGATCATGTGCAACGTGATATTGATATGGCTAACATCCTCATCTTCAGTGAAGCAAATGTGACCGGAAATGTGACTCAGTTCACCGTGTCAAGTGCAGAGCTGACCTTAGAAAGAAAAATACCTAACAACAGCACAAACACTAGCGATGCTGTCATTCCTACGATAGCACTAGTCAGTAATTTATCAAATCCCGAGCCAGTGTTGGTAATAAGTAGCAGTAAGCCAGTAGCAACTGAATCTGCGTCATTTGACCTTATAATTCCAGCAGAAGATGCAGAAATGTTAGGTGCTAAAGCTGAGCAGTTAGTTATAATTGCTACAAACGTGAGTGATTCGAAATCAAACACCACCACTCAAAATTCAACAGATGATAACAATCAATTAAAAACAAACAACACAAATAAATCAAGAAACGTTCCTAGTATGACAAAATCCCCCAGCCCGGTTCCGCCCGCATCTTCGAGCACCGCCACGGAAACGACGCCCCTCTCAGAAGCCCAAACAACGATGGCGACCCCGCGCCCGCCGCGCCCGCAGGCGCACAGCATCAACAAGGAGCGGCAGCGGCCGTCCACGCCGCCTACGCTGGGCGGCCCGTCGGCGGAGCCCCCGACCACGCCCCGCGACGACAAGCTCTTCGTCGTGGACAAGACGGCGCTGTGGGGCATGCTGCGTGAGGTGGTGCACGTGGAGCTCAACAAACGCAACAGGAGGGAGGGAGCCCCCGTTGACGCTGTACTCCACTGAGATGGCATGGCGTTGTGCCTCGAGTTTCGATGTTTCAAGAGTGATCAATGTGTGTAAATTGTTTAAAAACAATTACTGAAGAATTGTGGTAGTAAAATTGTATTTAGGGAACTGGACTTTATGAGGACTGATTTTACATGCCTTGTAACGCGTATTGTTTCTTCACAAAATAACTGCAGTGTATGCATTTTTCTTAAAAAACAAGTTTAAAATTTTATGCAAAATCCATGTTCACATCTCCATTCCAAGTCCATCAGATTCCAAACCAAACCATTAGCAGTTTTATACAGTCCATAATTTATCACCCCAAAATAAATGCATTTATTGACTGTAGAGCCGTAAAACCTATGAATGGGATAAAAATAATTCTTTCCCAGCCATAAGTATTATCTTATATGATTTAATAAAGATTGACTTTAATATAATTTGTTAAACAAGAATTCAATTTCGTAGCATCCTTCCCCACAATCATCCCGTAGCAATTTCTCAATATATTAATGACGATTAAAATGATTTATTATTAACTATGAACATGATGGATATGTAATTATAGGATGAAGGAAGTGGAGACTCCAAAGAAAATATTACATTGATTCTCATTTCTAATAATGTTGCGTGTCCTCTTCCATTAGCTGAAAAAAGATCCAATTATTATTCAACAAATCCATTCGCACTAGTTTTGAAATATTGAGCTCTAAAGTTAAATAATTGTAACAAACAGGGGATGTAAGTAGAATAACAATTGTCTTTTCTCCTAAAAGACGTATTTCTTGACTGAAGATGAGATAATAAGAATAGTGTAAGCATCGGGAGAGTTAAGTAGTTATACCACTATAAGGCTAGCTACACACGAGCGTCGCAAAACGTACGTCGTTCACGTCCGTTGGTTGGCAGGCTACACGTGCACGATCACTGCCTGGCAGCGGACGCCCTTTGGTGAACCGATATACCGCGTTGTTAGCAATTGTGTGTCACATGAAACTTATAAAAGAAAAAAGAATGTGATGGCGGATTCATGCGATTAATAGTGAGAGTCTTTTAAAGGGGACATTTTATACCCTCTTTCAAATTTTGTGCTTACTCTTCCAAATTTGAAGCTGCTGATCATCGAACGTTTTTGTTTTAACCGATTCAATTATATTAAGAAAAAATAGAAGTAATTATAAAATGTACCATTAAAAAACCTTTACCTCTCAAAACCGACAAAACGTGTTATATTGTAAAGAGTTTACCAAAAAGGTGAGGTCAGAGTGTATGTGCAACAATGTCATGAATTGTTGCCCCCTGGTCATCGAGAGTTGCCCGCTGCCGGGCGTTGGGTGGTGCGGCGAGGAGTCCCCGAAGACGGTGGCCAGGGGTCACGAAAACATCCACTCTTGAACCGAAAACCCAAGAGCCCCAGGTATTTTACATCTGTTTTGGAATTATTTTTCATATTGTACGTAAGTAATTGTACGTATTAATAATCTTTACGTAATTGACGCAAGACTAAGTCAAAATATGTTTGATACAGCATTATCTGCTTATAAAATATTATTTTTGCTTCAAGGTTGCCTTTACTATTTATTCTGTTAACATTTAGCTGATTCAATATATTGCGTATAATTTATTTTTAAAATTATCATACTTAAGGTAAGTTGTTTTACTGTTAGATTTTCAGTAAGAAATATATTTAAATGTAATCTATTTCATCTACCTAAACACACAGAGAAGGGGTCCATAACCGGTTCAAAACGGAAGAAGACCTTATAAACTGCCATTTAAGATTTCCCCAACATTCTTTAGTTGCTACCATCGACCAATTTGTGTTTCGGTGCTGTCCATTTTGCTAAGAACGAAATTAGATGAAAATTATTAGTGTTCAGAAGAAACAGTGCTGCAATATTTGTTTAATGTTTGGTTTCGTAACAAAAAATATGAAGATCTTTTATCGAAAGACAGCACACCACTTACTTCCTATGCAGACCGACACACATGATGCACTGAATTGCTTTCGAACTGAATGTTTGCTTAACATTTAATTAACTTTATCATTAATATTTGAAGTAACGTGTCCTAGGTTTTGTGTCCCGACGGTGCCAGGATTTTCCACATTGGCTAGATAGCCACTATCTGGAGGAGAATTCTAGCGGCCGGCTGTTCCGATCGATAGTTTTCCATGTTTTTTTCGTCAACTCCGGCGAATGGCGGAGCAGTAACTATTGGATGCAAATAAGTCACGGACCGCGTGCGATTTATCCTTCCTCTTCTTTATCTTAACTTCATCCTTTACTAACAAACACTTACATGCATTTCACTGCTATACGAGCCAGGAAACCAATCGAGAGCATAGAGTTTGATCCGGCTGAGACAATGTGCCACCAGCCACAAGTGAGATATTTGGTGGAGGGGGGGGGGGAATCTCGCAAGACGACGGTTACGTCGGCGCCAAATCTGGTCATCCAGCAGAGGATGATCACCTTCATCTTTCGTTACAAAATCATCAACTACACTTACGAGACTAATAGCATTAGCTGTTGCGGTAGGAATCACTAATCAGTCGCTCAAATGCCGACCAGAAGGATCCACGGAGTTTAGGTGAACGCCGCCCAAAGGCTGGCGAAATTTGAAAAAGACGCTGGGCTCCCGCCTGGTTAATCGGGATTGATCAACATGTTCTATTGAATACTTTCACATTCGTTCGACGTAAAAAAATCTTCTCGTATACATTTTTTATCGAAACATTTTCGCTTATACTAATAATGAGTATTGTCAGTCTGTGTTTGTCGATCAGTTGCCGGGTGATTCGGGGCAGTGAGGCTAATTTGGCCTTCTCAAACCACCGTCCAGGGGAAAACACATTCTTTCTTACGGCAAAAAGTGAAGTCCCTTGAGGTAAATTCCGTCTTTGTTAGATATTTTTTGTAATATTATATTGCCAAATTTGATAATTTTCAGAATTTCATGTATGGTATTTTACGAACTTTGGTCACGGCGAGTACTTATTAAATACAAGCTTGTTTTTGTTTATTAAATATTTTTAATATGTTCTAAGGATATTTCAAGAGAGGTAAAAGAATATATTTCAATTGCGATTGTATTTACGATTTGGTTGTTTCCTTTTATTTGCTACTGTTAGCTGTTCCGGAAATTCTGGGTCATTTGCAAAATTTAGTAGGAAATTCAAAAATTTGAAAATGTATTCATTAGAAATCTTTTGAAAACTGACTACTGCAAAAGTTGTTAACAAACAATCGAGTTTTTCAACAGAATAATTACTTTATTTAACTTTTAATTTATTTAGGAATCGTGTAAGTTATATTCTTCCAAAATATATGAAGAAAGTTCATTTGTAGTTGTAGTTCTTAATACTTTGTTCACATGAGTTTACAAGGGATGAGCGCAACAGCGGTCTAACCCCATAAACTACACTACACCCTATTGTGACGTCATGGATACTCACAGCGACCACAGACACAGAGCTTTCGTATAACAATAATTATTGAAACAAGAAACCAAAACAAAGATATACACTTAATAATCTACTTACACCCTAGCTCTGATAGACCTACTATCCCCTGACGCGGGAGCGATCCAAACCCGATTTGAAGATGCTTTTGATTGTCATTCCGCCACTCCTAACTTTGAAAGCCGGCCACAAAGCCCTAGCTTCTGTGACCGGATGTCCACGCTGGGACACAAAGTCACGTTCTGGCTCACCGAACGCTGGTTGCCTCGATCGCAGGAGCGATCTTTATTCCCGATGAGAATCGGCGTGAATCGTGGCACTCAACACTCTTCACCTCGGAGCACGCAACAGCATCGCTCCCCCGCTGACCGCAGTCACCCAAGGAACAATAGTCCGCAGGCTTTCGTCAACTGAATGACTCGAGCCCTCGCGAGCCTGGGCTCGCATATGCGACCGTCTTGGCGCCAAAGTTTGTGCAACACGCACGAGTTCTCCCACCGTCTCCAGAACCTGCCTACTGGGCTCGTACACTCTGTTATATAGGCGAGGCCCCACGTGACCTCCTACGTTCACGCCACCCCCTCGCTTGTTATAACAGTGGAAATGCTTCTATAAGCCGAAGACACCCAAAGCCTTGTGTCTCCCGTCTCCGCGTTCTTCCCTTTACGGCAAAAAACCCTACTCCTGTGGCGAGACTAATCCGCAACCAAGCGTCCCCCAAATAGATGCCATGAGGCCACGCTGGGCTAATACGTTTACACTATACTACAAAGAGAAACAGATATAGACCAATTGTTATCTAGGAATATGAACTTTTAAACTCTTACTATCGCCATGGAAACAGTATATTACTTCCTCGAAAACGTTTTAGCTTTCATGCCAAATAGGCAACTGAGGAGGGTTTTTCAAAACTTCTTTCCGTAGTTCGAACTTTGAGATTAAACATTTATTGTGTGGATGCTTATAAAATATAAATATTTCCTTGAGAGCTCAATAGGTAATTAATGAGGAAAAAGAATTCTTGGTGCCCAAGAAACTAAATACCATTGACACTACAACATTTAGTGTCATACCACCTATGACACTTAATTAACATTTAAACTATTAGTAACCTAATGCTGCTTAAATTTCGTAATATATAAGAAATTATGAAAATTAGAGAGTGTCCTCCCTCCCTTCCCTCCCTTCCCTCCATCGAAAATAAGAGGAAACGCTCCCTCCTCCATAGAGAATGGTACATTTATCCATTCTACATTACCCAAACAAATAATACATAATCTGAATTCGACATTTTTTCGTCAAAAATATGCTATAAGCAGCTCAAATACAATTAACACAGCATTGAGACATCAAAACTACTATTTATAAAGAAAAGCAATTAAATTTTCGGTATGTGCAGGTGAATGCGGCGCAAATAAAACACATGAACCCCCCCGGGCAACAAACTTCCATCTCTCCAAACAGAGCAATAATTCTCCTGCCCAGATAATGTGACAGGGGCCGCTGGCGTGACTGAGTGGACGACCCAGCCCTTACTTCTAAGAAACTATGTCAACATAGAACCATCGAACAAGCGATAATTCTCCGCAGCGCGGGAATAAGGCGGGCGGTTCGCCCATCGGCGCTGATGGTGGACGACCAGCCTTACTCTAAGAAACTATGTCAACCATGGACCCTCGAGCAAGCGATAATTCTCCGCAGCGCGGGGATGAAGGGGGCCGGTGCCCATCGGCGGACTGGGGACGACCCAGCCCTTACTCTAAGAAACAATATGTCAACATAGAACCCATCGAAAGCGATAATTCTCCGCAGCGCGGGGAAAAGGGGGCGGTGCCATCGGCGTTGACTGGTGGACACCCGAGCCCTGACTCTAAGAAACTATGTTCAACATAGAACCATCGAACAAGCGATATTCTCCGCAGCGCGGGGATATAGGGGCCGTGCCCATCGGCGGTAGACTGCGTGGACGACCCAGCCCTTTACTCTAAGAAACTATGTCAACATGACCCATGAACAAGCATAGATTCTCCGCAGCGCGGGATAGGGGCGCCGGTGCCCAGCGCGTGACGGTGGACGGACCCAGCCCTTACTCTAAGAAACTATGTCAACATAGAACCATCGAACAAGCGATAATTCTCCGCAGCGCGGGGGATACGAGTTCGGGTCTCATCATAATGACCATTGATCGTCGCAGCTTCTACTCTATGGAGAAAGTCAACAAAAAAACAATTTTGTTGTTTTAATAATGAAACATAACACTGTGTTTTTATGTGTTAGTGACCAGCAATTTGTAAAGTTAATTGAATTTTCAGTTGGTATTCTTCTGAATTTACAATAAAAATCTGGAACTTATTGGTTGCTTTGTTTTTGAATGAATTTCGTCAATTACGATTTTTTTACAGTTTAACCGTAGAATCTTCTTTTAGAGTTGTAATATTTTGGTGTATTTATTTTATAGTAAGCAAATGTTTACTGCAGTTTTGATTGGTGTTTTTGTATGCAACTACTACATATTATAGTATACAATAATCGTACAAATACTTGTAATTATGTAACCTGCTTGATTCCCTCCGTAGTAACCGAGACCCTGACGACAGATGGGTAGATAGTGGCGACGCAGGGCCTTTTCCGGGCTTTAACACCTAAACGGTCATGGAAAGTCATGCTGAGTGCCTTGTACGCCAGCCTATGCCCAACTAACTGTCCGTTGTGAGACGCTGTGGAGGCCGTAAAGGTTCACGACAGTGCGGTCTCACCAGCCTGTAACATTTGAGTATTTAGGTAACGTGTCTTTTCCGAGAATACAAGACATAAAACTGTCTTGTATCCTATGACAAAAACATCTGTCATTTCAGAGAGTACAATATCAAATGAGAAGCCATAAAACTGAAATAAATCAATTATTAATAAATGATCAGCTTATTCATCTGGTCAACCTCACCCAACACAGTTCTCCTAGTTATTTCATAGCACACTCTACCCGTTCGGTCAGCTTCGTAAAATCTGCCAGCTGTGAAATCCGCCAGCTCCGTCCGCTCCGGCCGCACTTACTTTCTCCCTGATTCTGCCTCTTTATTTTCATGGATAATCACTAGACTAAGGAATTTTTGGCACCAACAAGTGAAGACTTAGACACACAAAGTATGTAACAAAATTATTAAACTAGGCAAATAACAACTATTAAATTAGGCCCGTTTTATTATTTAGGAATTTTTTTGCATTTATGGATGTGACTACAATCATTTTTATAAATTTATTTTACATCAATATCTACGGTTATAAGCGGCTTCATATCAAGACATTACATTACATTTTTATCGGTTATTAGGTGCTTAAACCATGATTAAACAAAATAGAACAGAAAAATTCTAGCTAGCATAAATTAAACATAAATTGTTAAATATAAAGTTGCATTTGTACACTTTTGAAATACATTTAGTAGGGTTGTATTTCACTTAGGATATTATTTGCTTTACAGAATTGTAGGACATTTTTTAATAATCCTCAATGTAAGTTTTAGTTCTTACTCTTGCTCAGCTATATTGTGCTTTCGTCTGTTGTGCTGAAACAGATTACAATGGAATAACAAATGATTGATGTTGAGAGAGTTATTGCAGGGCACACAGGTGGGAGGGGGCTCTCTGGTTAGGAGATGATCGGTTGAAATGACTAGTTCTTATTCGTAATATTATCACCTGTTCTTTTTTAGTAAAGTCTTTGCAAGTTTTCAAGGAGTAAACATTTACAATTTTTGTGCAAGAACGTAGACTTCAAAGTTCTCCAGTGGTTGCCCCACCTCTTCTGTATTCTCCTGAAGCGTGGCTATAGATCCGTCCATATGCGCAAAGTTGCTTAAACTACTCCTCTTTCTACATACATCTCTTTCTCAAGACTTATTATGTCATTTTCAGGCATTTGGGAGCCAGGCCATTACTAGAGACTTGTTAGATTGTATGCCATAGCACAGTTCATGAATGTTGTCTATCATTTTGCACAACAAATTTATGAAATGAGTTATCAAAATATAATTCTCCAAAATTATTTATTTTGTTCCAAAAAATATTAAAATGGGCGGTATCCGTTATTTTACAATATTTTGGGCACTATTACATGTTTTCAGTACATCTATTTTTCATGATTTGTAAACATCTGTAATTATTTTCCAGAAACCTGCCAAAGGAACTAAATAAGCATATTTCCTTAAATCCGAGATCTAGTAATCACTATCCAGAGATGAGATATTCGCTCTCCTTCCTCTAAAAAAGAAGGTTAATTTCCTTGCGGATTGCAAACGTTATTGCGAGAAAAGTCAGTGTAATAGAAATCTGTCAAGAAACATACAGCTAATGAGAAAATTCTTACTTCTGTTGTGAATGGTCAGATTTTTTATAAAAAGAGCTTTATGAAAGTACATATATATATATATATATATATATATATATATATATATATATATATATATATATAATTTTTGGTAAATATAATGTGGAACGTTGATTTTTGCAATGCAAAATGCGGCAATAAAGTAAAGTGTTGGTGGAATTATTATTGAACAATAAATATTTTAAATAAAAAAACATGAAAATAAAATTTCGCGAAATGAATATTTTAAAAACATGGTAATGTATTAAATAATATGTGTTTCAGGAAAGTAAATATATTTACTTCACTATTGAAAACTAGAATTTGTAGCTCCTTTCGTCCCCTCGCCATTTATCTCCTTAATACGTGCTTATTTTATCTTATTTTCTTGAACCACATTCACGAGTAGTAATTGCAACAACGACGCAATGAAAATGAAATGTGTAATGTGAATGAAAATGCTGGCCCTATTTATTTATTTATTTATTTTTATTTATTGACTTAGAAAGCTATGATTGTAAGTGCTCTTTAAGTATATTAATTATAATGTTGTTATTGAACATTGAAATTGGTTTTGAAAGTAACAATGACAATCAAAAGTAATCGTGACATTTTTAGTGTAAATCAATTAAATGTTCACGGTTTCTGAAGGAGCTCTGGTATCGTCAGGAATTTTTCTCTCAGAATCTACTAGAAATCTTCGCTTGCAACGTCTGAAGCTATGACGTATCCGTGACGTCTAGAGTTCACGTGACGATTCAAATGCGAACGAAATGAATGTGACGGTTTGAGAGAAGTATTTAGTATTTGCGTCGTTCGCGACGCAGCGGGTCTCTTCGTTTTCAGTTGGCAGTCAAGACTTTGGTGGAGGTTGCTTGGGGTTCTGTGATATGGAGCGATGCAGTTGTATACCTTGTTGCGGCTGTTATGGTGAGCAGTTCTATATTATTTACAATAATATTGTAAATTTTGTGTTCATTGTATTTTATATTAATGTCAGATATTTATATTTCATTGTTCGTTTTTATACTTACGTTTGCTACACAACAATTGTGTGTTAAACAGAATTAAACATTGGTTGATATTTTCAATTAGTAAATGCTGGAAAATATTTGTCTGCTACAAATTGAATTAAATGTAGTAATATCAAAAGGACTTAAGTTTCTGAGAAAGTGCATGGACACCTGGATGCGTGGCATGCAATATGTACACGTGGTGTAAAAGTATACGTTACAATATTTGGGGCAGTTACATAGTTTATAGCTCACTGTAAAGATGCGTAATCTATAAAATACATAATCTTTTTTTTAATTTTAGATCGTTGCTGTTTTTGAAGAGCTGTAACTCTGAAGAACTGGGTTGCAATGCAGATGGTTGTACGACGCGACGAGGCAGAGGGCGGAGGGTCGTGCAAGATTTGATGGTAAGTTTTTTCATTGAATTATAAAATATTTAATTATTGAATTGGTAGTTTTCAGTTCTCGTTGTCGTGGTTTAATTTAGTCGTAAGTTTTATTTATTTGAAATGAAGGAAAGGTTTATTACCTGATGTAATGGACTACATGGAAGCATTTCTTTTGTAGAGTTTTCTTTGGGTTTACCATTTCTCTTGAATCGGAAATAAGATAGTTGAACTCCTTTATTGGAGTTTTTCATCACAATAGTCTTATTACAGTAATTTAAAATGAAAAGGACATTTTAACATTCCTGTTCTCATGAATGACTGTTAAATCACTCGTTCGGCATTTCGTTTTAATTTTCGAGATTGAAAAGCACAAAGATTTACTATATGCATGTGTATTTTTCTTGGGCGTGCATTAATTTGAGGGTTCAGTTTTTACGGAAAGTTTATTGTAGGCCAACGACGTCTGAAATTAATATTGGTTTGGAAATGAAGTCTTTTGAATGTGAAATAAAACGTACAATGGAAGTAAGGTAATGATGAATTGAGGACGGTGGGTGGGAACAATATGACAACCTTCGAATGAAAAGTCTACTTCACGTGAAATTATTTAACAAGCTTAGCCCCTTTGAGGGATTCAACACTTGATCAGGGAATATTGTTCACTTGAATATTGGAATCCATTCCATTTCACAAGCAAATGGAGCAATTGCTCGTTGCTTGACAAAACTAATTGTCAGAAGTGAATGGAAATTACATTCAATAATTACAGTACCCCAAGAAAGTCTCTCCGTACGCTCTTCGCAATTAGGTCTTCCTATTAAAAATTGCATCGTTAGTAGCAATCGGATCACTGAGAAACAGGTGAAGGGGCCTTCCAGTATCTATGAAGTTTGAGGTAAGAACGCAATTGGTTTTTTCAAGCTTCAGCACGCGATACCAACATATTTACTGTTGCAATCCCTCTCACCAACAAGGTGAATCTGCGAATAGGCTTTCCTGGTGTGCTGTATTTATTACGTTTTACACAATTAATAAAATGTAGTGCGTGGATATTTTTCATAATGTTGTTTTGTTAGAGATTCATAAATGATGCAACACTAATTAAATTAATAATAATTAGTAATAACATTTGAGACTAATTTAAATTTTCCGAAATTTTTCTGAAACCTTAATAAAGCGTAGTTCTTAAATGATTTCATTAGGGGTCATTATATATTTTTAGATTTTTTATTATAATATGTACTATATAAACATTAACAATTTTAACAAAATAGTTTAACAGGAGTTTTAGTTCCGGATTATATGAAGGACAAATCGAATTCCTGCCCTTAATAACTTTTGTTCGATAATTATCAAAATTTTGATACATTGTCGTAAGTTTTAGATACTTGTATGGTTTTCATTATCATTCCGTATTGTAAAAACTTCTCAATCGTTGTTGAGTAGAGGATCATCGGAGGCGCACTAGCGTCTAAAGCACAGTAGACAATTGTTAGAATGGCGCTGTACATTATGCCATCATTAATCTGAAGTAACTTTATATTGGGTAAGAGTTTAGTATAGTTTGTCTTCCAGTATTTCAAGATGTTTCAACGAGTGCGGCTAAAGATTTTGGATATTTTACGTTCCCATGAAGAGAGATTCCTGGGGATATTATAAGTTGCGACGAAGCAGCTCGTAACCTACATTATCATTAAGAGTAGAAGAGTTAATGAGGGCCGTTGTTTACTTGCACATAAAATAGTGCCAGTTTTTAGTAAACGGAATTTAATGAGATTGGCATGAACAAAAGGTACGCCCGTACGTGATCGAAATTATGGTGCATTGAACATGAACAAGTCAGGAACATATATCAGGGTTTTCGTTCCAAGTAGCTACTAGAATTTACTCATCCACGGCCCCTGCAAGGTGATTTTTAAAAGCGTAGATGAAGATAGCAGATATAATAAAGAAAGGAAATTAGATAAAGTACACAAATACAATTCATATATAAAACTTGAATTAAAAATGATTATTTATTCTGTTTTGAATCGCACTTCTTTCTTACAAAGTTTTAATGTCTTGAAGTAACTTAAAAATGTGCATAAATATATAAATGCGCAAGAGATGAAAATGAAATGAATGAACTGAAAGTAAACCAGATTTAAAAATTACCTTCCACCCACCTCGAGATACTTTACTTTGAAGTAACTATCTTGATTCAAACCAACCGAAATGTGTTCGTCTCTTTCCGACTGCTGCTTTTCGTCAAATCAATTACACACGTTGAAAAAAACGGTACAAGAATTTAACAGAAAAATGTCTCAATAAAACGTTGACATCTATATTTTTATTTACTTGTTACTCATAGGAAATAACGTTCTAGTCTTTTCAGGGCAGTGATATTTCACATGCGGAACATTATCAGTTTATTTGCTCAGCGATTTGTGCTAGTAGCCGTTCACTGCGTCACTATTGCACCAGTTAGGTGCATTTGTCAGAACTTTTACAAATACAATTTTTTCTTAACCTTATAAACTAATTTAATTGTAAATGTAACTACTGAAGACAAAGAAAGATCATGAAGCTCCATTCTTATTGTGCAATTCGGAGTGAATATTCAAAAATGCTTGAATGTTTTAAATTCTTGTCCGGTAATCTGAAATTTGAACAAGGTTAAATTGGGAATGGAATGCAATGGTTGATGAGAGAGTAGAATTTTCTGAAGATCTTGGTAATGAACGAAATAATGGATGGAATATTAAGTACTTTCTCGAACTGTAAATTTGAAACTATCCATGGGGCTTTAATAATGGTTCTGAGGTATGTTTTGAAGGATTGGGATTTTAAGATCTCAAGCATTTAACCAGACATGGGTACGCACATGTATTAATCATAGGTCGGATAATGTTGCAAAGTGCTATTGCATTTTTCATTTCAGACGTGAGTCTCTGAAGTGGTTTTAGTTGGAGTATCTTTCCTTTGGCGTAGATTTTTTGCAAGACTGTCTCGAGTATTTGAAGTTTTCATGGAGTAGAGTGCAACAAATAAATGGGTTTGAAAGTAGGGTAAACATTTGTCCGTGGGTAATGACTTTCGGCTTTGATTTGAGGCCTTGAGGCTTAGTTTTCATTTTATGGACAATTGATATACTTTGTCGAGAAGCCTTTGTACAGTGGCTCTCGAAATTGACAGTACATTATGTAAGAAAACACACTGGCATAGGAAAAATATGTTGCAGAACTGTGAGGGACAAAACAAGTATAGATATTAATGCAAACATTCTTTACTCGTACATTATAAAACTCTCGAAATAAGTGAATAGATAATAAAGAATAAATTTCTTCCGATGCATAATCTAGCTTCCTTGTAAGCTCAGGCGAGATTGTCTTCCAATTGTCAGCGAGCATCTGTTGAAGACTCTTTTACTGGATCTCTTTTTTTATACTGTTTTCCAATCCCCTCATCTTCTCTAAAGGATGGGAGTTCGGGTGATAGCGACGTTTCAAGGCGCTTAGGTCCATTATTTAGCAACCGTAACTTCACAATGTGCTGTGTGGGGTTGGGCGCGTTGTTCTGCTGAAAGTAATGTCTGCCCCAGTCCATGATTTGCTGCGCTTTGCTTTACATTTTAAAATTGATAAATATCCAAATGTAGCTATCGAATCAACAAGTGTCCCGTCACCTGACGCAGGCATACAGCCCCATACCATTAAGGAGCCCTCGCCGTGTTTCACAATTGCGCGTAAATTTTATTTTTCTAATACTGCGTTAATCTTCCTCAGTCTACACTTACTGTTGCCCGTCTGATGAATATCTTTAATTTAATATAATCACTGAAAATGTTAGCCATAACTCCGAAGGATGGTTCCTGTAATATTTCACAAACTGCAGAGCATAGCGTCGAATGGCCTTACTAATCCAAGGCTTCTTGACTACTCTCTCATTGTAACTAGCGTTTTGTAGTGACACTAGAACGGCTTCTGTGGATCAATTCTCCTTGTTGTTGAAACCTCCCACGGAGTCATTTTAACAACACTGGAGAAGATTCCTGCTGCTGATTGACAGTATTTCTCGTTCATTGAAGATAGGTTTTCGGCTTTTACCGATTTTATGAATTAATCTGCCATTGTACATGAAGTTGTTTACTATAACATAAATAGTTGACTGCGGGTTTTTCCCGCGATCTTTGCAATAACTCGTGGTATTCTCCTTATTGCCAAATTGACAAGCATTCGTTCTTCCACCGTAGTTTCTTTTCGGGGCAATTTTCAATTCGATGTTGCTCTCCGTGAATGTGACAGATGAATCCGTTGTCGATACTTTGTACCCAGGAAAACATTTGAAGGGTAACGCTTTTAGCAACCGTTGCCAAGCGCGCTTTTATAACGTTGCCAAGCGCAATGTTAGATGTAATATAGTATTTATTTGCTTTCAAATAGCACTAGTTCTTTTACGAAACGTCAAATATCACAGTTACAGATTTTAACTCTAAAAATATTGATATGAGAATTCGTGGTACTATGAAAGGTTAAAGTGATAAATAAATAAAAATATTGTCAGTTATCAATATTTTAATTCAACTTATGATCATTTCGATCGCGTAGCGATCATCCTTAGAGCCTAAAAGTGAAAATACAAATATGTATTAAAACAGGTTGTAGGTTATGTATAGGAGATGCGTAAGCAACTACTGGCCGACAACTGGCAAACTGGCTTGCAGCTTTGCCGAAACAGTTCTGCGAGTTTTTGAGCGCGTCGTGTTCTTGTTAAAGAGCACAGCCGGGTCGCATGCGGACGGGGGGCGGAAGAGGGGTGGGTGCGGGTGAAGGTCCGTCAAACGCGGGTGCTGGTGGATGCTGAGAGACGGTCGGCCGAGCGAAGGTTATGATAGAGGGCGTGGGTGGTTCGGGGCGTACACTTTGGTGCTAAATCGTGTTTATCAATGTCTTTAAATTTTAGGTGATCCGTCAAAGTGTGAGACTGTGTGTAGGTTTATTCTCCACACTTTGCGGATCTCGCAAAGTGTGAGACTGTGGAGTGTTTATTCCAACAACTTGCGGATCCTCCGACCAAAGTGTGAGACTTGTGGTAGTTTATTCTCACACTTTGCCGGATCCGCAAAGTGTGAGACTGTGGTAGTGTTTATTCTCACACTTTGCGGATCCGCAAAGTGTGAGACTGTGGTAGTGTTATTCTCACACTTTGCCGGATCCGCAAAGTGGAGCTGTGGAGTGTGTATTCTCACCTTTGCGGACGAAAGGGAGTGGGTAGTGTTTATTCTCACACTTTGCGGATCCGCAAAGTGGTGAGACTGTGGTAGTGTTTATCTCACACTTTGCGGATCCGCAAGTGTGGTTTGTGTGTTATTCTCACATTTGCGTCCAAAAGTGTGAGTCTTGTAGGGTTTATTCTCACACTTTGCGGATCGCAAAGTGTGAGACGTGTAGTGTTTATCTCACACTTCGGATCCGCAAATGTGAGACGTGGTAGTGTTTATTCTCACACTTTGCGATCACCTAATTAAACACATACACATTTGATAAACACATAAATTTCAAATTCTAGAAATTGAGAACAGGTACTGAACAGAATAAAATTAGAAGCCTACACATACACACGCCCTCAAAAAACAGAACATGACATGCCTTAACCAATAAATCCCTGAACACTCTTCACCTCTGCTAAAATTACCCACCACCCCCAGCCCTCCTACTCCACTACCTTCGCTCGCCCGACCGTCTCTCAAGCATCCACAGCACCCCCGCGTTTTACAACCTTCACCCGCACCCCACCCTCTTCGCCCGTCCGCTGCCGACCGCTGTGCTCTTAAACCAAGACACACGCTCAAAAAACTCGCAGACCTTTGTTTTCGCCAAAGCTGCAAGGTATGTACATTCCAGTTTGCTTACGCATTCTCTATACAATAACTACACCTGTTAATAATATTTGTATTTCACATTTTAGCTTCTGAGGATGATCGGCTATGCAATCGAAAGATCAAAGTTTGAATAAAATATTGAGACCATGACAAATTTTATTTATCATAATAAATCTACTTCATCAACAATCCAATTAAAGGTTAAAGTGTAAATTTAATTGTGAGAGCTACTGTATTTTCCTTATGGTGCTTAAATAATTGGACCCATGGTATAGTCGGCGAATTGACAGATGTTGGATGCTACTGGGATGTCGGGTACTTGTATGTTAGTGTAAGAGATAACCGAGATCTTTGGGAGAGGTGTACTTTATATTTCTAGAGTATTAGGAGCGATAAATGGGCACGTTCGATCTGATAGAAAGGACCTGGGATAGGACTCATCACGTGGTATATTTTTTCTGAAAGGTTTCCTGGATTTAATTGACCCTGACACAAAAACGAAAATTACGAAGTAATTTAACTTTTTATAGACTGTCTTTTATGAATTTACATGAATTGCTTAAGTTTTGTATATTGTGAATTTTAGAAATTACATTCCGATCATTAGTCGGAGCCCACCACCACCACCACCACCACCAGTTCGCTAAGCCACCAGCCGCCTCTGTCAGCATAATGCTTTCATTGAAAATTATTGAATGTTTTATTTCGGAAATTTGTGAAAATTAGTTCACTGAAGTATGTGCTTTTTGAAATGTATGAAATTTTTTCGTACTTAAGATTTTAATGACGTGTGGAATAGTCTGAAGATTTTCTTACGGTATATCTATTATTGCTGCCTAATTCTTCTGGAGATTGGTGCAGCTTTCTTAATTGCAGCTTCATACTGCGTACTCAAGAGTTATGTAAAGTAACGATGCGTTTTATTTCAAAGAATAGCAGAATGTTGCGTTTAATCACTAACATTTTCTCAAACGATGTCCTTGCTTCCTCACCTGTCACAAATCGTTGAAGGCAAAAGCTCGCACTGGCGATATTTCAAACGCATCTTCACTGGCACGAAATAGAAACCATTTTGTAGGTAAAAGAACTTTTGTTCGCGGTTTTCTCCAAAAAATGTAAAGAAATGACCGAAGTAGGTGAAGATCCATCACAGGAGATACCAGCTGTTTTCGTTAAAATGTTCTATCACGGTCGCTGCAAGGTGGTTTTTACTAGTATAGATGAAGGTAGCAAATATATAACACGCAAATACAATATATACATTAAACTTTAATTGAAAATATTTGTAGTGTTGTGAATCGCAGCACGTTCTTTGTTTTGGTGTCTTGGAGTTATTTAAAAATTTGCGTGAATATAAAAATACGCATTGGAGATGAAAATAAAATAAATGAACGTAATAAAAATCCTCCCACCCACCTTGAGATAATTCAATTTTAAGTGATCTTCTTGATTCGGATCCTCATTCGAAATATTTTCGGTTTTCATGTTTCATTTCGACTTTTGCTTCTCGCCGAAACAATCACGGATACTTAAAAAAACTGTTGAAGAATTTCATGGAAAATGTAATCAATAAAACACAAACGTTATACGTATATTTATATTAACTTGTACGTTCTTACTCGCCGGTAAGAACGTTGTAAAACAGTTTGACTAAAGTAGGGTACACTGTACACCCTCAGGAGCATATTGGCGGGGGGAGGGGTCTCCGTACGCCCTTCCACAAATTACGCTACGCGCTCTGATCGAAATCAATGAAGCGGAGGGATATGCCATTTTTATGGGTCGCCCTTCAGATACCTTGTTCCCGCCGCCTTGTAATGGCAATGTACTGTCAACGGCAAGTTTTCTCGCTTCGCTCGCCCGGTGTGTGCAAATAACCACCAAGTTTCATTGATCGGAGTTCTGTATATAATTATGTATAATCACTTAACTCACTGCAAGATAAGATATTATTTTTATGAAGAAGGGGAGGCTGTATGTGACGTATGGGAGAAGTATAATCTGTTCTTTATAATAAACTTTTCTTGGGCTGTAGAATCTATTCCTTGCCCTTTTACTACACTTAGTTAAATATGAAGGGAAGTGTAATAAAATCAAGGCAGCAATTTGTCAACAAATTTTCTCTTCCGCGAGTGAAGTTTGTACAAGGTGGAGTTGCTTATTGGAAGAAAACGCTGAGACAATTTTAACAAGTCACAGTATATTTCTTAGTAATTTACAACATGAATGACCTGATGGCGATACATGAAGTGAAGTCTCTGTTAAGCGGTCGAGGTGGCTTCTTTTATTCAGCTCGGAGACGGCGGTGGAGGCGGTGCTTGTTTATGGAGCGGTATCTTTTGGTTCTTTCCTCTTGCTTCTTGTTTGTTTCAGTGGCGACAACATGGGGATTGTTTACATCCGATAGGTGCGTAGGTTGTTTGTCTGTCCTTTGGGATGCTCGGGGCAGTTTCCATTATGTACTTGAAGAGGGTGAGGTTCTTCTGTACATAACACGCGTAATAGAAAAGGTATTTGTATCGTGAAATGAACTATATACATGTAGGTGTGAAAGGGAAACCAGGGACTGTATCTAAATTTACTTTACGAAGGAAGGGAAAAAGGGACCTTTTCATCAAGAAATGAAATATTTTCTTTGTGCCTGGTTTTTTATCATTGTGGCAAGTCCTTTCTCAGCATTGTCAGTGTTGCTAAAAATATAAAGGTAATAGTTCTTTACATTATCAGCCCACTTTCACAACTTCGTGGGTGAATGGAGTTCCTTTAAGGATTGAAGGCCAGCTTTTATTGAGAATATTACGGTTTCTTCCTCTTTGACTACATCACAAGGTCCTTTTCCATAAGATGTTGCGAAGCGAAAAAATGCCATGGAGCACTCAAATTGAAGACATATTTGTGGGAGCATAACCTCGCATTGTTTTGTAAAACTAGGCACTTTCTCCACCTGAAAATTGTCTGATAACTCTGACCTAATCTTTCTCAAGAAATGTTAGGAGTTTACACTGAAAATGGTGAATTGAATTTGTCGTGTTCCAGGAATGAAGAAACAGATTTTATAATTTTTTTTATTATTTGCTTTCTCTGAAGTTAGCACAAAAGAACCAAGCGTAGCTAGGACAATAATTCACATCAGTCTCTAAATTACATCTTAGTCTGAAAAAATAATTTTAAAAATAACATTGGACAATGAAAGCTATGAACTTCAAATTAATGTTTACTTTCTCGCGACCGCTTATGCAGTAGAGAGTTGTAATACTGCGCGAAAAGGAGGCAAATATTGACAGAAAAACTTATTACTGGGCCCGGGCATCGAAAAAGGCTAAATAGTTGCTAAATGAGAGCAAAAATCCTCTAACATGTGGTGTAGCCACGTCTTTTTTGTCTTGTTTTGTGCGTTGATTCTGAAAAATGTATTGACGACAACGTGTCCGTCAGTATGTGAGAAACACTAGCCGCTAAACCGTTCAGTAAATTTTCTCCAGAACTGATATTCCCCGATTGATCTGGCGGATGTCGTGGCCCTTTAAATTTAAAACGAATATTTTAATTTAGGACCATTTGTACATGAAGCCTGCGAGACATGTCCCAAGTTTGCAAAAAAATGCTTTATCGTTTGATTAAATATTGTTGTTGGATAGTGTGAAGAACGTTGAAGAGAACGGTGTAGGTCTAATGTTCGTTCAATGTGATCTTCAAAAATTGCAGAAATTAAATATTTTGGAGTCTTCGAATTGCATTAATGGATATATATCCTTTAATGAAATCTGTTCCTTAAAGAGAGGTTTTGATGGTTGTGTAAAATTTTCCGAATATGAGAACTTTTCGCGTAATTTTGCATGTAAATACGGGCGAGGAAGTACATGTGGTTATAGCACCACTAGTTTGAAACTGTGTCGACATGATGTAAAAATTCGTAATTAATTTTTTCTGAAATAATAGGCATTTGCGCCAAAAATTTAAATATTAGCGCGCTCCTGATTCTTTGAAAAAATAATTGTTCATGTTTCTGAAAGGGATGGTATTGGAGAAAAAGAAAAATCTATTTTTAACTCCAAACCTTGTAAAGTTTGAATTCGCTAAAAGTGATATTTCAAGAGTGTGTGTTTTTTTACGTGGAAGAGTTTCTCTGCCCGGGCAGACGCAGGCTCCTCTTTGGATAAGGGGAGGAAAGTTTTGATGTGAAAACGAGACGGTGAGACAGTGAGACAGTGAATGTAGTAATATCAACAGTGGACGTGGATATTTAACAAATGAGACTATTATAATTTTAAATACTAGTTTTCATGTGTAAAAAAAGAAGAGTAAATCATTGGCCATTGCCGAAGGTTCAAATTTGTCATTGTAAGTCCATTGCTGGAATATTAAAATTTTTATTTTGATCAATAAAATGTGGTAAACGCTTTGTCAATGTCAATATCAATGTCGACGGCACGACTGCTGACAGTGATGGGGTGGGCGCGTTTGTTTCAATGTCATTTACTTAACTTAATAACAATGGAACACTATTTTATTGTAAATGAAAATATTGGAACTTGAATGCAAGTTTTTAATTTATTTGTGATTTGGAGCGAACAAAATTTTTTTCTTGATATAATTGTATTAACGGAAATATGAAAAAGTAAATGTGAATTGAATAGTTATAAAATTGAATGTTCTAATTGTTCTAATCTAAATGAAAGTAGTTCAGGCCAGGTGCCACAATTGTTTATCTTCGTGACTATCGGCATTAAAGAGCGAAAGGAAGAAAGTCATGGTTAGCTGATAAACTCCCCTTAGACGTGAAGGTCGGTAGTCTTGATCAGCGTACTTAATTTCTTGTGTACCGCTGTCAGTTGTTGCAGCCTTTACAGATAATAAACTGAAATGCTCAGATGTGCATTTGTTCGTAGATGAATTTTCACTTCATTTTCATCATTGCAGCCCTATGGTTTATTAGCGTATTCGTTTATAGATAATTTCCTTTGCTTGCATTGTATATATAAAGAGTGCAGGATATCCCAAAAAATTCGGACACGCAAGATTCTTTTGGTTCGTGGAAGGTCTTCGTTTTGTGAAGTAGTGGAAATCCCAGCCTGGACTCCCAGCCTGGACACCATGACTCTTCTCATAGCTTGTCGTTGTCCATTTTGTGTCTGTCATTGCTTTTGTGGCGTAGAATTCCGGCCAGGTCTGTCTTTTTTCCTGAGCTTTTCTGTCACTTAAAACTAATGTGAAAGGAAGGAGTAAATCCTTAAATGCTTTATGAGCAGGGTTACTCTTGCCAGCTAGTAAACTAATGTTGTAGTTGTTTGGGAAACTCATAATATTCGTCTTAAGAATGTGGATTTTACTTGTCTAGGCTATCCGGGACGAGCCTTGTCAATGTCATGGTAGCTTACGTTTCGGCCAGCGTATTGTAGCCTCCTTCAGAGCGTACTGCTGAAGGCCACAATACGCTGGCCGAAACGTAAGCCACCATGATATTGACGCGGCTCGTCCTGGATAGCCTAGACAACATAAACTCCGGTCGTGAAAGCCTACGTAACCGTGGATTTTACTTTTTCTAGTACTAACAGTGTTTTCCGTGAATTTCGGCCAAATTATCTCATAACCTGTAGCTTGTGTAATTTGAAACTTTTGATTGCTTTAGAGATATTAATTTAATAAGTAAACTGGAAATTCATATTATTGCATACATTGATGACATGAACTTTATTATTTTGAGTTGTGTTGAATGAGAACTATTTAACCCTCTCAGCTAGTCAATGACCCCCATCTCTATCAAGTTTTTGTTCAGTTTGCCTGATCGTCGAGCAAATGCTAAGATAGCCTCTTGTTTTGCTTTTGGACATAAATTCAACTTCAAATTAACTTCTTCCCATATGACATTACATTTTTTTTAACTTGACGTAAAGAAATAAGTAAATGATTGATTAACTTAGTAAATAAGCCTACTCGCATTGTAGATACTTGTGGCACGTGTACAGAGACCATGCTTTTGTTAGATATTTTAACAATATATTTATGATTTGAAAGCAAATTATTCCACAACAATATTACATATCATTCAATTATTAAATTACAGAATTGTTTCTGGAAATAACGAGTATTACAAAAGAATAGATATGGAAAAGCTAATTAGCTTAATTCTGAATGATGGATGAATATTTGAAAATTCAATATCGGATGCTATTGATGAGTTTATAACAAGCATGATTTGTCTTTTTGGTTTACTCATTAGAATCATTAGTAGAAAAGTATGAATATACAGTGTAAGAAAGAAATTATTGAAGTTGAAGCATTGGAATACTGATAGCTTATCAGCCAGCGTCGTGAACAGGCTTAGTTTACTTCGCTCCGTGAAGTGACGGAGGTGAAAGGAATGCGAGCCGTGCGGGTTCCTGGTTGGGTGGCTGGCTAAGAACCCCGGGAACTAACGGCGCGGAGCCTCTGGCCAAAGGCATAAAGAGCACTGACTGCGACTTAACGAGATTTGACAAAGATAGTAAAAGACCACTCCACGGAAGCGCTCAACGCCATAGGGATTCAAGAGACGCAACGACGCAACATTAAGAAAATAAGAATACAGTTAAGGAGGCAAATGTTTAAACGGCTGAAAAAACGAAAAGACACGAAGCTAAAACGTCATTACACCAACTTTAGAAATAGTGAATTTGGATATAAAGGAATCAACAAATTTTAGAGAGAAAATTGAAATGTCTGCTAAAGACCTGAAATCACACTGGAACACCATGAATTGAACCTGGGTGAACATCGAAGCAATGAAGATATGTATGAAATGAAAGGTAGAAATGGTGAGGTAACAGAAGAGTAAGTAATGGCTAATGAATTAAATTGTCATTATGAAAATGTTACCAGCAGCCTCACAATGCAGGTAAAAAGTACTAATTTTGATGAATTTCAGGAGTATAATGAAATGTGGGCAGTCATGTTGGGAATTGTCCCCCAAATGAGGATTTTTTTTCCCTTGTGAGAAAAGAATGAGTAACGTAAATTGAATGGGAAATGATTGGGTACTTTTTTGAAATTTGCATCCGGAGTTGAGAGAAATACTCCCTCAATTAGTATTAATAAAAGTCACTCTAATGTTTACTTTCCCACAACCTCTATCGCGGTATTGAGAAATTGTGGCTAATTTTTGGTAGAAAAACTCTTACATGTCAGGGAAACGTAGATGAATCCATATGGTAAATTTAGAGGGAAAATAATTTAACACGTGTAGCCAGAATTGGTGTAGTGGGACGTAGAGTTACTACAAAACTTACGTGAAGGTTAACAATATTACAGGTCAGTCAATTATTGCATTGACGATTATAATATCAAAATATGTTTACTGGAACTAACCAGCATTGCAGAAGGATGAAAATCGAAAATCTTATTAGCTTTCTTGAGAAAAATGGATTGTTTATATTTTTTAAGTTGTGCGAATTTCTCCAAAATTAATATTTCTCAATCGATTTGATGCCATGGCCATTGGATATCAATACTTATTTTTACAAAATTTCCATATTTTTTTAGTATATTTCCCTTAATGAAATGTCTTTTTAAGATTTTTGAAATAATCGTGTACTATTGTTCTATAATTGGAATATTTTTCACGCAATATAGGCCTTATCGTTGATGAAATTCTCTTTGGTAGTGCGAAGGACGTTTGAGTGCAGGCGTGTTGTTTGAAAAGCCCGATTTTTGGAAATGTTTGTTTTTTCGGCTACTTCGTAAAACTAAAATTATGAAGATACAATTTTCTTGTTAATGAAATGTTCCTGAAAACATCTTCGAAAAGGTTCCAGTTTAATTTGTTGGAAATGAGTAATTTTTTGTGGTGTTTGTTATTTTGCGACAAACTGTCGTGCGCTCTGAATGTACTGCGTTTCGTGAACGTAAAATAAATGTGGTGGTATGTAGTTGGGTGAGAGTTAGAATTTGAAAATTATTTCATATTTCGTTGTTTCTTACTTTCGAGCTTGCGTAGTTTTTTTTTATTGTTTTTTTTTATTAAAGTTTTTTGATATTGTCAAAAATTGTTCCCGGATAATTTATGGTTAAGTCTAGTTTTGTATAGTGGCAGTTTTGAGTAGTCATATCTGAAACATTTTTCGTCGTGCATGGAGATTGTTCCTAGTTGAACACATGTTAGGTGTTTTGAAGTACGCTGCTTTAGTTTTGTTTGGAAATAGTTTTGATATGACCATTTTATAAGAACTGAATTCGTTTTGAATTATTTGTTCGCATTTACTGTCATTATGTGAGTAGAGTAAGAGGGCATCACCGTATGTATGAAAGTGTCAATTTGGACTATCGTTTACGTAGAAGTATGTAAACAATGCGTTACGTTCGTGGTGCTGAGGAACTTCCTTGTGAAATGTTCTATAATGCTAGTCAATTGTAATGTTCACTTACATTTTTGTTAAATAACGTACAATAACCATACAATGTAGGGGTTTCAACAGCAGATACTTTCTTGCACGGTTGAAAATGGTAACTTCGTCTTAAAATGTAATTTCTGCCATATTTGAAGTATAATTTGAAAGCGTAATTGAAAGGAATCTCCTTTCGTGCTTACTTGCATGTATTTCCATTGTGAGGAAGAGTAGTTATTTCTTAGTTGAATAAATTTAAATGTTACTATATTTACAGAACAAATTGCAGAAAAGCAAGAATGTCACACACGCCTACCTTGATTGTATTTGAAGTGAAGGTTTCATTTTTAGTACAATAATCAGCGATTAAAACTTATAGTATTAGAAATGTAATGCTGCTCTTTTGTAGCAAGTTCCTTTGTGAAATATTAAGTACATTATACATTCATGGCTGACAGTGGGATGAAATAGAAGAATATTGAAATCTGTGTAGCAATTTTGCGATCTGAAGACCATCGATTCAAAGTTACAATTTCAAGCTTATCAGTTTTCGAAAATGCTTGTGCCTATATGAAAGCCGAAGTGATAGAATTTAAAGCCGTGTGAGAAAAATGTTTAAAATATTTTAAAAAGCACCTATGTTTGACCTAAAATTACGTCAAAAATTCAAATATTTTGAAAATGTGGGTCATGACATCCGAACAGTTTTTGATGAAGTCATTTCATTAAAAAAGTCTTGAAACGTAAAGTTGTAAGAAGACTGGAAAACAATGTTGAATTATTGCAGTTTTTGAAAAATGTTTTCAACGAACATTAGACCTGGATCGTTCTCTCACATGTCAAACAATACAATTTAATGAAAGATGGAAGTAGTATTTGAAAAAGTATGAAAATGTCCCAATGGCTTCACGTAAAGAATCCCGAAAACTGAAATCGGTTTGAAATTGGAGCGGCAGCATCAGGCAGGTGAAAAGGTCCGGGCCTTTTTTCATGATCGGGTATCGCATGGCATTGACATTGATGGTCATTGACAGTAGTTGTCACTGGTGCGGTGAAGGTACATTGTTGAAGGTGAAGGTTGAAGGTTTAATGTACAGGACACACAACACACGACCACGACACACGACACACGACACCAGACACACGACACCACGACACACACACACGACACACGACACACGCACACGGACACACGACCACACACACGACACACGACACACGACACACGACACACGACACACGACACACGACACCACGACACACGACAGCACGACACACGACACACACCGACACACGACACACGAACACAACGACACACGACACACGCACGACACACGACACACACACCGAACACACGACACACGACACACGGACAGCACGACACACGACACACGAACACGACACGACACGACACGACACACGCACACGACACACGACACACGACACACGATCACACGACACACGACACACGACACACGACACACGACACCACGACACACGACACACGACACACGACACACGACACACGACACACGGACACACGACACACGACACAGCACGACACAACGACACACGACACACGACACACACACACGACACAGACACACGACACACCGACACACGTACACACGACCACGACACACGAACACACGAACACGACCACGACCGTGAACACGACACCGAACCAACAGGGAAATTATGTTCCTTACTAGAAACACATGAATTAAAATTGCAAACCTTGGATCCTTGCAATAAAGAAAACACAAATTTAGCAATGAAGACAAATTGAAAACAAAATAGTGTGCTCAATGTACTTCACCAAAATATTCAGTACATACATAACATGATTGAAGAGTTTGAGGCAATACTTGAAGAAACATAGCACAAACAAGTTGATACACTTTGTAATAAAATGAAGTGTTATGTATTTCTGTTGAGGTACTTTTTGAGATACCTGGAAATTGATTCACTAATTTCAGTATATTAAGGAGCAATCTTCTCAATTTCAATATGGCATTGAAATTTGGGGTGGCACAACACAAATATGGATAGATTAATGGTCCTTGAAAAGAAATGTATAAGAAGCATTTTTGAACTGAATCCCAGACAGTCCTTTGAAGATTTGTTTATTAAATATGAATTACTGTTGTAACGCTCTACTCTTACAAAGTATTATTGCTATTGACAAATAATGAAAATGAATAAAGCAATAAAGAGATAGATAACAACCATACTAGATGACATAGGGACTACCACAGGATATACACTAGCAAGTCTTAAAGAAATGGATACTTTCTGCATTGCTGCACAGCTTTTTAAACTCCTTGGTAAAGTAAAAACTGTTGATGATAAATCCTTCAAAACACTGCTTAAACATCATTTCATTAGTGTACATGTGTCCATACAAGATATCTGAATTGCTTTATCTTTCTGTAATTAAAAGCCATGTACTGCTACAAGAGTGACCATTCTTTATAACTGTCTTCAGCTGGTCCAATAAGGCAATGTACTATTCAGTAATGTAGTAATTAATATAATTATTATTAATTGTGGACCTAATGTATTAAAGTTATTGTAAGTTAATGAAATGGCTACTGTAAGATAAGCAAATTAGTTACTTGATTTGTAAGCTATTTGCCACTAACATAATGTAGTAGTTTATTGTTAATGTTATTTGTTGCGTTAATGGAGTTTTGTATAGTTTAAAATGTATTTTAGCTTAATGTTATGAGAAATTGCATTATTATTATTATAATTATTTTTTTACGTAATTCATTGAGTAAACAATTTGAATTATTTCTGTAAGTTATGTAATGGAATGTAATTAATTATAACTTAATGTAAATGTCTATTTTAATGAATTAGGTATATTTTTGTCATGTAATTAATTTAGAAATGTAATTAAGCTTCATACCTCCCTCCCCCTCTTGTGAGTTGTGTAATTTATGGATTGCCACTAATAAGATGTTTGTATGTGATGGTATAATTGAAGGTTACCAAAAACTGTACTCCCAATGGAGGATATTTCAATGAAAAAAAAATTAAAATTGTTAGACTCCATGATGAATAGACAATGTAATTAAAAATTCCAAGCCATTTTAAGTATTGAAAAGAGCATATTACTGTCATTAAAAATGAAAGGTTCTGATTGGATAACTTTGCCTGTGCGCTCACCTTCATTATTTGTGAAACAATGAGCATAGTTTTAGATCAGACAGTGCCTAATGATGTAGTATGCAGACTATTTGAGTAAAATGTAGGTAATGAAGACAGTCTTTTTAATGAATAAAATTACTTGAAAAGTAAGCCAGTTTTTTTTCAATTTAAGAGGACAAAAAGGGACATTCCATGTAAAGTTAAAAAGGAGGAAGGACATGAGAACAATGTAAAAGGAAGTTATTCAAAAGTAGGACAGATGGCAACTTGAGTTGAAGTGTCATGAAAGATTGAAAACAAATAATTGTATATTTCTTGGATGTGTGTGTACTTTTTTTTTTTTTCCATTGGATTGAAAAATTTGTTTGAATGCTGTAATAGTTACTTGAGATAGTATTTGCTGATACACACTTGTTATAAGATGTATATGGGGTGTGTTAGTGGTACCTCTTATATTTTAATATGGCATAGAAGTAGGTAGGGTGAGGCCCTTGGTGTATTAAAGCTACAAAATGTTCAACTGTGAATGAGTGCTAAGTGTAACACAGAACTCATTTAGTGGTTAATATATTTGTAAAAAGAGAGGGTGGAATGTGGATCATTGCTGCAGGGATGTTATGTAACACAATGGTGCTGTGAAGCATATGGATGCTAGAAGTGTTGGAATATTGTGCAAATATGTACATTTGGCATGAGTTGAAAAATGTTTGCATGGTTTGAAAATATTTGAAAGCAGTGAAGGATAGAATGAAAGTAACAAATGGATGTATTTTTGGTAATGTTGTTTAACATTCTTAAAATTTAGTTTTGAAATGTGTAGGTTGCCAAAATAATTTAGAAATATGTGTTGAAATAGGTAGGCAAAATATATTAGGACTTGTAGTAAATACATATGTGTATATATAAAGTAATGCTTCAAATACTGAAAATATTTTTTGTATTGTGTATTTTTATTGAAAAAAATCTTGTCAATTACAGTAATTAATTGAGTAATACAAATTTCTGAAAAAGTAGTATTGTAATGTATTGTAACAATCTGTATAAATATTATGAAATATAAATATAAATGTGTACCACAAAGAAGTAGAATTTCCTTTTAAAAGTACTAATATTTTTAAAAAAATCGTAAGACAACAAATCCCTAGTTGGCATATGCATAAAACCTGCAAAAGAAAATGGTTGTGAAAGTGGTGTGGATGAACACTGTATAATTAATAAATATTTTGTTAATGATTTTTGTTTATCCTTAAAAA
Source organism: Gryllus bimaculatus (assembly GCA_017312745.1). Lineage (NCBI taxonomy): Eukaryota > Metazoa > Arthropoda > Insecta > Orthoptera > Gryllidae > Gryllus > Gryllus bimaculatus. The sequence continues at coordinate 50,809 of BOPP01000483.1, forward strand.
ATGAATAGAATTGAAATTCAAGAACTAAAATTATATTTTTGGTGTGAAAGAGGTAGTAGAATGAAAGAAAAAGAAAGTATCTTTCTTTTAAAGTATGTTGTTTGTCTATATTAGAAGTTTTGGTTTTTGGAATATGCCTAATTTGGCTTTAAAGTAATGTCAAGAAATGTCCAAAAAAGTAAAGAATACAGTATTGAAATATAAAATGTTTAAAAGGTGTATTTGAACTGGAAATATTTAAATTGTGTGACCCTTGTTTGAGAGTAGGTAAGTGCAATGGTGGTAAAAGTAAAGAATGAAATTTGTTCATTTTGTTAATTATGAAATGGTTCCCTTTGTAGAAGTTGATATTATAGTTTATTTAAGGAATAAATAAATGAAGAAAATAGGAATATTTTTTGTGAGTATTTGTTTTAGGTGATAGTGGTTTGGTATGGGAGAAGTAATGTAAATGCGAAATTTGTTATAAGTGAAGGTAAAAGGCAGTAAGTGAATATTGATTTGAAATGGTTTTTTGAATTCATGTTAGAGGAGTGCAAAATTGTTTTGATTGTAATAAAAGGGGTTAAGATGTGTTGTTTTAATTCATTCATGATAGAGGTTATTTTGTACCTTTTTATGTCCTTTTACAGAAATATTGAGTAATAGCTTCCTCTCCTTTTTCTGTCTTCCTTTGAAATTTATAAATTGTTATGCTGAAGTGGCAATGTTTAACTTAAATATTGAAAGATTGAAGATTCAAAGATAAATATTAAATTTGTATTTTGCAAGTGTAGATTTGAAATGTGAATTTATATCATTTTAATGTGCAGATAAATTTTTATTTTAGATATTGAAATTTTACACTAAATAATATATGAAATGGTTAAATTCAAAAGATGGTTAATTTTTGATTATGAGGACCTTAGCTTGTGAGGAAGTTTTAAGGAGGGGATGTAATGATTAGAGAATCTGTTTTTTTTTATTTTCCTTGTCTTCCCTTAATCTGAAAGGTCTGCATTAGATTTGATTTAACTCTAGGGCTATTTATTGCATGTAAATAATTGACCCTGAAATAGTTTGTTCTTTTTGTCAGGTGTTATTTCTCTTCAGTGTTAAAATGTAGTTTTGAATGGAGGATTGAATTTTTGAATATGTTGTAAGTAGGTTTTCCTTACCTTCATGCATTTATTTCCTGTGTTGCCAATAACCTTTTCCTCATGCAATAAATTCTAAGAGATAAATGAAAATTGAATGTTATCAGGTCCTTTTCCTTACCCTATCCTGTTTACCTTTTTTTTATGTAGAATGTTTTCCATTGATCATTATTACATTGTTTATAATGTTGAAAAAAAAATTTGTGTTAAGGGTTTTGTATGAACTGTCCTTTCCTTTCATTTTTCACTTTTTCCTTTCAATTCCTGTGAACCTTTCTCTACTGCTTCAATGGTCTTCACTTGCATTTTGTGCATTTGCTCTTAATTGTCCTATTCCTCTTGCCTTTTTCCTGAATGTAAACCTTACCAACCAGATTATGCTCTCCTGTCCTGTCGTTTTTTCTTACAAAAAAATAAAGTCAAAATGTTATGTTTTGTAGTTTCTTCCCTACTTTTTTCATTATGTGTCCCTTGTCCTTTGCAAACCTTAATCCTTCATCCTTCAGTACCTGTTACCTATTTTTTTCCCTTTTTCCAATCAAGTGCAGACTGTTTTATTTGACAGTCTAAGCTTGGTTTCTTTTTACCTTCTATCCCTGACTTCCCTGTCATCCTTTTATTTTTTTCCTTTTGTAAGTTTGTAATCCCTTTTCCTTGTAAATGACATGTAGATTGCTTTTCCTCTAATTTGTTTCCCTCCTTGTTTTTGTTTTCCTCCTCGTTTTCCTTGTTTTCCTCCTCGTTTTCCTTGTTTTCCTCCTTGTTTTTTTTGTTTTCCTCCTTGTTTTCCTCGTTTTCCTTGTTTTCCTCCATGTTTCCCTCCTTGTTTTCCTTCTTGTTTTCCTTCTTGTTTTCCTCTTTGTTTCCTTTTAACTTGTACCATCTCTTCAATGTTCCTGACTGTCCATCTAGCCTTGTATCCAATTCTTTTTATCCTTAATAAGTTTCCTTGTTTCCTTTCTTTTATATTTAGAAATAAAAAAATAAAAAATGTAGATGTTAATTTTTTGTGTTGTATTGTTGCAGATGCAGATCCTGTCGGAGGAGTTGGTGTGTAGAAGCAGCTGAGCTGCCCCCCCCCTGCCCCGGCCCGGGGCTGTGGCAGTAGGTACTCCGTGAGAGCGTGGAGCGTCGGAGCAAAGGAGCGAAAGGAGCACACAGCACACAGACACAGCACGGCTGGCTGGATGGCACTCCCCCCTACTTCTGTTAATAAAGATTACTTCCAATCACACACTTGTGCTTTATTCACCTCACATCCTATTACGATAAGTTATCTTAAGATAGAAAGTTAAAACGCTTAGGCAAGCTAACAATGCATTGAGGGTAAGCTTTAAATTTGAAGGGAACTTCTAAAGTTAACTTTCGATGGAAACATTTAATGGGAAAACTTGGAGAACTCCGAAGGAGAACTCCGAAGGAGAACTCCGAAGGAGAACTCCGAAGGAGAACTCCGAAGGA
>BOPP01000483.1:107136-156573 GCA_017312745.1 Gryllus bimaculatus
TACTCTCGCTGATACTTTGCGATAGTCGATCCAATAAAATATTTAAATTAGTATCTTCCAGAAGAACGATTTTTCCGCTAGCTTATGTAATATGTAGCCCTGTTTCTAAATCAGTAAAGGTAAGCAATTCATTTGGGTTTTGTAACATACTTAATTTCATAAAACTAAGTAATAAAAGCAAATTTTTCCACTCTTGGTAATTAATCACACACTGATGAATTCGAATTTGTTAAAGTATATTTATATCATTAAAGGTACTAACACTACTTGTGTTTGAAGTACACTTTTATAAAGGTGGCCCGGATAAACGTTTTGCGGGCGGGCACTTCGTTATACTACTGCACCATACCTACAAGTTTACTTTGCTGGCCTGCGCTTTTTTTTTCGTCACGCGTCGTCTGTAGAAATTGAGACGATTACAGAAAAATTGCCACTTACGATGTGCTTCCCCTACCTACAACAAATGCACATCTGTAGTCGTGTGTGCAAGGGATGGCGAACTCCCTGCAAAGTTTTGTGGCGCTATGAATCGATGTTTTGGAATTTCGCACCAGTAAAAGAAAAGATCAGTTCGGAGGAATCAATGGGAAAAAATATTCTAATTGTTAATATTGATGTTTATTCCGTGACCGTCGTGACGAGACTATGGATAGCTGTAGTTACTCTTCTATCCTTCATTGCCTCCCCTCTCCCCGTAACATTCTCGGCACCGCAAAGGACACCCTATCCGAATGCGGTAGTTGTGAGGGCTGCTACAGGCAACATTGGTTTAATTTAAAATCTTACGTTAGAAAGTATAATTTTATACTCAAATTACTATCAGAACATTAACATGTGGTAGATTGTAATCCTGTTTTTATGATATATTCATTGCTGATGAGAAAAAATATATACTTGTTACATTTAAAAAATCAAAAAAGAATTGCTTCCTCGAAAACTAAAAATATTTCAGTCAATATCTGAACGACGTATTACTTGCCTCATTGTTGTGCGAAAACTGCATTTCTCTACCGTGAAGCGAATTTAGAACCGAAAATTTAGAAATTATGGGTGTGGCCCTGAGTTGGTGGGACACCTGTACGTCCTACTCAATTACCGAACTCGGCCAACGATCGAAATGTTTACCCACTACACGGAACACAATCCCCAAGTCACATAGTGGGTATTTCTGTTTGGTCTCTGTCCGAAATAAAATACTCCCAACGCCTTATGGATAAACATTTGATCAATCGCGTAACTGAACATTTATTTCAACCTTTGTGCTAATGCGAGAACGAGAATGGCGATTCTCCATTAATTAAAACAAGGTTTGAGCGTATATTGCGTTTGAAATTATGCGTTGGACAGAGTCAAGAATATTTTATATTAACCGTGCTACGGCAAAAGCCGGGGTCTCGCCACTAGCTTAGAGCGACGTAGTAAGGCTTGTATAAACATCTTCGGCATAAAAGTACTTTGAGTAAAATGCGCAGGCCCGGCGATTGGTGTTAAGTCCGAGTAGGTTGTCGATCCTAGTAGAGGTCCTCTCTGCTCCTTCAATATACCAAATGTGTAAATTAAAGGAAAAATACAATTTCATTAAAATTTCTTTGTCAAATCGTCATGATCATCATTAAATTATCACATTTATTTATTTAACTTGAGCAGTTAATTTTTGCAATGTAAAAAATTCGGTAAACTTTGCATTTTATAATATATTCTTCTTTAACAATTTTTGCAAATCGATTTTGTCCGTCAGGTCACTTTGAACATGTAAAATCGCGATACTGTTGAGCCGATCTTGTAACATAGTTGATCGTATATTCGTTTTGAGTCAATGCAACACCGAGAAACTTTGTTTATTTCTGAAATTTAACATTTATTGAATATTTCTCTTACCCCGAATTCGAGTAGGAATTTTACCCATTCGGAAGTTTTCGTGGGGGTATGCCCACCCACCATACATACATTATTCGCCGGGCCTGAAAATGCGATGGACATTTCGAGTTGGGCAGACTCGGTTTTGTTACTGGCGAAAGCCGTAAGCACATCTTAAATTGGACACGAGTAGCCACACGTCAACTTGCCCAATTAAAAACTTTTCGTTACACATACTTTATTCCGCTCACGACTCCGAGATTGAGTGTATCGGTGGCTGAGTAAATTGTTTATTCATAGTCCGTTGAGGGTATTTTATTTAATAGTTTGTAAAGTATATTTTTCTGAGAAAAACCTCGCCAAAAATTATAATAGTTTGTCCGTATGTACCGAAAACACAAAGGCCGCCAAAACTCCTGCCATATAATATTACAAGATAATCGCACATATTTGATGTTTTATTACAGGTTTAATGAAATTAATGTAATTTGATTGATTAATTTGATTGATTGATTAATGTAATTTGATGTTTTATTATAGCAATTAATGAAACGAGATTATAACGAGGGGTTTAATTGCATGAGTGGTATGTTCAAAAATACGAGCGACGATGGGAGTAGGTTTTCTTTTATATCACGAGTGCAATTATACTCTTTATACACATGTTACCTTAATATTTTTTCGTTTCCATTTAAGAATAATTTAAATTTACAGAAGTTCATCCGAGGCATACAGTTGATTACGCATTGCCTCAGAAGAAAATGTATTTTAGTGCGGCTTGCATCGTGTTTGTTTGCACGAAATATTAGCAAATGGAAGGAACTGATCAAATTGAGGAAAAATTATTAGAAGAAGCTGACAAGTCATGAAAACATTACGTCCCACGAAAACAAAATACGGGTATGGGAGAGAATACAAGAATAAATATTGGGGGGGAACACACTAATTACACAGCTTTGCTTTAACGTACTTTTTAGAAATGGTTAACACAACTAACGTTTACATTTGTAATTATAAAATTTGTAATAATAACATTTGTAAAATAAAACATTTAATTTATTGACGTAAACATTTTATGTTGTTTCATAACACAGCTAACTTAACGTCTACTTCCCCAATTTAGTTTTATTCTTTCGTTGTTTATATGAGGTTGTTGTAAGTATCTGTGATGTACATTTTTGTTCGTGTTTCATGACCGACTGGAGATACCTTGGCCACGTCTGTAACAATGTTAAAGCGACCTCGAGTTGTAGATGTGAATGTTAGTACGGTACAAATGGCAAAGGAGAACGGAGAAGCAGCGAAACGTCCATGAACAGGAATGGAAACGTGTAAACAACAATGGATTCAAATACAATGCTGGCTAATAATTTATCTTCACACCGATTGCACGGTAAAACTTTTCTCATTGTAATCCTATATCACAACGCCTCACGGTTCACCGACTTTCACATTTTTGGGGGCTGGCCTTGCTCGCACAAAGTAGAAGAGTCGCTTATCTAACGGTCACGAAGTGAAGGGCTCCAGGTATTAACAAGATAACACACCAGGTCTCCCGCGGTTCAATAACGTTAATACCACGATTTTTGTCGAAAGGTTGCTTACTTTGATACTGTCCTCAGCCCTTTCATACCTGACCCCTTAAAACCCAAGTGGTGTAACTCCGTTTTCATTAGGCTAATAATCGTGCTCAGCTAATGGCTTGTCACTAGCTAAAGATAGGCATAGAATCCACTAGCTGAACCCGATTATCGACTTAACTTAAACCAACTTAACTGAATTACACCTTTCAGACCTTAAATGGCTCATTTACGAACATCTTCGCCAAAATGGAGATATTATCTTTTGCAAATAGCAGACAATTTCCTGTGCCTGATATCGGTCGTCTTGTTACTGCATTTCTCCGTCTTTTTGCTATCCCAGGTGACCCTGAATGTGTAATACTAAACATTAATTTCATAAGTCCTAATGGTGGCCAGAAGAGTGTTTCTTTACACACTTGAATTTTTATTTCACTTCAAGGGGGATATACATGGAGCAATTTAGCGACCGATCTGAGGAATTTATCGTTAGATCTCCGAAATTGTACGGAGAAATCGCTTCGTTAGGGAACTGCAGAAACTAATAAAGTTGTACGATAAATCACGGCAATAATGTGAAGCGATATGTTTTTGTCGGTGGACAGAAAATCTAACGTTACCCTCAAGCCAAGCTAAAGGAAATTTTAATGAGACTATACTTTCCATAGTGCGATTTGCGTCTACCAAGTTCATTCCTATCTTCTGAATATTATCTAATGCTCCAAGAAAAAACAAATCAGTGAAAATATTTTTAAGTGACCGGCAATCGACTACACTGTACTGTATATCATAACGAAATATACACTGAATAATTAATACTCTTGTTACGGCTGTTGTACTGACCCTAGCAAGAACTTTTTTATTTAAGGCTGCATCAACTCCTAGGTCATTAGCGACCACTATTGCGTGTAACGGTCTGGTAACTGCGAGGATGATACGATATGAAGACAGGGGGTGAAAGGAAAACAATACAACCACGCCCGAGGCGGGACTCGAACCCGCGATACTTCGGTCCGAGGCACCACTGCCTTAGCGATCTCGGCCATCCGCACTGGCCTTTCAATAAACCAATTTAATAACATGACTTCGTTTTTTTCATGAGAAAAAAACAAACAAAAGCATTGGCGTAAAGTTCGAGCCCACAATGCGGGCGGGCCCAGGAAAAAGAGCGTCAATTTTCAGGCTGAAGGTTTTGCGATTGTAAGAAATATTCATTACTTAATACTTTCTCTAATACTTAGGGATAGTTGTTACAATAAAAAATTAAAAACATCTTCCAGAAGAACGATTTTCCTCCGTTTCGGTAGCTTATATAACTCAGTTTTTAAATCAAGATAATCCGTTAGTTACATTGATTTCTCATGTAGTACTAGAGTGATGAATATGAATTTGTTAAATTATATTTTATTGTTTAAAGTTAACACTTCTTGTGTTGTTATACACTTTTAAAAGGGTGCCCGGATAAATGTTTTGCGGGCGGGCCCGCACTCATTTCGTTTGGCCACTGTTAAAAGGGAGTATTATCGATCTAAATAAACAACAATTATATAAATACTATTCTTTCAAAATAGCCTCTTAGTTATATATAATTCCACAAACTATTAATATTATTTTTATCTTAAAGTGCCCCATCAAATCACTTTGTCGTTCATTCAATAGTATTACGTGAATGATGCGCCTCAAACAGGAAACAAATTTCAACCTTTACATTTCAAATGTAAAAGGAGCGACACTATTTTGGTGCTTTTAAAAAAAATGATATGTATCAAATACCTTCGTATAAGTACTTAATATTTTTGGAAAACTTTCACATACGTGAGGTGAAAGTGTTTCTTTACGTGGTTTGCGACAAGAACCGTTACAACAACTTCCATTACACAAAAAGTTTAATGCACCCACTAGGTACTATCTTAAAAAATACATGTGAAAAATATTATCTCTTGGATTCACGACCACATTATTAATACGACGATTGTTTCATAGTTTTTTTGGTCATTCAATAAAAAAAGTTTCTTAGTTCTCCAAAGTTTCGGAACATTATGGCATCGTATGTTGGATGTTTGGTATTTTGCGCTTAAATATTCAACCTTAGCTAGCACTGATAGGGAACTATAAAGTTCCGAAACATTGGCGAACTAAGAAACTCTTATTGAATGACCAAAAAACACGAAACATTCCTAATAAAATCATTATTTATCACTCTTTAAATTGTGGGAAAAGAAAAATACCGTGAATTTTGATGGGGAAAACTGTTTCTCTGGACACATCTTGATCTCCGCACTGACTTTATCACTACACGTGAAAACAGCCCACTGGCACTTTAAGACTGCGTACTGGTCCGAAGAAAGCTCGGTAGTTAGTCGCATTCGTCACGTGTTCAAAGACACGGGACGAATGTATGTCTCGAGACATTCTTTTGTCACATAAAGGTCACTTCTAAAGTTTCACATCCATTTAAGGGCGAGAAAAACGGACATTTCTAATACAATAATTTTCAAGCACCAAGTGTAATAATTTTGACTGCAAAATTATTGAGATCCTGAGCTTTGTTTGTGAAAATAACGGTCGAGAAAATTAGAAAGAAATAATGTATTAAAAACCGGGCTTGATTTCTGGCGGAACGCAACGGACTGCGTCCCTGTACCTCAAGAATAAGTATTAAATTATATTATAAATTTATAACTATTTCTATTAGATTAATAATTAATTTGGGGGCGTCCCGGGACCTTATATTTTAATAATCAAGCACTGATAACAATGTATCTTATATAATTCTTATTAAAATATTAATTTTTCCCTTCACTAAATAAGTCTACCTGATGTGAAATTTATGATTTTTTTAAATCCTGAAAGTGTGTCCATGTTCTTCTATATATGCTTGACTTTTTGTAAAGGACCTTCTATGTACTAACCTGAAAAATCTACTTATGTTTATGTACTTCTATTAAATTGTTATACTTATGCACTAACTTTTATTCACACAATTTTTAACTGTTTTAATTTACTATTTTTGATCCTCAGGTGGCCTATTTTGTATTGTGACACATTATAATAATAGACTAAAAATTTATGACTTGTTAATTTGTTAACTAATGTATTTGTCAATATATTCCTACATTAATATTCTTTCCTGTATGTATTTTTCCTGTTTGTGCCTGTTTGAAAGAGTTTTCTTTCAAAGAGTATCAAATTTTGTGACAAAATGTACTTTATATCTCATTAAAGCCAAAATCTACTCTATAATCCTGAAGACAGATTTATATTAGTATCTAAAATGTTTTGAAGTATGTAGTATATTAAAAGTAATAACATGAATAGAATCTTAATTTTTGACAATGTCAAAAGAAAAAAGAATCATTGCAATAAAGGAACAATAAAACAATATGTTTATAAACAAAAAAAATGTAATGAGATTTTCTCTTTTGGAAATGAACTTTTCAAATCTCTGTTTATATTTTTCTTAATCAAGTAAACCCCTCTCTTTGCTATTTGAGATTAAACAGGTTTCCTTCAAAATATTATCTCCTGCAGGAACTCAACTCAAAAACTTATTAACAATTGGAAATTTCCATTGTTTTGTATAGTGCATTTTCCGAAATTGATATAGAATTTCAATGTTCATGAAATGCAATTTCAGATATTTGGTATCAGTGTAGATATTAGTAATTTATGAGCAAACTGGCAAAACTGAATTTCAAACATTTTTTATATTAAAAATATTATTAATCTATATAATATCAAATTTCCACAAATATTTTACTCATATTAAAGTTTGTTACATTAAATTATTGTTCAAACTAAAAATGAAATCATTTCCAAAATTTTTAGGAAAGGGTGTTAATCCCCATTCTTCTACACCACTGCCCTATACCAATAAGAGTTTCGATTCAAAATGAGAGAGAAGAAATGGGACTGCTTGGGTGAGAATAGAAGGAGAACCTGAGAAGGCAAAGTTACAAATAGCTACCTGCAATACAGAATGAGGGAGAAAATATGTATGTATAAAAATATTTTGGAATAGTAAAAAAATAATTGCTCAGTAAAAAATATTGAGTAATACAGTACCTGAGAAACCTGTAATTCTAATAACACAAGCACATACACTACACACTCACATACACAAAAGAAGCTGACAGACCCACAGACATTAAACACGTTTATCTATGTATTTTGACACGCTGAATCCGAATCTGCACAAAGAATTCCGCAATCACCCTCCATTTTTTTTCGAAAAAAGAAAAATCTACCGCTCCCGTGGCAGAGAGAAAATTATGTAATACTTTGCGAAAAAACGGCGAATTTTCTGCCGAATAACTCTTATTACAGGGTCCTGATAACAAAAATGTTGATAAATTCAGTTGCTAAATTTAGAAGAGCAAAAAATCCTCTTAACATTTGATGTAGCCAGAATCCATGTTTTGTGGGACCTTGATACCGAAACATCGATTAACGTCGAAACATCTGACCGTCCGTCTGTGAACGCAAGCGGCTAAATCGTTCAGCCGATTTTCTCCCAAATTGATAATGTTGGGGCCCCTTTAATTTGAAACCGATATTTTAATTCTAGAAGGTACTTTACATGAAGCCTCTGGGATTGTTTCAAAATTTTCAAAACATGGTTCCATAGCATTTTATTAAATTTTGTTTTTGAATGGTATGTAGAACGTTTAAGAGTGTTAACGTAAGAGTGTGACTTTTAAAACCTTGATATTTCGAAAATTGCAAAAATTCTAATTTTTTCGTCGCCTTCCTACAAGTACAATTATGAAGATAAACAGTTTTCTTAATAGAATGTGTTCATGGGAACAGATCTAAAAATAAAGTTATGTTCAATTTTTTTAAAAAAACGAGTAATTTGTAACTAATTTGTAATGAGTTTTACAGAAAATGATGTCTGAGTTGTGTCAATTCGGAGAGAAATTGTTATGTAAATAGTATTACATAACTAATACTAAAGGCGCTATTTTCGACACGGGTCTGGGCGCACCTCGTGGGCGTGGTCCCCTAAATGCGCCTGGGATTTAACACTTTCTCCGCTAATGTCGATCTCAGTTACTATATCCGAACTGTTGGTTGAGAGAAAGTGAGAATTCGGGATATTGACTGAGGTATTTCATTTTGCTGGGCATCGGCCAATGTTCTTTTACAACCCTCAAGCGTGACATGGCTACTGTGGATTTTCTGCTCTTCCAAAATCCACTTACCTCGTCCGGGATCAAACCCCCGCAATGGGTGACCAGAGGCCAGTAAGTTCACCCACCGAGGCTCCTGGCGGTTTTTATACTTACGACGAATTCAGCGGCTGTCTGAAGTGACATACGGGGGATGGGGGCAGCAAACTTGGGACAACTTACCTCAGGCCCCGACTTAATTGAGGCCCAGAATTGTTTTTTCTTTCAAAAGAAATGATAAATATATTTATCTACAATCTAAATTTAACACATCCGTAGTAAGTTATTTCTTATGCAAGGAGAAATAAATTATATTTATGAAGGGGAAGTCTAGTGGCCGTCTTTTCTGATCGACTGTTTTTCGTGGTTTCTCCAATAAAAACTACGAGTAATGGGTGTGGGAGTAATTCCTTAACAAACGGGCCACGAACCGCGCGCGATCTTTCCTTCCTCATCCTTGATCCCGCGATTCCTCTGACACACACACTTAAACACACACACACTCACGAAGATATGGATCATTATTTGACCCAGTTCTTAACGGACATGGGTACTACCGTGCAAACCAACTCTGTTTCCAGTTGGACGATGACTCCTCGTTGGTTGAAGATGTGGCGCACGTGCTCTTTTCTTGTCCAGGCTTCGTTGACAAGAGCGAAGAACTCCGACTCCTCCTGCAGGGAATGACTCCTGAAATCATCGTCATTAGGATGCTCGTGCCTCAAGAGAACTGGAATGCGGTAGCCACCTGTGACGCAAAAGATTTGAAGAAGCTTCGGTTAGAGGAGCGACTACGAAGGAGTATCCCGTGACACCGGCTGGCAAAGAGCGATAAGCCGATCTGCCCTTCGAGTGATGCGATGCCTGACGGCGGTTCCGCGGGAAGGGAATCGGAGGAATGGGAGGGGTTTTTAGTGGGTAGGCAAAAGCTAGCTGTGAATCCCATACGCTGTGGAGGACGGGCCCCGCTTTGAAAGATTTTCCCCTGCCCTCGTGAACAAAATAATAATAAAAAACATAATTATACACACACATTTGCATGCACTACACTACCACACATGCCGAGAGACTGGTCTGGGGCTTAGAGAGATTGCCCCGGCAAGTGTGGCTCCCGTTGGCGGAAATACATGGAGTAAGGTGCTCCCATGCAAACCGGCATATGAGTCGTTCCCGGATCTCATGTTCTAGTGGGGAAGGAAAAAGTCTTGAAAAAGAATATCGAATAATATCGACAGTTTTATCGAAATAAAAATTAAAAACTCCATGGTGGGAAGAGTAAAAATTTATTTCGTTGAATTTATCATGTTTTTCAGTAAATAAATAAACCACAGTAGTATTGTGGTATAATTGTGTAACAAAAAAAGTTAATTCAAATAACATCTTACCAATTTTTCTATTAAATTCTGTCATTAAATGCAAACCTCTTTGAAAATATTAAATTAATGGAATTTTCTTTCAGCGCAGCTACCCCGAAAAAGCGTTGGTAAATATCACTATACTATTTCAATAAATTAATCGTTGCCAACTTATGTGTTAGTAAACGCCTCCGTGCATAAAGGCTATTGAAGTATTTACTCAAACAATTGACGCTCAACGTGAACGTGAGTTTTGTCTTTCTGAAATTAATAAAATACAAAACCGAAATAGTGTTTGAACCATCGATCTCTATATAATTACATTTTATGATAGATAAATAGAAGAAGAATGCATTTTATTAAAAAATATTTCCGACAATATTCAGAAGCATCGATAGTGTCGACAGCACTATCGAATATTATCGATAGCGCCATCAAGGTTTAACGAGCTCTATACTTGGGTTTTATTCTTGGCGCGCGAGGCCTTGTCTTTTCGATGAGTATCTCACGGTATTTCGGTCTTTTTCAGTCGTGCCGTTAGATGTCGCAGGATCGCGACCGTATCGAGCAGTGCTGGCAATCCTGCGACATCTAGTGGCACGACCGAGAAAGACGCGAAATTCCGTGAGATATTCCGTCGTGAAGACAAGGCCTGGCGCGCCAAGACAAAAACCAAAGTATAAGGCTTTTACGATTTCAGCTGGACTCCCAAGCAATGAAACATATTCAAAAATTTGTGTTTTTTTTTTATTTTCTGTACTACGAAAGTCATTCAATAAATCACTTGTTAACGATATAAATATTAACTATGAGTCATTAAATAACTTAATTTTATATTCAGCATCAATGAAAAATTCTTTCTAGGGAAACATCAAGTTCACTGGACACTATTCTTGAGGGAAATCATAGGTGCACCTTTAAAAATGGTTATCACTTTTTTATGTAACATACAAGGATGAAAATATGTTATTGTGCTAGCAAAAGGCTGTCAAGGTAGATTGTATAAATACTTCATGTTTTTAGGAAAGTGTTGTGAATTGTTCCAAGAACGTCTGTCTAAAATTACATATATTGAAAATTTGATTCAAACATCAATTTTTTAAAATTTGATATTCTGGAAGTTACATTTATACACTTTTTAAACAAATAAACACATTTTGTTCAACAACTTTTCTCCTTAACATGAAAATGGAAAGATAGGGGAGATGGTGGGATTTAACATTCAAGAGTTCTCGCATGGGTGCACTAGTTGCAGGAAAATTTTACAAGTTGGAAGAAATTATTTTGAAACTAGGCTCATATTTTAAATCAATGTTTAAAATACACTCAAAATATGGGCATAGCAAGGATTTTCTTCAAGAAGATGGAAGTGTATTGTTGTTAATAAAGTACATGTTGCATAAAATAACATTTAATACAGTCATTAAATTAATAAAAATATTATAAATTTAACTATATGAAATGAATAAATAATTAAAAATAGATAGCATTAATATTAACTCTCTCTAACATCAAAATTAACAATATAAAATTGGTGGAAGAGATAATTATACTATTTTCTTTTTTAATAATAAGATATTTTTAAAAACAAAAGGTTTTTCAAATAAACTGAAAAAATAAAATTTTAATTCATCATAAGTTTGCAAAGATTATCATAAACTAGATATGAGTATGTTACCAAAGAAAAAAATTGTGACTTCTTCACATTATTAGATTTATTTCAGATTTATGACTTATGAACAAGTTGCCAAAGAGTTACATTAATTTTCTCTTAATATTTATCTATGCTTATTAAAAAAACACAACATTAATGTACCTAAATTATATTTTGGAAGAGAGACTAAACTCAAAATATCTTCAATTAGGAACAGTTCACACTGTATAAATCACTTACTTTCTTGGCCCTAGTTATACTCTGCAGACATCATTTGATATCAATAATAATTTTATATTATGTATTAGTAGAAAAAATGGATTTACAAAAGAGTATATTTTGAGAAATCAATCTGAGCAAGGAGTTCTGACCAATAAAGCTAAATTTGCGAAGAATTGAACTCCTACAACCAGACCACACAGACTGCAGATATCCATGGTAAAATCATCCTGAAATATCAAAATTGAGATATTAAAATCTCTAAAAATAAAATACTATTAATATAATGAAAATTTAGAATATACATACCTCACTGAAGCTTAAGGTCTCTGGAATTACTTGACCATTTTGATGACACATGCTGTTTGAGTCCATGCAATCCATATGATCAATACCAGACCGCTCATTTGTAAGTAATGCCTCATTTCCATAGCGAAACCAAGTGAAATATTCAGGACAGAACTGTAAAAACCAGAACAAATATTCCTCAAATATTCAAGTAATTATTGTAATAATGTCATAATATTTATTAACATCATTAGGTCAATATAGAGCAAATAATGGACACAATTGAAATGGGTAAACCATGAAACTAACTGAGGTTTATAACCCATCAAGTCTGTTATTTGCAACATCAGCTATGTGTTGTCCAATACATTTCATAACACCACTTTATAAAAAGAAATCATAAATAAAAACTTTGGGTGGGGGTGGGAAGGCAGAAATACTCATGCGTCACCTTTAGTTATAACTAACTTGTTTGCATTGATCTTAAAGGATGGTGGACCCTTAAAATCATAATGGAAACCAGACCTTAAGAGTATCTTTTGTTCCTCTGTTCAGTTATGTTGACAGAACAGAACGTTATTACAAAAAATATATTTTGAAGTAATATTTTTATTCTAGTATTTGGGAAAACAGTGCAAATTGTAAATTAAAGGTTTTTGAACATACCCAAAGATCAGGAAAAAATCCTCCAAATAATAAGAAAGGTTTAACAAGAGGAGGGCCAATAGAGAGTGCCAGTCATGCTGGTGCTAATGCAAGATGTAAGGTAACCTGGAGTGAAAAAATTATTTCGTGTTACTTATAAAAATATTTAACAAATAAAATTTTGTTCTTACATAATCTTCAACTTTATATAATTCTTTCATTAAAATTGTATTCATTGTAAGTTTTTATTCAAATTACATCAATATAATTTTCTTTGTATCCTTCATATGTAATTTTCAGTTTGAGAATGTCTCTATTTTTCTTAAGTGTTAACCGAATAGGGCATGCAATTGGTCTGAGAGGCCTGAGAAGTCTTTATTCTAATATTGCTGTTGCAGTCTGGTTACCAATGATCACTGCTTCTGGGTACCTTTTCCTTCAACAGATGTAAGCCAACCCTCTTGGAATTGAGCTCTCTATGAAGCTTTGTACGATGAACAACTGGCATCTGCTGTTTGCCAAGGATTTTCACCCCAGAGACCTCCAGCCATTACAGCTTTTACCTGAAAAGGAAATGTCAAATTCATAATCAATGTTTGCGTATTTATAAAACAATTTTTGAATACCCAGTTTTATCTGACCTGTGTATTAGCTACATTTTCAACATCAGTAGCAAGGTGTGAACCTTCTTCTGGCCGTTGGAAAGCATCACAGACAAGTTCAATTACCTGTTTACAAGGCTCCTCTCGAGTTCGTAATACAGCTAACAACTGAATAAAAAAATCTGCTGGGATGTAGTTACTAGGGCAAATTGCACCACTCTATTTATGACATTCTAAATAAAAGAAGAATAACGTAAAGTCCATCAGTGGTAGGTGTCAAAAAAGGACACACAAAACAATAAGGACATACTACAAAAAAAAAGTTAAGTAAAAACAAACAGTAATATTAAAAATAAACAACAATAACAGTAATAATGATGAAAAATAATGATAAAAAAAAGTTCAAATACTCCTATGTTTCTTTTATTCAAATCTTTTATTAATGCAAAAATTTATTTTCCCCTTTTCCTGACACTATATTTGAGGCATTTCAAGCTGTAGATAATTTGTTTGAAGTTCTAATTGCTGGAGTCTCATGAAACTGCAAAATGCCATGATCCACATAATTTATGAAATTGATATTTTGACTTCAATAGATTCATTGCCTAAGAATAAATCTTTTCATAAAATGACACGCTCCAAAAAAAAATTTCCTGCTTAATTTTACACAACAAAATCTTATGTACCTATCAATAATTTGTAATAAAGGGCATGTCAGGCAAAATGTTGTTGCCCACAATTGAAAACCAAATACTAAATTTCACATTCTATTCATATGATGAAATATGAAAATAAAGACATAAAATAAGTTTAATGATAATCTTAATCGAGCTTTTTAATTCTCCAGTAAAATGTAGTTCTTGTTATTTTGCTATTTCATGCGAATGGGATCAGGAGTAAGTCCCTAATCTCAGATTGTTCCTTATAAATACTGCATTTGAGGATTTATCAAACCTATGGAGATTATCATTTACCTATTGAACACATTCATTACATTACAGTGAAAGGAACATAACTTGTAACTTAATTTACTTTTTAGTAGTCGAGTGTTTAGTTTTAGTTAGATAAAATATGTTTAAATTAGATGAATTTATTCCAGATTTTAGACAGGAAAATAAATTAATTTAATCTACATCCTCATCCTGGCCATTTCCACCCTGTCCTGGTCTGCTCCAGCCCACCCTGCCATGCCATGTTCATTACTTGGGAGAGGAATTTTATGCCCTAAAAAGTCTTGAAATATGCTTTTAAAAATAGGTGAAAAAAATGCTTTTAAAAGACAGCAGAGCATATTTTATTAATAAAGCTTGTACTACCATTAGGACTGAGGAACATTGTAACATGTTATCCCATTTATTTGAAGACACGAAATAAAATGTATCTTAGCTATGTGCAGTATTTTATTAAGAAAAAAGAAATCAGTTTCTCAAAAGTTCTATCATGTGCCCTGGCAACGCAAGTAATCCGATAACAACTTACCAAGACATTTACGCAGAAAGGCGAGGTCTTTCTGATTGCAACATATGCTCACTGATCTCTATATAATTGAGATATCAGTGCGTGTACTACATTATTTTATGACCTTGTCCCAGGGTTGAAATTTAAGGGATAGAGGCTAGCAACCCAACATTAGTCACTTTTATGGAACTTTTCCTTATGAAATACACTCAGAAATTCTGCTCTTTTTATGTCAGGCATCTTGGACCTCCTCAGAGAGCTGACCTTTTGTCATGAAACAAAATTTATTTCTGGTTTATCCACATACCAGAACATTGAGCCTAGTTTTAGGAATGGCGCGCCACTTGTAGAAATCCACATACATTTGTTTTGTAAACTTCATGAACTACCCAAATGACTTACAATATGATCACACAATAAGTTCCCCCAATGAAGATACACAGACTCACGTCTTGACGATAGATCCTAGCTTGGTTTGGCTGCCTTCGGGTTTATCTTCCACATTTCCCCAAGAACCTCAGCGAAAGTCTTCCCCTGGGCCAGTCTGATGACCACCGCATTTCTTCTTGGTTTACCACATATTTTTCTTCTCCAGGTTGTCAGGAGAACCCTCCAGTTTTCTCGTCTTTTTCCTTCTTTCTGTCCTCCAGAATGCATTTTGCTAAATCCCTTCCCTCCTTTATCCTGTGTGGCATTCTTCTGCATGTCTCTTCACCTCAGACTCCATAAAAATTGTGATGACGACAACAACAACAACAACAACAACAACAATAATAATAATAATAATAATAATAATAATAATAATAATAATACACAGAGGGGAAATATGAAATTTTAAAATATACCTTTATTCATTGTTGCCAACTGACAGTTTTACAAATTTAAGATATCTAACTCAGTTCAATAGTAATATTCTAACTCTTCAAAATTTTAATAGATATGTTTTGTTTAATTGCTGCTTCCTACTGAGATACATTCTTAATTACAAGTTTTAACAATCCTAACTTCATTTTAAGAAGTGAATGTTGTGATATTGGCTACAGTTATCTTTCCATTGTATTAGGCAAGATTTCATATCTGTCAATTGTGACTTTAATTCTAAGTTTTAGTAACACTTCATGATTAATTAATAAACACAAATATTTTCCACTACGAATACAAGAATCAGGACTGTATAAACCTTTTTGAAAATTTAATTTTCAAGTGACAATTCTACACTTGACTAGATATTATACAACAGTAAGGTAAACTAAACTAGCCAAAAGAAGTTTCAACAGTAGGAAACTTCAAGCAAGGAACCTAGGTACAGAGTGTGTGTTCCTAAACAAGTAAATCTGCTTCAAATAAGAGCAAGATGAAGTAAAAAATTATTGCCAGGCTTAACATTTCTTATTGCAGATGAAACATGATCTTTTCAAAAAACAAACTAGAAACCCAACATAAGAAAATAACAAAACTAACCAATGATAAATATGCTTAATTCAGAGCATTCTGTAATAAGTTAAAGAAATTATTTACGTAAAAGTAAATTTCTCCTTCATCATGATCTTGTAGATTTTTTTTTAACTTATGCAACAGATGTTTGAGGAGATCCTAAAGCATGAGGTTTAACACTTCAAATAACAGAATTCATTCCATCAAAATACTGAAAAGTTATCACACCAAGAATAATAGGCATTGACAACTAACTTGAGCTTAAGTATGAAATAATTAATCTCTTCGTCATTCTAATTAGTTAATATTTAGCAGTTGACAAGTATTTTTCATTAATTATAATCACTGAAGTAAACTGTAATATAAGGATAATACACTATCCTGTAAAAAAGGATGAATCAATAAACAAATACACACTACATTGATTCACCATTTGTTCAGATACTTTTACATCGAAATTTTATTTTTTGGTGAAGAAACTTCAACGATGGTTTGTATTTCTTAAAACACAATCTAAAGACAGAAAAATGAGTGACTTAATTAAGTAACTTTAAGAGGATCAGAAATTCTCTATTCTTGCAACTTTTGACACTTTCTAAGAACTTATAATTTAAAAATTTCGGTGAAAAACTGTGTGGACATCTGCATTTTGTTCTAATGAATTCTCTTTTTCTGAGCCAAAAAAGTCAATATTCTATATCAATCCAAAAATCAAAAAGATTTATAAACATGAATTCGAAGGAAAGCAAATTTCTAACTGTAAAATACTTGTCAAACGTTAATAGACTTGTTAATATTACATTCTACAAAATCATTTCAAAGGTATAAAGAATAAAACAAAAAGATATTTTGGTTTGTACCCATGAACTAAGTACTCCATTCAAAATATTTAAGGTAGCACTGTACCTGAAAACTGAGAAAACTCATGAAATTTTCCATTTTCTTATTTTCATCAGTTATTAGGTTGATTTATTTCCTTTTAAATGCTTCAAGCATTTATAAGAAAATTATTTGAACTATATTTCCTATTGGATTTCTTTTTTGAAATATTTTAGCTTTTCTTTACTCTTGTGGCATGGCCCTTTGTGGTATAGGTTGAAATAGCCTTTTCCACAATGACATTTTCAGTCATAACACTGCCACTAAAACATATCTTCAAAAGTATTTGAGATAATTAAATGCTTTGCTTTTGTTATTGTTAACTGTTTTCCCTAGAGAATGAACCCAAATTGTTGATGTATCACTATTTCCAGAAGAGCTCAGATCTCTCTTCGCAAATTTCAAAAACCTACAATCACATAATAAATTACCTTAAAAATAAAAGAATTAATTAATTAAATATTTCATTCACTAAGGTTCACTCTCTAGAACAGATTGTTCTTATTATTCTGCAAATAAGAAAATGTAATTGTTTCAAGTACTTTTAGAGATACATTAAGTTGCCTGTCAAACATTGGAATTGTATGTCATGAGTCAAAATTTTTCAATTATTACAATTCTTTCTTTGGATTTCATTTTATTTGTACATAAAACCAAAAGAAAAACATCATCATAATAATAATAATTTCAAGTAAAATATATCCTATAAATGCCTTATTTAGATATAGAACTATCTTAAAACAAACTAAGGTACCAAAAACACACTGACAGATACAGTTGAGATTGTGAACATCACTTAGCTTCAAGAGTAATCAGATTGATTCAACAATTAATTTCATGCTCATCCCCAATAACACTAGATAATACTATAAAACAATAATTTATATCTTTGGGAATGTTTGCATTGTTGCACATTACCCTTTTCTGCCAAGTACAAACTGTTTCCTAGTTGAGAGTTAACTAATTTTGGTGAAAACATAACTTTTCACCTTGCACAATGCCTACACTTTGCCTAGTGTATACAAACATTCATTACATATATCATGAAGTCTGAGATCTGCAAGGCAGCATTTTGCACAGAGCACACCTGAAAGCCACTACTAATGCTCCACAAGCATCTTATTATGTTGAAACTTCACTCAGAATCTCGAGGTGTTATAAGGGGTGAAAATTCAATGAATTTAATATTACTATTTACGCATAAGCTTGATTTTACTTATACTGCATCCTCTTACTTTCAACAACTTCACACTACAAACACCCAGAGTTCAATATTACCATATTTGAGAACATTTACAGGCTGAAAGTATGCCTATTCTAAAATTTTTTTGGAAATATACTATGTATGTCTATTCTAAGGATACTATAGGCCTTTCTTCTAAAATTAGGTTCTCCTCCATCACTTTTTTTTTAATGATAAAAATATTTTTTTTCTAATTGAATTATTAAAAACTATCATATTGCAAACATGTTTGAACTTGTTTTTCTGTTATATTTTTCTAGCATACCTCAGGAATCACAGAGAGGGATCATCTTAACACACAAATTAAAATTGGAATTGATGAGTCCACATAAGCACCAAATTTGATGAATTTTCTTTTAGAATGTTTCAATTTATTAGTAATTGAGAAAACATTTAGTTGATGCACAAACCTCATGTGAAATGTCCAACGTTCTCTAGTACTGAAACAGCAGACCCAACAACTGTTCAGACATCCTCACGATAAGCCATAGATATTAAAACATAGTATTCCTAAACAATAGTTATTCACAATTTTTCTAGGTGCAATGTGACGTTACAAAAAGAAGTTTTCATTTGGATGTCCTCACATGGGCATGAAACAGTTAAGACTTGTTTATTTAATAATTAACCCATTTCACATCTAGTGCATGTAACAATTTTGATGACCAGGTCAGGTCAATACTTTTCACATTTTAAAGACCACATAACACATCAACAAAAATAAAAGTTTAAAGGTAATTTTTTAGTTTGTCCTACATTTTATCACAGATAGGTCTAATCACTCCGTTCACATACTTAATGAGGTTAAACACGTGTTACTTTGTACTATGTTACCTCTTAAGTGAAACCAATTTGCATCCAAACACTTCAACATATGATACAAATACTAACAATCAGACACACATCCATGCAAAAACAATACACCACTTTATTGGTAACCTGCAAAGAGGACTAAGAACTGTGCGAGAGATCTTGTCTTCAATGAAAGGTGACAAGAGACTAACTGAGACTAGAAATACTGAGGAAACAACTATTCTTTTATACATAGGCCAGCTTTTCTTGTCTTTTGGTCCGATGAAATCAACAGGGCGTTGAGGTAAATTCTTGCAGTGCTGCAATACAAAATAAACACAATATGTAACAACTGCTTTAAATAGCACGAGCACATGTGAAACAAAAGAAAACTCTAAGCAGAAAAGGTACACTTGACAAGGACATTTGTCACTGCTGTTTTGTAACAAACAACAACAACAACAACAACAATACTAGTAATAGTAGAAGTAATAATAATAATAATAATAATAATAATAATAATAATAATAATAATAATAATAATAATAATACTTTATTAACATAAAAATAAATTAAAATGTAATGTCCATTTACAAATAAAAAACTTCAGAAAGCCATATGATGGCTTGATAATGTGTTTTCAACGATTTAGTATTCATTACATATTCCTCTCTAAGGAATATAAAATTGAATGATTATTTCAAGTTCAAATTATGATCAGAAGTGTACTCAGAAGCACTCTCTGAAGTATTAATTATAAGAGAATATAATGATGATAGTGGAGAGGAGCACAAGATATCAGAATGGAGGCAACTCGAACCTTCCATGATTTTTTTCAAAGAACTATGATGGCAATGCCACCAATTATCGTTAATTTAACAAAATGCTTTTTGTTCAAGTATTGAATTTCAATAGAACTGAAAAGTAGTATTTTTGCATGGTATAACAGTGAATATTTTTATTTTGTATTGGACCTTCAGTTCACCCAAAGGATTATAACTTTGATATAAAATTATAAACAAGAATGGCATATGTGATGTTAACAATTAATATTCAGAGGTGATGTTTTTGGTCTTAATGACACCTACAAAGTATTTCTTAACCACCTAACAATGGAATGTTTACATTTAAAAACTACATTCTAAGTTGGTACAAAAGGTTTGAAATTTGAGAATTTAGGCAAAAAATGTTTGTTTCAATAAGAATACATAAAAAATAGTTGTATAAATATCATGCTTTATGAGATTATGTTAGATTATGTTTGACATCTCCAAATTTTATTCTCTTCTATACAAAATATACGAAGTGAATTTAATACGTTTTTCACTCTTCTAAAATGAAGTTCAAGGCAACATTCCTCTTGCTCTACCATGTCTCACTAGTTCTGTGCATTTGTCATTTACCAACTTGGGTAGAGGAAAAATCTAATTAACATCAATAATAACAGGAGGTCAATTCAATGAACTATGCAAATCTAGTGTAACAAAATATTACTTGCAGAAAAGGGGATTAATATAAAAGTTTAATCTTAAAACTTTTTATGAAATCTGCATAAATCCGACACATTTATACGGTCAAAACTGTGCAAGACAAAATCTGATCGTTCCTTAAAAAATGTCAGTCTTGGCAGGCTTCTAGCTTATGGAGGGTTGACAAAAAAATCACTACATAACACATTTTTAATATTCGTCTTTTTAACAATTCGTTTTGAATTTTGTCTTTAATTCGTAAAAGTCATTAATTTACTCACTTTAAATTTCGCAACTAGGTCTTTTTTCTTCTAGTGTTCATCAATCACTTTCATTTTCTTCTGTAGTGGAAGAGTTTAGCACGTATGCTTTAAAGACATTTTTATACACTAGCAATCAGCTTTCTTACACTTTTCACAAAGAGGTCATTAAATTGTGTGGTCTACAAGTCATCAACCATATGACTGCTATGTTATAATGGCAAGACACCCTTCCCAAAATTCCATTGCTGACTGATGGAAATGTGGAGATGTCATTGAGAATTGAATGGAGCGGGGACAACATTTACAATTCGATACAACAGCAATGAAATCACGCTTTTTGAGAAATTGAAAATCACATTTGTTTGAGAAAGAAGCAGCAAAACACTCCCTGTGTTTGACAAAAATTCCCAAACACCAGGTATAAGGTGAATAACTCAGTGTTTACTCTGTTTTCCCAGGCTGTTACCCTTCCCACTATGCCATTCCAAAGATTGTGCTGGAAATTTAAAAATAAATATCCATCTTAGCCACATAATAATCTATTTACATTCTCTAAAATTAATTCCGTTTCCATGTTAGACAGGTTTCCAGCTTATGGAGATCATTTTCATGTACAAAATCATTCTGTTCTCAGATTTTTTGTCCAGGGTGACAAGTTTTTATCTTACAGAGGTTCTGTGTTAGACAGATTTTACTGTTCATAGTTTCTTTCATTATATTTTAAAGAAACAAAACGTTTGTATTTAAGCTTTTTTAAACAGTATTTAAAAAAAATAAAATAGTAGATTTTTACATTTTTTAATTTATATACCGATCCTTCAGTTTTTTTAAAATATAAATTATTTACGCAAAAAGTGCATTATAAGTGTTCGAACAATCATGCAATGTCAAAAAGAATCAAGGGGCTTGTGTGCATAGCTTTGCAATTTGGGAATTTATCAGAAATTTCCAATGTCCTTCTGGTATTAACTAAGAGAAGACTACTTATAGTAATTAATTAAAAAGTTTAAATCTCTATATAACTGTAAATATTACTCACTTGTTTGGTGCACTTGTAAATCCCTTCAGTCATATTGATCAGAATCCTACTTGCTTGTATTGCTTCTTTCACAGAAGTAATTAAGCGCTCTTTATCACTGTGTTTCTTTGGTATCCGTTGCCGAAGCCATGCAACAGTTGCTGCATCAATATACAGCTGTAGAGTCAAACGTGAGAAAGTTTCCAGGAGAAAAACTATATGCCTGCAACGAGATCTTATATTGACATACATGTAAAACAAAATTTCTTATCATTATTTTTAATTGTTTTACAATTTCATAGACGAAAATAACAACACTTAAAGTAAAACAATGTTACCTTTCATTTCTAAACGTATTATGCATCCTATATGCTATGTCTTAGTATTATCTTAGTATCTCTACACATTGTTCCTATTTGTTTATTGTACTACGTTTTGTAACATAAAGGATCAAGTGAGACAGTAAAAAGCCATAATTTTGAAAGATTCTTTTTGTTTTTGAATGAAGTATACATTACTGCTCTCTGAGCAAAAATTATTATTAAGTTTCTATTTTCTTTACATATGTCAAGAACATATGTGATTGATACCTCTGCCCCCCCCCCCACACACACACACACCCTTCGAAGTGGTTTCAGGACAAGCAAAAAGTTATCTTTCAATATTTCATTGGAAATTTTAACTGCAGGGTTTTTGATAGAAAACAATAGCACCATCAGAAATGTAACTATATTTGCCAAACAATTCTCTGACTTTACCTAGTCCCAAGCATCTTCAAAGATGTCAATTGATTTCAGCAAAAATCAAAATTATGTTAAATTATAAATTATATCAAAAATCCTTAGGCACCAACAAAATTCCCAAACATCTCCCTGAGAAACAAAATTCCATGACATTTCCCAATTTTAGAATGTGCCAACTCTGCTTGTATATTAGAGAAATCCATTTTGATGATCAGTCTTTGAATTATCTCACACAGTGAAGCAGTTAGTAGTGAATATTCTCATACTAAGTAGTAAATATTTTCTCTAGGGGGTTATTAATAGACAGTGACTGTCTATTGGTAACTACCTTCCATTTTCTTGTGTAAAATCAGTAAGTCATTTGGGTATTCATGACACATCTTACAAGCTCAAATCTGCTCATAACTATCTTCACACACACACACAAAAATTAAAATACTTCCAGCAAGGGGCCTTGGGAGAGTGCTGGGCTTAAAATTCAGGATGCTACACAAACACTATAATCAGGGATAAGTCTATATCCCTGACTTCTGACAATTATTTTTTACTGCACCTGATGTTCTTCCAGGAAGGGAAGGTAAAATCTTTAATTTAAAGAATCAGAAAGTTCTGTTAATTCAAAGAATGAAACTTTAGGTCACTTTCATTTCTGCCATCTCATTAAAAGAAGTGAAACTGAAATGGAGCATGAAACCATAATACTACAGTACACCAGTGTCTACAGTTTATTGTTACTTCATTCACAAATCTCCCCCACCCTCTGAAAGCATGAATCGCATCGCACGAATGCTTTTTATGTCACCCATTTCATTTTTCCTACTTAAAATTCAGTGTACTGTATGCTTACAATTTTCCTTAAAGTGGCCTTCTTAAAAAGGGTAAATTAAGAAAAATTTTGTTAACGGGTACTCAAGGTGAGGAGTGGTATGTTAACGGGAATACTTTGCATATGAAAATGGATTTCAGTGTTTCTTCCCAGAAAAATTAGTCCTTGAAAGAGAGGCTTCACTGTATTCTTGATAGTAATATCATACAGAAAGTTGCAGAAGTAAAATGGACATTAAAATCAATTTTTGTAATAGTCTGAATCATGGGTACTGAAAGTCTTTGGTGCTACAAGGGATCAACTGAAAGTCAATAACAATAGACTTTCAGTTGAAGTTTTAAACATCCCTAATTGTATGTCCAAAATCAACTCCTTTCATACTTACTCTTTGTGTTTCTTACTCTGCCCTCCAGGTTTAAGGCTAATAGTCTGCATTGTCCTCCAAGGAACTAAATGAAAGGCACGAACTGCAGCAAGTATATTTGCACGATCGCTTTGAAATGCAATCCCAATTTCACGTAATTCTTCATTAGTGGATGTTAACAAACGATGCAATGACCATCCAGATTGAATAAACAGTGAAGTTGCCTTTGACGAAATTCGATCTCCCAAAATCCATTCTGCTGTGTTCTGAAATCCAGGACTGCAGACAGAAATATTGCCATTTATACAAAATATACGGGACATTTCAAAGTCTTGCAGTACATCATATATCTACATTCTATTATGAGTTCTTTATCCCTGCTTTAAGCAATAACATGAATTAATTTCTTATTTTTGAAGCAATACCTCGTGACATAACATTGTGTCCAATGAAAACTTTCTTTCCAAAAAATAGTTTTAGCGACATTTTTATAAACAATTAAAAGGCGATTGATCTGACTCCTAGGTATGTAACAACAACAAAACATCATGTTTCGAAACACTGAAGTTAAAAAGTAAAGCGTTGATGATAAAAATACATCAATAGGAAAATAGGATTTAAATTTCAAAACAACTAAGAAATAATAACAATTAAGAAAACAGCTTGAGAGCGTGAGTGCTGAGGGTCACCTCAAAGAAGTAGAGCTTTCGCAGTGCATCACAGAAGAAGACCCTATGGCTACTGCGCATGCATTGACTGCCTTTCTGATGGTGAAATGTGAGGAAAGGCACAGAAAATACCACTATATCAGGCAGGACCATCTCTCAGGGAAGAGATAGTCTGCTTGATGAAGGCTGAATAAATAGCTTTCACTTCATTCAAGAACATGATTTATTATTTCGTGTTTTACCTTTTTCAAACTGTGATTATGGAAATTTTTCATTCACAAAACATTGAGAATGTAAAACATTGAGCAAAAATGTCAATGTTAAAAAAATATTGGCTTTCATTGATTGATGTTTGAAACATTGATGTTTTTATAGAATAACCAATGTTTTGAAAACATCGGTTTAGATGTCACATCCTTACTGACTCTCCAATCAATGGCATTTAAAAAGTGGTAATGATTTTGTAAAGAAACATGAAATTATATTTGGTTTACAAACCGAAATCATTTAACAATTGGTGAATACTATGTATTTTATTTGAACACATTTTTTCTTTGGACCTGCACAGATTAACAATTAAACTATTAAAATTATTCACTATGGAAGTAAAATTACCCAGTAGCGTTGTCTGGTCCTGGAAGTTCTGCCCAAGCACTGAGATATGTTTCTAAATGATGATCTGATAATACAGATGTACTATGAGCATTTTGGCACTCTTCTTCTTGAAACTTTTTGTGAACAGCCTCTGCACGACCTCCTGTAATCTGAAAAAATAATTTTTTTCAAAACAATTTAAGTGTGTGTTAAAACTTTGTTACATTCAAATTCAAGTTAAGAAAATCTTACAAAGTAACATGAAGCACAATTGCAAAAGTAGTTTGCATTTTACAGTATATTAATTTTGTTTTTGTGTTGCCTTTATGTGATTGAGTTTCCAGACACATCACATGCTATGGTCATTAGTCCCACTAGTATAGTGAATGTTTTATTCCAGATCGCTGTGTCTCTCTCCTGTTGGTTGGTAAGATCTGACACAGACCTACATGTCAGCATGCAAGGGATTTCCCCCTCTAGATATCTCCCCTGTGAGGCACTGCTCTAAACTCCCATGACTGGAGGAGTAATGCATTTAGTGTGTGAAAGGTGTTAGGGCATTTCCCTGAAATATGCCGGATAGCTATTGGAGAAACCAGGGAAATTCCCAGTCAGAGTCGTTGCAAAGCCAGCAATAATGCTGGCCTGAGCTAACTGCATCGGTGTTCTGATGAAATTGGAGTTATCAATACTAGCAAACAAAATTTGTTTTTTACAAGTTTTTTTTAACTGGGTATGTTTTTAAGGACTGTGCAAAGTTTATTCAACCTTGTCTATATATAATATGTTTTATATACTAGCATCTCCATAGCATATTTCATGGTAATACTAATTTTATAATAACTCTCTTAATCCTTTGCCAAGCTGTTACGCATATTAGCTAATATGAGTTGAAGAAATAATTATCTTTTCTTTTTTTTTTGAATTTACTTCAAGAGTTCACTTGATGCTTTTCAAAATGTGGCACTTGTGGGTGAACAATTGAATACTGTTTTCTCCTCTTAACATACTGTTTGGTAAAGTACATTTTGTCTTAAAGTGGGTTGGAAGTATAGTATAGTAAAGTATCAACTGCACCCTAAATGAAAATACACCCCCCCCCAAAGGATTTGATGTACAGGGTAGAAGTATAATCTGGATGTATCCTAGAGCTCCAATATCCCTACTCCACCTTTTTACTATATATAGTTGATTGATGAATAAAAGTTTCAACAAACTGTGGATAGCAACAACTGAAAATAGAAAACTTATTTGAATTAGTAAATAAATAACAATTCAATTTGATTGTATTACTAACAAAATAGCATCCTGTGCTCCCTGGCTCTACGCCAACCACAACTAGCAAAAGGAGAGCTCAACAAAATGTGTGCCTAAAAGCTATTCTTAGTTAGCTAGAATACAAAGCTATATTAATATGCAGAAACAAAAAATGAAACCCCTCAGCATTTGCTAACGGAATGGATCATAGAAACTGAATAAAAAGCCTCATTAAGAAGGAACTCATTAACCCACAGCTTGCATATAGTCTCTTTTGAATTATAGAGTACAAATGTTAATACATCAAAAATGTTAAAATAAATATTATTTCTCTTTTTTAAGCTCCATATAGTCTCTAATAGCATAGATGCACTAATGCAGCAGAAAACATTTTACTTAGCACTTAAAATTTGTGTATCAACTTCAACTGTTTAATGTCATCTGGTAATGAGTTGTAGAGTAACGTACTTGTACTGCATGTGAAGTTCTTGAAGTGAGCTGCTGACTCTTAACATCTGAGGACTATGATTTCCAAAATACATTGTAATTATAAATATCTGCTTTGCATAAAAATATGTACCCACCCTCGTTCGTGTATGCAAATTTTGAAAAACTACTGAATTACAAATAAATACATCAGGCAATAAAATATATAATAAATAGCGAACAGAGGCGAAGAATTTCAAGCTTGCAGAAATTACATGGAAGGCATTTGCTTATTATTTTTGCAGCCTAAAAATCTGGGTACTATTGAATGCACTTTCCCAGAATATTAAGCGACAACTCACGCAGGAATGTACATTTGCAAACTAGAGAGGGAATTATTACATTGACCTTGACACTTATTTATTCTTATGCATAATGGCTAGACAAAGTGGTAAGTTTTCCAGACAATGACTTTCAATAACTTCGATCAGATAATATGTTTTACAGATAAAGTGATTATTTCGGTTTTATTCATCACTATGACCACATTCAGTAAATATTATTCATAACAAATAGTTCCTACGACTAACATACATACACATTATCATGACATTAATTGAACATGATATATTATTACATAGAAAGGCACAACTGCCATGACTATACCATTAGACCTTCAACAATTAGATATTTGAATGTGATTTTCACAAAACATCATTTGGGTCTGACCTTTTTTCATGGACTGTGTCAATTCATCACTTACCCATGCACATAAAACATGTACACTCTCAAAAGCAAACACTGAGTAAGGAAATGAACAATCTCAGGAAATAAATAAATATGGAATATGCAAATTTTCTACATAGGGAAGACAATAGTGGAATAATGTGTCCGTCATTCATGAAACAAATATTTTAAAAAACATACTTACAACATCACTTGCCGGTTTAATTACGCACTGAACTAACCGTTATTTTTATAAACTTCATTTATTACACGATACACATTGCATGAAAAACATTTGATTCGTATTCTAATCTTTAAACCCGAATGACACCGACATCCATTATAACCTCTGTCAAGTATTCTTGACTTCTCAATCGCAAAACAAAACTCCAAATATCTCTCGCATTTTCTCAGATTCCATAATAGTTCATAAGACAAACGCAAAAGTTAATATTTTTTACCATACCTTAGGAATTTCATTCAATAACATTATGAGAAATGTCCACTCCTCCAACTGTCAACCGTACCTAGCCGCAATCTCGCCGCAATGGTACATGTGCTTTCTCAAGAATGGCGGGCGAAGACATCTGAACATCTCGATTTGCGGCGCCAAATCAAATTGCATGATGGTATATGCACGTTTTCTTGGGCTACAGAATATCTTCCTCTCCTTTACCAATATGGTTGTATTGTGAAATATATGTGCACATACAAACACGCACATTATACATAATAACAGGCGCTTATAACATTGAATAAAAATAATCACTCTGGTGTTGTTGAAACTATTTGCAATGGAAAACGGGCTGCAGACATGATTTGTTATTACACATCTTAGTTTATTAGTATTGCTGTCGAAATAACAGCTCTCTCCCAATCTCCTCTCACTTCAACGAAAGTAATTATTCTTCATAAATCGCGTGTGGATTATAATAGCAAAAACGTTCAATGGTCCGAAGTTCCATAGTTTTGTGGCTTCCAGTAAAATATTCAATCACAAGATGGGTCGCAGTTTCCTTTACCCATCCACGTCCTTGGCGGAACCCATTCCCGTAATGCATGTAAGTGTAAGTAAAGGATGAGGATAGGACAGGGAAGTGGAAGGGAAAATCGGGCGCGACCCATGACCTGTTTTTTAGGGTACTGTTTCGTCATTCCCTTGGTATTGATGAGAAACCACGGAAAACTATCGATCAGAGTATCCGGCCGCCGAGTATACCAATACGTGCGTCATTTTGATCCATTGATGAAGTAACATCTTTAAGAAAAGAAGAAAAAAGGCAGTTTCCATAGATTTTATTTTACGAAAACCGTGTTGAAGTCTGAAAACGCTTCATTTTTCCAGAGAAAAGTTTTCATTTGCATAAAAACAAGCCTTTAATATTTTTGAGAAAACTGACAAAAGGTTAATTTGGCTAGTAATTTTGAAATTTATTTCTGTTCTCTTTTTTTATAAGTGGCTTCATTTTTGCATTTTTGAAAATATCTTGAAATATTCCTGTGGATAAATAAGCTCTGAAAATACAAGTTAATGGGTGTGTATAGGCAGGTGCGAAAGTTTTTAATAAACAATTCAGAAATATGTCCAAACTAGATTAATATTTATTTTTTAGTTTACCGACTATTCTAAAAGATTTCACTGGGAGAAGTTTCAGAAAATTGTGTCAACAATTTTTTGGGAAGTATATGATGTTGAATTTTGTGACTAATTCCTTCATGAGATAATCTGCAATTCTAGAAAAGTGTTGGTTGAAGAGATTTGCAACTTTTTTGGATTACTTGCTTCTTAATTATTATCCTTTAAAACAACATTCTCTACAAAGTATCAAGATGATGTGGTCAAATGTTTTATGATATTCCACATAAAAATAAATTACATTAATAACCCAGTGGCGTATACTGTGGGTAATTGGCAGTACCCTGAGAAAATTACAAGAACAAAAACCTGTCAAGATGAATTATGTTCAAAATAATTTCAGGCCACATTTTTCAAAATTCAGTATAATCTGTTCTGTAGAGATCTGTATTAAATCGCTTATTTTTTAGCGCATCAATCATCTTAAGAACTAGCAACGCCAAAGAAACTGGCGACACTGAGTAGCAGCCACACAGCATGCGTTTGTTGCATGATTTACTCTCCCCTTTGCTGGTAAGATATGGACCAGCCAAGAGTTGAGGTTGCCAATTTCCTGAGTGGCTTCTTGACATGCTTGGAGATTGGGAAATAATCAGACAGAGCAAATTAGATGTGTGCTTTTGTGCAAGACACAATTTAGTGGTGTGCACAAATACAAAATAAATTATAATTGTTGTAATGGTTTATATTGCAACATATTAAATATGTGATAGTGTCAAAGTTAACTATTGTCAATTTAGTAAGTTATGTTGAAAAATTTCACAGCAAACTTTAGGAAGTTTATTGTATACGGTTTAGTAGAGAAGCCTTTTAATCGTAGTTCATATAACGAAAAATTTTAAACATGAATTTGTTTTACAATATATCCGGTCATATTATAAAAATGGTACAAACTAGAAAAATTACATAACCAAAGATTCTGTGTAGTTATTATAGACAAAGATTATTCCTAAGGTCAGCGATAGCCCAGGGCTTGAAAGCAATATACGTCACTGGTATAATCTGCATGGCATTATTTTAATAATTCTGTAACAGGACAAAATATGAATGGTAATTTAAGGACAATGTTAGGTACTTTCATTCATTTAATATGAACTTTGGTTCTTTCAGATTACAATGTATATTACAATCAGTTTCACAAGTATGCAAGGATCTTGCTCTATGTTGTTTTTTTTTATGCAAGGTTGTTTGTTCTTGTTAAATATAATACAACAGAATTCTATAGAAATAATGATTGACAAACTCAAGAATTAAGATTGAATAATTAAATATCAATATTGGGTGATATTATTTAAGGTTACATTTGACAGACAAGAAATATTATAGGAGTCTACCACAAACACAAAGGTCTAAAGAAGTATGAATGGTTCGACATGTTTTCTTGACTATCAAGAGAAACCTTTTTTCAAATCTTTTGCAATTCCTTTGAGTATTTGACACCTTAGAAAATATATTAATTTTTTCATTACATTAATATATACTAATTTTATGAATTGCATCATACATAATACAAATTAAGGTTTCAGATGTTACTTTGGATCATAAGATGATTATTTATTAAAATAGAAATCTTCAAACCACCTTGTTTTCATGCATTTCAATTTTCAGCTATTGATGAAAAATTTTCAATCTTTCTTATTTATCACCCCTTCCACATCTCATTTTAATACGCATTTTTTAAAGTGTTTTGGTTACCACTGCTTATCACTGACTAGTTTACGACACTTCACAATATTTACAAGTCCTTTACATAAGATATTGGTACAGTAACAAACAACACATTAGGACAGAAAAACTTAATACAAGCACATACACATAAAGGAATCTTTGGCAAATGTCTAAGAATTTTAGTATACTCAACTAAAAAATAAAAATTCAGCAATTCAATTGTGAGAAACATGCCAATCAATGAAACTATTTAGAAAATACTAAGTAACTTAATTTTGATATTATTACTGAGGATGAGACGTTTTATGATTTTCTGACAAATGGTCTGGCACGTCGCTTACTGGGACTGTCATCTACATTTTGAGGTTTGTTTCTCATGTAAGGAATATCAGATTTTCCAATTTCAGGGGGCCCTACAAATCCTTTCCTCTTTCTCAAAGATTCAGTAGGAAGATGTTCTGTTGGCCGCAGAAGTTGTCGGAAATTATATGGACCATTTAAGTCACTATCTCCTGCAGTAGGAGCTTGCTTGGGTATAGGGCTGTCAGGAGGAGATTGGGATGACTGACGTAGAAGAAGACGCAAGTCAGTAGCACCTGCGAATCCATTTCCATGATTTCCTTTATGGTTGTTATTATTCCCATTATTATTGTTATTTGACTGCTGAGCACCGCGAAGCTTCCAAGCCATAGCTGCATCATTTCTCTCATTCCTGTTAAAATAGAAAAGAGTAAAAATTCTTTCAAGTACTAAAGCTTCTAAAACTTCTACCATTTCTAACTAAAACTTTTAACACTTCTTTCAAGGACAACTAAAATCATACCTGAAAATCCCAAATATTCTAAAATCTTCTGGAAAAAAAATAAGAAAATATAGCCCAAATCATTTTAAGAGGAGGGCTTTATTTCAGGAGATATCTTAAATGAAAAATGAAACTATCACCAGTCAACTTACCTATTACGATCAGTAATGTAGTCCTTTTGATGTCCTTTCATCTGTTGATTGGATGGCCTTTGTTTGTTGTTATTTAAATTTGACTGCAGCGCATTATGCCATGCACTAAGTAGATGTCTTTCCCGTAAAATGTTTTCATGAACTTGCGATGCCTGGACATCTCTTCTTTGAGCAGCCATGTCCAAAGTTTCCATTCTAGCTCTGAAATATAAATGTGTCCTTTAATAATAGTGTTTAACAGTAACAATAGTATGTACTTTCTTTTCCCCCAAAGAAATATAACATACACTTTTTTGTTTGAACATTTTTTGAAGATGTAACAACTGTAGGTTTTTTTTTTTTTATTTATTTATTTAAGGTTGCTTTTTAACAATGAAGGTCATCAGCTAGGTTTGTTTATTGAAAAGTTAAGTTTTAAAATAACCAAAGTCTTTATACCTAGAAGGGGGAAGTTTGGCTACAAACCTTATATCACAATATTTGCTTTCCACCTGAAGTAATGGCAAATCCCATTGCTCATCCTCCCCTCCCATATCAGGAGAAGGACTGGCAGCACAAAATAAATATACCATGCAATTACATCATGATCAAACTCAAAGCACACAACCAATATTTACCTCATTAAACTATTTGAATTTAGAATACTGAATAGGAAGTTTATATCTTCTGTAACTAAATGTAATTGCATTTTCATTACCAAATAGTATGTTCTAGTAATATCTTATGTTCAAATAGTGAGAAATACCTGCTCATTTCTTCTTGCAGTGCTTCATAATAAGAACTAGTTTCATTAGAGGAAGCCACCTTAACATCAGATCTCTGAAAGTAAATTTTTCAGAATATGAAAACAGAATATAACAATAATTCAGAGGCAGGAATAAAAAAAATAAAAAAATAAAATTAAAAATGCTTAAAAATGAAACAGAATTAAGAAAATAGAAAAATAAGAGAGATTGAGCAAGAGAGAAAGGAAAACACTCAAGTAAAATTTCAGCAATGTTAAACTAGGTACTTACCTGATTATTGTTAGCTTTGTTCATAAACTGAGGTGCAAGTTTAAAACCTTGTGGTCTTACATAATCTGTAGGAGGTTGTTTAATTTCAGCTAATCTCACACCTGGTTTATTTCGTCGAAGGTATTTATGAGACTCTTGATTCTTCATGTGGACCTTTAATCAAATTACAGGAAAATAATTTACTTGTTACCAAAGAATGTTAATGGAAATATAACATCATAAAATAATATAAATGTTTCTTCTACCATTATAGTAAAGGGATAAAATAGGCAAATACTGGAAGAAAAATAATGGACTTCAGAATTAATAGATATTTAGTCTTTATACTCCTTGTTTTTACTCCCCAAGACAAATTGGTTCCAAAATTTTCTTCATACTCACTCAGAAAAGTAATTACATGTTAAAGAGTCAGAAAGTTTAAATATCAATTTTGAAGTAATTGTGCATAGTGATGAGTATTTCGAGGATAATTTATTAATATTTATTTCATTTAGTGATAATAACAGTGCAATTCACTAATATTTTTGTTTTATATTGTGTTAAATGGTAATAATTTTCAACAAGATTATATGTTGTAAGCTCGCTCTAACTCCAGACTGCCATGTGAAACTTACATTCTGAGAAAATGAAATAAGATCAGCTTGTCTCTCTGATGCTCTCACAGGCGGTTGCTGATTTGGAGTCTTCTTTGGTTTATGTTGTTGATTATTAGCAACAGGCTTTTCACCCTTTCGCCAACTTCGATAGAATCTTTGTATAACAAGAGCAGCATCTTCCGATGATAAGCCTTCTCTCTGCAAATCAAATATGTATAGGAACATTTATTATACCTTCCTGAATATTTTTATAGAAAAAAATATGAAATTGAATTAATTGTTTTTTACCTGAAGAGCATGTTGAGCACTATTTGGATTGCTGTGAGTTTCCAAAACTTTCCGGACCCTTGCTTCCAGTTCTGCACCCCACTTCCGTCTTACTGTATAACCACGGAAGTCTAAACCAAATAATATAATAATTTAGAAAAAACAAACCATGAGTGGACACATTAAACAATTGATACTTACGACTCTGAATAACAACAGCTGCAGATTCCTGATCCATGTCTTTCTTTGGAATATTATTTTCTTTTTCAGCAACCATATCTTGGGATGACAAACGACGCAAGACCTTTGCTTTAAACCATCCTCCAGCTGACTTTCCATTTTCAGCAGCTTTAGCTGGAACACATTCAAAATAGTTCCTATTAATTTAATATTTAAATATTACTTCTAAAAAAAAATTTAAAAAAAAAGACATTGGTCAAATAACAAACTTTGATACTTCGGGTTCACTCTTTGGCAGGGACTATTATTTTTTTTGGCCAACTTTTGGTGACTTTAATGACCACCGTATGATGATTAAATTATACTAATTATCATTACATTTGATGATTAATTTGATTTTATGTACTTGCAATAATGCTACAAGTATAAAAAAGTTCAGAGAACATGCATATGAATCTCATTAAATTCATAAAGTATGCCTTAAGAATTTCTCTTTTCACTTACTGCTTTATTTTAATACATATAACACTCAAAATATTTTAGATTTTTCTACCTTTTTTGTTCTTTGCAGCAACAGCCTCCTCTTGTTGTTTTCTTAACATTGCTTGTTTCTGATGCTCCAAAAATCTGCGCCTTGTCAGCCATCCACGAACATATCTTTGTAAGGTAACTACACTACATGCTAGTTCCCACTTAATACGCTGGAAACGTACTTTAGCTAGCCATCGCCGCACACATGCTTGTACTAACACTATCTTCCTAATCTGTGAATTAACAACAAAAGTAATAATACAAACTTCAGTGTACTTTTAGTATTTTAGTAAGTCAATACTGTTAATTACATATATAATAATGAATTTAAAACATCAATCTGCTGGAAATTGCTAAACATGTCCAAAATAGAGAGATTCACAATGATTATGAAATGACTTACAGAGCAAATGAAGCCTCTATATACAAGAAACCTTTCATTTGCTAAATTTATGAACTTATATAAATGTGTGTTGCAATTGTGATTAATTAATAAAAATTTATATTTTCACTCACATGTTCTTCATACATTTTGGATAAGTATTCAACATGATAATATTTTAAGAACACTTTTGTTTTTCCAAGAGCCCAACCATCCATTTTCAATCTCACAAGTAATAATCTACAATTGTCTCTCGATGCTACAACTCGTTCTTCAAATCCAAATGCTAAGAAGCAGTACCTGTGGCAAAATTACATTAAAAAGGTCAGAAAATGGAGATGTTAAATGATTAAATTGAACATTAATGCCTTTGTTTAAAACTGAATCTTACCGTTTTAGGAAATCAGCAAATGGGATACGATGTGAGAAACCATGTTGCCTAATTCTTATAGTTTCCAATACACCTGTGTATCTGAGTTGTTTAACAACCTTACTTGAATCAAATAATGAAGGGAGACGTGCATCATTTGGTTTGATACACCGCACAAACTGTGGAGATCCACTAACCATTTTCTGAAGTAAATCCATCAAAGAATAGCGGAAGTAGGTGGATACAGTTTGTTGGGCTCGAGATTGAGATGCTAAGCCTCTGCTACTGTATTGTTCCTGAAAATTGTGGGAGTAATGAAATATTACTTTTAAAATTTTCTTTAAGTAGCAGCAAAAATATTATTACACATTGGCAGTCCTATGTCAAATTAGGCTTGACATAAGAAAGTTGGGGTTACAATTTTATACCAAGTTTCGCTTTTAAAGCAATGAATTTAGAGTTTTCCTCCTGCAAGCATGAGAAACTAGTCCAAAAATGCTGCAAGCAACTTTTTTTTGTTCTGTTCTGAAAGAAACACCTTTTTCTTTTGAGCCACACATTGCCTTAAGAATTTTGAGCAGGAGATATCAACAAAAAGAAATACAGAAACATTGTGAGGAGGGACTGCAGAGCATTTTATAAGAATACTTACATTAGAGCCCTGTGTTGGTGTTCCACGAGGTGATTCATTGCTAATGGAATATAAATTGCCTGTTTTTGTTATGGGACACTGAAACAGGAAACGCACCATATCTCTATGGGATTGACGGAGGAGTTGAATCACCTCAGGAGGTAAAAAGTTTCTGTTTTTCTCCAAGAAACCATCAGCTTGATAAACCACACGACCAGCGTAATGGTGAACAGCGAAGCACAGGGCATCTGATTTGGGTCGCACATAGAATTTGCTTTTCACATTGTTGTGAAATTTTTCTGTTAAAAAAACCATTCAATAATAAATAAAGACAGAATAGTAATTAATAAATACAAGAAAGAGTTAATAAGAAGAATAACAATAAGTTACCAATGAGTGACCGATCAGTAGATCGAGGAAATCTACTTTCTTCATCCAATAAAGCCAAAAGACCCATTGGACGTGACAGCAACATATCAAGAACAGGCCGATTGTCAGAGAATTCAACAAGGTCTACTGGAATACCTTCTGCCATGTATTCCTTAAAACATTTTGGTGAATGAACTCTCATTAGTTAGAGGTTTATATATTAAAAATTTTATTACAAAACAACATAAAAATTGAATTACCTGTTGCTCCCAAGTGAAAATGTGTTGATTGAAGTAGTACTGAATTTGTTCATTGGCAATGTTAATGCACAATTGCTCAAAAGAGTTTTTGGGGAAATTTTCAAATCCAAAAATATCCAATAAACCAATTGCTAAAGGTTCACCACTGAGAAAAGAAATTCAAGTTATTTTTAATTAAAATAGTGTAAATTATTGTAGAAAACTCAACACTAGTAATGAATTCACCAACCAAGCTGATCTGTTAAATGTTAACAAGCAGTTGATCTGATTGACCATCCAATCAAATAAGCGTCCATATAGCCCCTTAGCCATTGCATCCCTGGCAGCTCGAGCTTCCTTTACTGTATTGTTGCGTGTGATTGTTTCACCTCGTGTCACAACACTATTTGAGG
This sequence comes from Gryllus bimaculatus, assembly GCA_017312745.1. Taxonomy (NCBI): domain Eukaryota; kingdom Metazoa; phylum Arthropoda; class Insecta; order Orthoptera; family Gryllidae; genus Gryllus; species Gryllus bimaculatus. The sequence goes on from BOPP01000483.1 coordinate 143,920, forward strand.
TCAATGATTCTAGAAGATCACTGGGCTCCAATCCCAAAAGGAGTGAAACTAAAAATAAAATATTGGCGCATTATGTATGTTATTTGATCCAAATTTAAATACATTTGTTTTTGATCACAATGTTACACTGAACATGTTCCTTAATATAATCCAGTTCAAATTACATTTGTTTACCATTTGTGTGCAAGGAAAAAAACAACATATTATCATGACAAAATAAATAAATAATAAAATTAAAAAAATTAAAAAATCCTTCTAAAATGTGGTGAATTATTCTGTTTGTACTCCAAGAAAATTCAATTAAACAGGTACCTCTGTGAAGAGGAGCTAAATCAATGACTCGACTCTTATTGTCGGTATTATCTTGACTAATAACTTCCCCAAACTCAATGTCTCCCAAATGAAGAATTGCTGCAATAACACGATATACAGTATCAACTTCATCCTCTTGAAAACCAAGAAGTTGGAAACCAGCTTTCAGCTGTTTGAATCTGTTAATGTGTGTCTGTAAATAAATACATTACTATTCATTATTTCATTCCTTATGAATGTAGATGAAATTGTGTAAATAATCATATGCAAGTTTTAAAATAGTCCTACCCTCTTTGTTTCCATATCTTGAACATCTCCACCCAAATAACGATGCTGAATTCTTAGTTTCGGATCCAAATAGAAATCTGCAAGTCTATTTTCAGACTCAAGGCCATCATACATATAATAAAATACATGGAAATTTCTTTCTCCCCTATAAAAGTAAATAAAATGCAAATATGAATTTAATTTTGGGATAAGTTCAATTAATTAAAATAAATTGTCAAAAATTTGATACTTACTGAGCATGCTGACAAACTCTGGACTGTTCCAAGAGATACACTGAAACTCTGGCTCCTGTAACTTTCCCTGCCCTTGTCATGGTGAGATCCAAAAATTTACCAAATCTGGATGAATTGGCATTAATGCCAGTTTGAGCATTTCCAAATGCCTCCATAATGGGATTAACTTGGAGAATTCGATCTTCTAAATTACGATTTGGTGCCTTCAAAGAGATCATTACATCATCATTTAAAACTCTGTACCAATACATTATGTTATAATAATACTTGAAGAGTATTGAGATAGAATAAACAAAGCTAGCCAAGGAAGATGTCTCACTGATCATTCTGTGTTGAGGATTTGAAAACTACATGAGCAGATGGTGAAAGAGATAAACTGTAATATGTTAAAATATCATCTTGGTGTCATGAACCAGTTCTGGGCAATTTATCCGATTTGTAAACTGAGAGTTACCTCATCCATATACCACTCCACAGTTTTTGATTCTGTTACGTTCTTCATAACAATATTCTATAACCATTCATACTGGTAAACATAGAGTAATCCTCCATTAAGCTAGTCAGTCATTTTTTTCATCCCTTTGCCCAGGGTTTCAGAGCCACGAGATCCCCGGTGTTCCCAGAGGGTCACCACTTCAGAAACCCGCACCTCGAGTGCATAACTTCCAGGACTTCACAGAGCGTGGTTAAGCAAATTTGACTACCAACGCCAGCCACAATTTTAGTCACATTCCTTTAGTTGACCTTAAGATCTCCAACTCAAATGGAACAGTGAGACATCTGTCACCTCTGTTTTCACTTGAGCTAGTTTATTAAGACACACTCATACAAGACAATTTTAAATGGGCAGAACAGTAAACCACAACAAATAAAAGAAAGAATCATCTTTGTTTTGTCCATATGACATTAAACATATTTTTCTGCATTGAACGTAAAAAATTACTCAGAAAGTAAAGAAAATATTTATTGTCTCTTGTACCTTTCCAAGGTAGACTAACTGCTTCAAGAGTAAATTAGCACTCTCTGTTTTCCCTGCTCCACTTTCACCGCTTATTACAATGGCTTGGTTCTGTTTCTGATGAAGTAAAGCTTGATAAGCTGCATCAGCCACAGCAAAAATGTGAGGACAATTGTCAGAACGAGACTGACCTCGATACCGTTTTTGTTCCTGAAATGAATAAGAATATTATAAGTTTTGCAAATTCAAATTAAATTGATAGATCAAAGAGCAGATAAAAATGTACCAGTTCTGTGTATAATCCAAGCTCAGTGAATGGATTAACGGCTACTAAAATATCGCCAATATATGTATAAATATGATTTTGTTCATATCTTCTTTGCAGTTGTTCAACAATTCCATCCTGAAAATAATGAAGAAAAAACAACAATTACTTAAAAAGCTAGCAGCTACAAATTTTAAAGATTTAAATGTTAATGTTGTCATGAATCCTCTTACCTCTGTCAGAATATCTAAAGCAGCAAGATCATCCATGTACATTCTTTGAGGTTTTGATTTTCGATCAGACTTCAGTTTCCCATGTTTTGTGGTAACCTCAGGCTGCCTATGACTTCGCCCTTCAGCTCTCTGTCTGGCAATTTCAGCCTTCAATTGTTGTCTCACCTTTAAATTGGATTTAAAAAAACATTTTATGAAGTTGATGAAATTACAGTAAAAGAAAAACAACATAAAAACTTAAAAAGTAAATAATTTAAATACATTTGTGCATCTTGTGTTATAAACTGTCTGGCAATTTAAATATTTTTTCATTATAAAGAGTTATAAATAGACTTTTGGAATGATTACAAAATAGTAATATTATATTTTCATGGTTTATTTTATACTCTGTTTACAAAATCATTTGCAATTAAAACTGCAGATTTTGTCGTTACAATTTCTATTATACACAATAAACATAAAAACACAATAAAAAATGTTTGAAAATAAGTTGTTTTTTTTTTAGGCATCAAACCAACATAATTGCTTCAATAAAATGACTGAAACTTATTTTTTCATTGAAGATATTGAGCAAACAGTTTGGTAAGAATCATGTTTCAAGAAGTTAACTCAACTCAACAGATGTCTGAGTTTTCAGGTGGTTTTCATATATCTTTTTAAGATAAGATACTCTTTCTCTACTTGGCTGTCTGGGAGACACTGCACTGCATCCTTGGCACAGATGCACTTGTGCTTAGTCACAACGTCTCCCAGTCAGTCAAGAAGATACTAATCCAAGATGCTGAAGCTTAGGTTTTCAAGATTCTTTGTTTTGTTTTATCACTTTTATTACTACACTACAATTTTAAATTGGTACTATAAAACTTCAAAATTTAATTTTACAACCTGATGATGGGGACAACAATTCTCGAAACTGTTGCAAGTGTATATAGGATAAATTAACATTACAAGAAATTGTCTGTCAAAAAAAAGGGGGGGGGGGACCTAACACAACATAATCATGATTCATTATGATAGACTAAAAAAGGTGGAAACGAACAGATCTTAGTCGGATACTTTGATAATCTTTAAATTAAACAAAATAATAAATAAATTTAAAATTACAAACAAATAAAAACCAACAAATTTTATTTAAAAAAATAAACAAACTGAATCAAAACTGTTTCAAAACTGAAATTAAAATGTTTTGTAATAAAAAACTACGTATTTTATTATTTGAAATTGATACTGGAAGATTATTTTAAATGATTTGATGATTTGTTTGAAACTGAGAGCCAAGTCAAAATATTTTTAAACTTCCCTTCTATATTAAAAGATATTTGCAGAGAACAGAAGCTTCATACCTTTTCTGCTACAACAGCACCCTTTTGCATCAAAGGATGCTCCAAGAGCTCTCTTGCAAATGGTCTTTGCTCAAGATCTTTCACTAGACATTCACTGATGAAATCAGAGAGTTCTGGGCTGTAATCCTCTGGTCTTGCAAGACCAGGTGGTGGAATGCGAGGAATTTGGAAAAGGGCTCGCATTGGATGCAAATCTGACAAGGGTGGATCACCTTCTGCCAGCTCAATTGCTGTGATTCCCACAGACCACACATCGCAACGTGCATCGTAGGAAGAATCTAACTGTTGTTCACATGCAATCACCTAAACAAACAGAAAGCATATGAATATTTCCTTATTCAAGTCCATTGGATCTGACTTATCATGCAAAATTTTCATAGACATTTTCGAAATAACTTTCTGAACTTTTAATTTTATACAACAGGACTCAGGAAATGTGAAAATATTTTCAGTTGGAGGGAAAAGTGGGAGACTTCAAGTTTTTAAAATTTAAATTACAAAAAATAAATGGAATCAACACTTCTGAAAATAACTTTACATGTGTTTAAGATGTCACATTTAGAGACATAGTATTATTACACACAAATAAGGAAGTTCAATGTATTAAAAAACTATAAGTACCTCTGGTGCCATCCAATACGGAGTTCCAACGGAGGTGTTCCTCCGACCCAAAGTAGCAGCTAAATGTGAAGAGACGCCAAAATCCACTAATTTCACTTCACCTGCTTCAGTCAGCAAAATATTATGACCTTTGATATCACGGTGCATACAATGATTAGCATGAAGGTACACCAAAGCCTATTAATAAAAAATGCTATTAGTTGGCAAAAAAATAAAATATTACATTCCTTTCAGTACAATATCTGGTTGGGAATAGGAAAGGAAGAGATTTCATAATGAAAGACTAAGAAAGAGGCTCCCTGAGAAAATTGAAAGACTAAGGAACGAAGGTCAGGAAATAAGAGGGATAACTGAGGAAAGAGAGAGAGGAATATTCAGAGGCAGAAGAATCATGAAAAACAATAGTCCAGGTATAATAAGTATATAAATCTATATGCACAGTGGTCAAATAAAATTTCCTTACTTTTCAGGGCATAACTTTTAACTCATCTCATTACTGATGACAGTAATTACATTATCTTTGTAATGATGAGAAGTTACTGATACTAGGGAAAACTTTTCCATATTAATTAAGATTACAATTAAATAATTGATTTATTAGAAAATGCCAATTTTATACAACTGAGCAATTTTTAAAAGTCATGCCATGAAAAGCGGGGAAATTTGACATAGCCACTTATTTCCCATGCATACAGATATATGAAAAGAGAATCTCAGAGTATGTTAGAAAAAGGGAGAATGAAAATTATAGAAAGACATTGGTAAGGTATAGAACTGAAAAAAATACAGAGTAGGCAGAAAAAATTAGTTTTATAGGAAATGTGATATGGAGGTAAAAGAGGTATTTGAAGACGTTGTAATGTCAAGTAAAAATGAAGTGCCTTGGAATATATCTTAGTGTGCCAGATAAAATAAAGGAAATATTATGGATTCAGGTAAAAGCATAATGTTATTCAAACTATCTAGGGTTGTGAAAAAAGCAAGACAAGTTGTGTAGGATAGATCATTAGTGAAATTCTGATTAAGTTAGATTCATTTAATATGCTAGTTTGTAGGGGAAATATGGGCAAGATGTATAACGCTTATCCAACTAGGATCCTTAGTAGAATCTCTTTGGTCAATAAAGAAATTACAAACATATATTTTTTTGTTTCTTTTAACCAACATTGTGGATACAACACTGGACTTATGATTTTTTTTCACTGCACTAACAATTTAATTTTAAACAATTTATTCGTGGGAATTATTTTTGTATTTAATTCAATTTTAGTAAGGATTCTAAATCATAAATTAATATAATTCTAAATCAATCTAATGTCTCTCAATGAACGGTCAGTTTATATGGAGACCTCAATAAATTCTGTAAAATTAGTGCAATTAAGTTGTTCAATTTCATTTCCACTACTCAACAAAGCTATTGCAACTCGTGAGCAATTTTTCTCAATATATTTATCAGAATGGAAAAGTAAAGTAATAAATATTACACTCTTACTATTAAAAGCAATAATATTTGAGTTTTACTTCAGATCATTGAATTTTTCATTGTTTAATAATAATTTAAAAAAATTATAATTTTCTCTTCATAAGCCAGCAACAAAAATATACTTTCAATTTTGCCACTGAAAAATCATTTACTACATTTACTACCTTACACAACACTCACCTCAACAGTTTCACGAATGATGTATGCAATTTGTTCTTCAGTGAGTCTTTCACCTCTACGTTTAAGGCCTTGAACAAGATCAGTCACTGAACCTCCTGTACACAGCTGCAAATGAAAACAATCACCTCCTATATCCACACAGTCACTACATTTTCATAGGTCACTTCATCACTGTAGATCTAAGATTGTAAACTATGCACTGCACTGACTACGAACACTACTCCACGACTACTCCAGCCCACAGCTACTCCAGCACTGAGTGAGGTGAATCAATGGTACTGTTAGAAGAAGAGTTTGCATTGAAAATGTGTTACAGCTGGTGTAACAGGTTCAGGAGAAAGGTGAATAGCAAGATCAAGGCCAACAAAACAGGTTTTGGCCTTCCCCCAAGAAAAAATGTAATAAGGAAGCCATTCAAACATTTATTGAAAGCAGTTAACCTGCTTTCATTCTAATTACTGTAAAAAGAAATCTATAATAAGGATTTTTTTATTCACACATTATTTATAAAGTTTCAATAATATTTCTTTCTTCTTTGGCATGTTCAAATAGAAATAGAATCTGCCAAAACTCGTAATGTAGTTCATTATATTAAAAATTTCCCTTTTCAACACATATATTATTCATTCAAAGAATTATCTTTTGTAACTGAATATTATGATGGTAAATGAATATTATTCTAGAAAGAAAAATACCATGTTGTGTTAATAAAAAATTGTCAGCAGGAAATAGAATTTCAGGTACCCTAAGAATTGAATGACAATTTAATGCTTATCAATTCTTGCATAGACACATCCTAAACACAGTCTTTTAGAACTGAATATTTAAGTTAATATTTTTGACATTTGCTTTTACTTAATTTTTTTCGTGCTCACCTCCATAACAAACCACAACTGGTCCTCCTCCGGAACATGGCCTCGTTTCAGGTAAAGTCCATGAAATGAGGGAATATTTGGATGAAGACTCAGATCTCTCAGAATCAAGTACTCTTCTTCAATTTCTTCAATATTATCAGCAACATTTTCCAAAATTTTCACTGCTACACGCTTCCCTGTAATATTAAGTCATCAAGAATTTCAGATATGGAAAAATGTAAGTACTATTGTAGTCATATATTCCATCTTTGAATAGTCTACAACCTAGGTAAAATTGAATTTAAAAAATACATTTGGTGCATTACACTATTTTCTCCAATACTTTGGATAAAAATAATTTTAACTGAAGTATAATTTCATATGTCACGGCTCAATATCAAGTGTAATAATAATTATCTGCCCCAGAATAATACTTGATTGGCTCAAAGGTGTGAGGCGTTTTGTTAAAAAAAAAATTAAGGCACTTCATCTATGATGCCTTCTGAACCATATTGTTAAATGCTTATAATTTTTATTTCTTTTAAATCCTTACTGTATCTGCATGCTTAACCTTGAAACATTTGTAACTGTCATGTCCTACTACTTCAGAAAATGTGAAACAAGTCAAACGCAAACGATGTTCGTTCGCCAAGGCGTTTCGAGTGGGAACGAGTGCAAGGAAACTCGCGATTAGCGAGTTGCACTTCCACATGGAAAGCAACAGTGAGTGAAATTCGGGCCACTGCGTCGCCGCCGCCACCGGAAGTATTGGGGCCAGCGCACCTCGGTCACCCGCAGGGAGGGCGGGGTGCGAGAGAGTCCGGACTGTCGTCAGGGTACGTCGAGAACACACTCAGTTTTTTTATTGTTGTTTTTCGGCGGTAGGGGGTAGGAAGGAGGGAAGGATGGGTCCGTTTCAGTTAGCACCCCTCATAAATATGTTTGAAACAGTATTTTTTTAAAATTGTTTTATTACAATTTTAAAAAGTACACACGTAAAACGGATTCTCCTCTTGAAAAGTGATGCATCAACAAGTTTTGCATAAATCGAGTTTTCATCGGCATTTCCGGCCACGTCAACTGCTATGTCCCGTAAGTGTAGGGCAAGATATATTTGTGCAAGGCAGTGCTTTTGCCTCCTCCGCTAGAGACGCTGCAGAGATAACGAGTCAACCGAAATTGAAGATTTGCCCTCATAGCTTCCAGGGACCCTGAAAAAGCTTGCACAACCCATGGCAACTTTGGATAGTTAACTTCCCTCCGGAAAAAAAGAATAAACAGACTTACGGAGGATCCCTATACAACAGTTCTGAACACTTTTGCTAATTATAGTCTCCCCATCCAAAATGGCAGGAAAAAATTTCCGATGACTATTTTTCCAATACACATTTACCAAGACTATTATCTCAGGCCAGTTTATTCCAATATTTTTACATGTGTTCTTTTTTCTAAAAGTTAGTGTTTTGACAAACGATTTTTCTTAACGTTTTTTGGTTTTCATTAATGCACCTGATTTTCAATAGTCAGATAATAATCGTACTAACTTATTGCTAAGTTTTCGAAGTTACCCAAAATTACCCTTTAGGGAAACGGAGAGCGAGGTGCAATCGTAGACTTACACCGCCAGTGTCGTGTGAAGGCTCTCGACTATCCAGATGGCACCGCGTCGAGGGCAGCAATGCCGACGTTTCGACCATCATATCGTGGTCTTCTTCGGGGCAGGAGTTTTCCAGGACGGTGGGCGCTCGGGCTTTAATACTGGCGCACTCCTGCCCTTAAGAAGACCACGATATGATGGTCGAAACGTCGGCCTCACTGCCGTCGACGCGGTGCCACGTGGGCAGCCGAGAGCCTTCACAGAGAGCGAGGTGTTTTGCCAGTGTTAATGCAGCGCCGTACGAAGAGAGGAAACACTTAAAATGCCGGTCAGTCAGGACAGGTCACTTGGCGAAAGAAATCGTGGGGAGACAATCACTTCATAGACAATATTCGTATATAAAAGGATTAGTAAAGACACAGATCAACGGAGATGAGACTTAAAAGAGAAAGAAGGCACCACTTGCGAACACATGCGCATCGCTACTTCCCTTGAACAACTAATCAATTCTACACGGCTCATAGTTCACTAATCGACTCACACTCCTCGAATGCAGATACATCTGACTTCTACTCTATAAAACCCAAAAACAACAATACTATTTACACTTTACATTATTTCACAACTTTTTTTTAGCACTTTCCCGAACTTTTTACATCTGGATAGAAAATGGAGAAAGAAGAAAATGTTATAAAAAAACAAAAACAAGAAACCATTAGTGTGCTTTCGGGTTATTTCGAACCGAGCTACATTACATTACCGTATTAAGACAGACAGAGAGAGACTAGAGACAGACAGAGAGACAGAGAAACAGACAGACAGAGAGAGAGAGGCAGACAGAGAGAGACAGAGAGAGAGACAGAGAGAGAGACACACACACAAACACACAGAGACACACACACAGACTCACAGAGACACACACACAGACTCACAGAGACACACACACAGACTCACAGAGACAACAACACACAACCAACAGAGAGAAGAAGAGAGAACAGAGAGGGGAGAGACAGAGGGAGAGCGGGAGAGGAGAGAGAGGGGAGAGAGGAGAGAGAGAGGAGAGAGAGAGAGAGAGAGAGGGGAAGAGAGGAGAAGAGGGGGAGAGAGGAGAGAGAGGGGAGAGAGAGGAGAGAGGAGGAGAGAGAGAGGGGAGAGAGAGGGCGAGAGAGAGAGGAGAGAGAGGAGAGAGAGAGAGGAGAGAGAGGAGAGAGAGAGAGGAGGAGAGAGAGAGGAGAGAGAGAGAGGAGAGAGAGGAGAAGAGAGGAGGAGAGAGAAGAGAGGAGAGAGAGAGGAGAGAGAGGAAGGAGAGAGAGAGATGGAGAGAGAGACGACGAATGAGAGAGAGAAGAGACGGAACCCACACTCGCGAGAAAGTCTTGTGTTATTAAAATTTTTGCAGAGCGTAAAGCGCAAAACGTGATTAACAACCACGTGACCAGTAGCACGTGAAGTTGAATACATGTGAAGCATTGCCGGGTCCACTCGTTCCCAAACACCAAGTGCAAGGGGCGCGGGAGAGAAGGAAGGCTCGCGAGCCGCTCACCCTTGCCCGAGGAGACCTCGCGCGCGCTGAACACCTCGCCGTAGGTGCCCTCGCCGATCAGCTCCTGCAGCGTGAAGCGCGCGCTGGGGTCGGGCAGCTGCTCGAAGCGCACGTGCTGACTCAGCCCCTGGTACGTCATGGCTGCCGCCTCCGCCGCGCGGTTCCTAAGCACACACATCAAGCGTTGCAATATATAATAACAACAACATTTTATATATTTAGACAAGAATTGGACATACATATACATATTTAAACAATATTTGCTACAAAACGTTCGAGAAATAGTCATAAAACCACGAGAAGATCGCTAATGATATAATACATCGGACTGAGAATTAGCCGCCCGCTCTAGTAGACTCAACTGGCCGCAGCGGTTCGTATCCTTTTACACGGCGATAAGCGCCCCTTGTAGTCAGCGCTAGGTTCGGATAAACACATAAATTCGAATTTGATGTTGTAGAAAGGCTGACCCAGCTCTCCGTAATTAAATTTGATAACTTAAGTTACCGAAAGATACAAGGCTTCCATCAATCACTTTATAGTGTCTAGTTATGAAGCTTGCAAGTGCCTCTGTGGAAGTTAGCGTGAAAGGTATTTGAAAATAAAAAGAATGGTCAAAAAAAGATGCCAGTAGACCCACCTTTAGACGATAAAAAAATAATTAAAAGATGCCGGTAAAAATGTTTGAATTTCTGATGGATTTTGTTATTTAAGCACCCTTCCAAAATAAGCTAAAACTCACGAAAAATGAGAATATATTGATACATTTTTATATGGATCGCAACCTAATTAATTTTACTATCACCCCACCTCAAAGAAACTCAATTTTCAGGAACCACGAGTCCAAGAATTCTATAGCAATTTCAATTTCAATGAAGGCTTAAGGTGTTCCGCCAATTTATTGAAATGAACGCGTAGAAATAATACCAGAAAAAATAGTGTTGTTCGAGTGTTTAAAAGATAGAACATTGAAAAGTACTTCGAATATCCCATATCGTAATAGCTTCGGAAAGATAAGCCCGTACATCCGACACATTATTCGACGACTGTGAAAACGCGCGCCTCTCCACTGGCACAATACACTGACAAAGAAATCCATGGTGATCGTATGAAAGCAGCAAACAAGTGGATTCTGTTAGACTGTAGTTAACTCCGCAGCCCCACCCGCCGTACATTTTGAAGCACTGAGTTTTCATATTGATTATGACATCGATATAATTTACCTACTCGTATGATATTATAAAATATCATACGAGTTAGTACTCGTATGATATTTTATCCAAAGGTATGAAAATGGGTCAGCACATTTCAACTCTATATATTTGTCACCAATACGTACCTAATTCTCATGATTGGACGTTATAATACAACATTCACTGTGGCGGGAGGTATTTCGGTAGGTTGTTGCGAGAAACAAAATTGTACTTTGCATATCTGTTTGACGTCTCTAATGGACGCGCATTGAGTTGACAAGTAACGCCAGTCCATGCTGCTACACAGAACTACATTACGCAGGATCTAACACACTTGTTCATGAAAGACCATGGTATCGATCAATAACTCACATCTTATCTTCTTCGTTGGCGCATGGAGTAGGAGAGAGGAGACTGAATTAGACTTCTGTTGACCGTCTGTGTCCAAGTTTAGTACGGCAACACCGATCAGTTACGTTTCTGCGCTTTTGATATCTTAATTATCTTTACTACCTTAATATTTCGTGACGCAATATTTTATCAGGCATGAGGCGCACATGAGGCTATCTCCATCACCTAAGTTACCCGGCTAATCTATCGCAGGTTTAGGAAGCGGTGATAACTTCGCACGTGAACTACTTCTGACACAAAAGATGATCTCTTGACCCCCTGTACTTTCGTCAAAAAGGGCAGTGTATACTGTGCTTGGTCTATAACTCCAAGCTATTGCCAAAAAAGATTATTTAGATTGATAGAAAATAAATCTGCTAATAGAGATAGAGTACGAGAGATTAAGAGTACATACATTTTTTCGCACATTTAGTCACAAGAGATATAATAAGTAATTTGTCGCAAATTATGGTGTATAGCAAATTCATTGTTAGCAGTCGTGCTCTGTGGTTCGAATCTATGATATGCATACGTGAGTTTATGTAAATGCATATAAATATAACATACATACAATAACATAAATATCCACATACTTATATAAAATTGCTAACCATACGATCCGATGGGCTAATAGCGGAAGTCAATTTGCAAGTCTAAGTTTAAAATAACCTACGATTCACAACTTAAACATTTTCGTTCTGAAAACATAATATCACGTGGCCTCATTGCTCTTCAAATATTGTAGCGATTTCTGGAAACATCTGAAAAGTAAATCATTTAGCATTTTCAAATAATACAGATGCCGAGAACAAAATATTAAGAGTTCAAAAATATTGAACATTTTACAAACGGTCTAACAAAGACTGGTGAGTTTTACTCAGTGGTGCATCCAGGTATTCAGACGCCCATGGCGAGCATAAAATATGCGCCCTTGTCAAGGCGCTTCATATAAGGGTGGTGGTGGTGGTGGTTTGGTTCAGCGGGTATACTCTAAATAGGGCCCATTGTAAGTGGCTCCCATGGCACGTGCCGTTATTCTGTACGGTATATCCGCATGCGGTTTTAATTACGGGCTTTCGTAGAAAACGTACTCCGAAACTTGACATTACGTCAACTGTTATTCCTAATGACAACAACTCTTAAGAAGCGGATCTCAAAAAA
>BOPP01000483.1:156598-168118 GCA_017312745.1 Gryllus bimaculatus
CTGCGGTTTAGTATTAAGTGCGCGGATTCCGAGGTAACTTAGCCGTCACCTGGAGATGTCTGTTATCAGCGATGTCAGACTGGCAAGGTTCTGAGCCGCGACTGTCCGTGGTGCGTGGATCTTTTTTTACAATACAATTAATGGTATTAAGTTAGCGTGGCCCATTTCAGTTGTTTGTTACGTTGCAGGGCAGTCGTTAGCGTCGGAGATGACTCATTTGATAAGGTTCTGAATTTGTATGTTGGGGTTTCTTTCGAGAAAGGCTGACCCAAGTCCTCCGTCAATTAAAATTATGATAACATTAAGTCTACGCCGGCTAGCAACACGGGCGAAGAGAACAGGCTTAAGTGGTCTTTATTCTGTTTCCTTATAGTGTCTAGTTTATGAATGCTTTCTTTTTTCACAGTCTTGCTCGCATAGTGCCCTACTTTCACTCGTTGCGTAGTGACGATCTGTAGAGAAGGGCTTTTGGGTAATTGAAAACGACAGGTCATTCCAGCTTTTTGGGGCACGAAAATATAAAGAAGTTGAGTCATACAAAATAGATGCCCAGATATAAGACCACTTTTTAATGAGCACGAATAACAATATAATGATTACACAACATATTCCAAAGTTTTTGGAGGGTCAATGTTTGAAATTTTGTGATGGATTTTGTTATTTAAGCACCTTTCCAAAATAAGCTAAAACTCACGAAAATGAGATATATTGATACATTTTATAATGGATCGCAACCTAATTAATTTTACTATCACCCACCTCAAAGAAACTCAATTTTCAGGAACACGAGTCCAAGAATTCTATGCAATTTCAATTTCAATGAAGGCTTAAGGTTTCCGCCAATTTATTGAAATACGCGTAAAATAATACCAGAATAGTGTTGTTCGAGTGTTTAAAAGATAGAACATTGAAAAGTACTTCGAATATCCCATATCGTAATAAGCTTTCGGAAAGATAAGCCCGTACATCCGACACATTATTCGACGACTGTGAAAACGCGCCGCCTTTCCACTGGCACAATACACTGACAAAGAAATCCATGGTGTCGTATGAAAGCAGCAACAAGTGGATTCTGTTAGACTGTAGTTAACTCCGAGCCACCCGCCGTATTTTGAGCACTGAGTTTTCATATTGATATGACATCGATATAATTACCTACTTCGTATGATATTATAAAAATATACGAGTTAGTACTCGTATATATTTTATCCAAAGGTATGAAAATGGGTCAGCACATTTCAACTCTATATATTTGTCACCAATAGGTACCTAATTCTCATGATTGGACGTTATAATACAACATTCACTGTGGCGGGAGGTATTTCGGTAGGTTTTGCGAGAACAAAATTGTACTTTGCATATCTGTTTGACGTCTCTAATGGACGCGCATTAGAGTTGACAAGTAACGCCAAGTCCATGCGCTACACAGAACTACATTACGCAGGATCTAACACACTTGTTCCATGAAAGACCATTGGTATCGATCAATAACTCACATCTTATCTTCTTCGTTGGCATGGAGTAGGAGAGAGGAAGACTGAATTAGACTTCTGTTGACCGTCTGTGTCCAAGTTTAGTACGGCAACACCGATCAGTTACGTTTCTGCGCTTTTGATATCTTAATTATCTTTACTACCTTAATATCTGTGACGCAATATTTATCAGCATGAGGCGCACATGAGGCTATCTCCATCACCTAAGTTACCCGGCTAATCTATCGCAGTTTAGGAAGCGGTGATAACTTCGCACGTGAACTACTTCTGACACAAAAGATGATCTCTTGACCTGTTACTTTCGTCAAAAGGGGCAGTGTATACTGTGCTTGGTCTATAACTCCAAGCTATTGCCAAAAAGATTATTAGATTGATAGAAAATAATCTGCTAATAGAGATAGAGTACGAGAGATATAATAAGTAATTTGTCGCAAATTATGTGTATAGCAAATTCATTGTTAGCAGCTGTGCTCTGTGGTTCGAATCTATGATATGCATACGTGAGTTCATGTAAATGCATATACATATAACATATATAAAATAAATAATATCCACATACTTATAAGAAATTGCTAACCATACGATCCGATGGGCTAATAGCGAAGTCAATGGCAAGTCTAAGTTTAAAATAACCTACGATTCACAACTTAAAATTTTCGTTCTGAAAACATAATTCACGTGGCCTCATAGCTCTTCAAATATTGTAGCGATTTGGAAATTCTGAAAAGTAAATCATTTAGCATTTTCAAATAATACAGATGCCGAGAACAAAATATTAAGAGTTCAAAAATATTGAACATTTTACAAACGGTCTAACAAAGACTGGTGAGTTTTACTCAAGTGGTGCATCCAGTATATAGACTTGACATTAACGTCAACTGTTATTCTTAATGACAACAACCCTTCAGGAAGCGGATCTCGAAAAAAACACATAATTTGCGCAATTTTCCCCCGCTTGGGATATTTCCTCGAGCGCACACTCACAATACCCGCAAATTTCGTCGCAAGTAAAAAACACCGCAAAAACCGACCTGTCCGCGGCCGCCGGTCTTTTATTACGGAACGGGCAGCGCGGCTTCCGGGGCGCCCGCGGGAGCGCTGGCGGCGCGCGCGCAAGGGCGCCTGCGCGGGCGCGCGTCACGCCGCCGGCCGGCCGGCCGTTCCGCCAGCCGCGCACGCGCGCGGCGATCGTGAAACAGCGGACGCACGCCGCGCGTGCTAGTTCCGCCGCGAGAGGCCTGGCCTGGGCATAGCTGTGCGGCGGCGATGCGGCGCGAGCACTGCTCCGGCTTACATACCCTGCGCTCCTGAGCTAGTCCCTTGCGGCAGGCGCGCGCCTTGCTCAATCGCGTGAGGCATTCCGAGCAGTGGAGAACGCTTTGGCATTCTGTTGAATGCAAAAACCCGACGTAGAATAGGGAAAAAGCTATTACCCAGTACTTCTACAGAAATCGGGAATTATTTTGAGATAGACTTTACAATACAAAACAAATTGATCGCTAACAAAACCAATATTATCAAAACGCATTTTCTGGTAAACAACGAGCGCCTGCCAAACACTGTTACTGATGATCAGAAGTAGAAAGTTATCCGGTCCGGATGGCCGAGATCGCTAAGTCAATAGTCCCTTCCGCTTTTTAATAGAATGTTTTCATTTTAGCATACTTTTTTTACGCGTATTTCCGAAACAAATCGTTGAATAGAAGTCCGGTTTTCTCCATTAAATTCCTCGACAAGAGTTGTACTCACTTAAGTGATTTTAGAAGAAAGCTACGAGAGTTAATTTTTTCCCGAACTTTTTAGAAAATACAGCAATGTTGGCATACTTTTGTTTCTATCGTAATTCCGAAACTAATAATCGGATTGAAGTCTGGTGTGCTACATTCAACTTCTCCTCGAGAGTTGTACTCACAAACGTAATTATATAAGAAAGCTACGAAATTTAAAATAATCCGACATTTTCAGAAAATTTAGTAATTTTGTCATACTTTTGTACCTATCGCATTTCTGTAACTAATAATCGGGATGATGTCTGGTTCGCCCCATTCAATTTCTCGTCAAGAGTTGTACTCCCAAACGTAATTTAAGAACCAAGATTCGAGATTTAATTTTTTCCGATATTTTCATAAAATATGGTAATTTTGGCATACATCTTTTTCTATCGTAATTCCGAAACTAATAGTCGAATTGAAGTCTAGTGTGCTCCATTAAATTTCTCATCGTGAGTTGTACTCACATCCGTTATTCAGAAGGAAGCAACGAAATTAAATTTTTCCGATTTTCTCGGAAATTTCGGTAATTTTGGAATACTTTTGTTTCTATCGTATTTCAGAAACTAATAACCATATTTAAGTCTAGTTTGCTCCATTGACCTTCTCATCGAGTACTCACATACATACACATTTGTACTCACAAACGCAATTTCGGAAGGGAGCTACGAAATTTAATTTTTTTCCGATTTTTCAATCAATGTCTTAATTTGGGCACTATATTTTTTCAAGCGTATTTCCGAAACTAATAATCGGATTGAAGTCTAGTTTGCACCATTGAATTTCTCGTCGTGAGTTGTACGTGTATACGTGATTTTAGATAAATTCTACGAAATTAAGTTATTTTCAATTTTTGGCCCAAATTTCGAGTTTTCGGCTTCATTTATTTTCAAGCGTTTAATTTCGAAACTAATAGTCGGATAGAAGTCTAGTTTGCCCCATTTAATTTCTCGTCGTGAGTTGTACTTGAATATGTGATATCAGATAGATTCTAAGAAATAAGTTTTTTTTTCCATTTTTTGCCGTAATTTCGGGTTTGGGCTTCATTTGTTTTCAAGCGTTTAATTTCGAATCTAATAGTCGGATTGAAGTCTAGTTTGCACCATTGAATTTCTCCTCGTGAGTTGTACTTGTGTACGTAATTTCAGATAGATTCTACGAAATTAAGTTTTTTTTCCATTTTTGGCCCAAATTTCGGGTTGTGGGCTTCGTTTATTGTCAAGCGTTTAATTTTAAAAGTAACAGTCAGATTAAAGTCTAGTGTGCACCATTGAATTTCTCGTCGAGAGTTGTATTTGTATACGTGATGTCAGATAGATTCTATGAAATTAAGTTTTTTTTCCATTCTTCGTCCAAATTTAGGGTTTTCGGCTTCATTTACTTTCAAGCGTTTAATGTCGAAACTAATTGTCGAATTGAAGTCTAGTGTGCATAATTGAATTTCTCGTCGCGAGTTGTACTTGTAATGTCATGGTGCGCAAACTAGACTGTTCAATCCGAATATTAGTAATCGAAAATTAAACGCTTGAAAACAAATGAAGGTTCCAAACCCGAAATTTGGCGAAAATGGAAAGAAAAACCAATTTCGGTAATCTATGGTCGAAATCACGTACACAAGTACAACTCACGACGAGAAATTCAATGGTGAAACTAGACTCAATCCGAAATTAGTTTCGAATTTAAACGGCTTGGAAAACAAATGAACCCCAAACCCGAAATTGGGGAAAAAATGGAAAAAACTTAAATTCCGTAGAATACTATTCGAAATCAACCTACACAAGTACAACTCACGACGAGAATTCCAATGGTGCCCAAACTAGACTCAATCCGATATTAGTTTCCGAAATTTAAACGCGTTGAAAAAAAAAATGAAGCACCAACCCGAATTTGGCGAAAAAATGGAAAAAAACGTAAAGTTTCGTAGAATTTATTCTGAAATCCACGTAAAACAAGATACAAACTCACGACAAAAAATTTCAATGCTTGCAAACCCTTAGATTCTATTCCGACGTTATTAGTTTCGAAATTAAACGCTTTGAAAAACAAATGAAGCCCAAAAACCCAAAATGGGCGAAAATAGGAAATAATTTCCGTAGAATCGATCTTGGAAATTCACTACCCCAGGTACAACTCGCGACGAGAAAGTTCAATGTGCAAAAACTAAACTTGTCAATACGCGATAATAGTTTCGGAAAATTAAACGCTTGAAAAAAAGATGAAGCCCAAACCCGAAAAATTACGTCCAAAAATGAAAAAAAAAAAAAAAAACTGTATTTTCCTTGAATCTAGCTGAAATCACGTATACCAAGTACAACTCCGCGAACGAGAAATCCAATGGTCACACTCGACTTCAAATCGACAATTTGTTGTCGACATTAAACGCTTTGAAAATAAAATGGAAGCCGAAAACCCCTAAATTTGGCGAAGAATGGAAAAAACTATTAATTTTCATAGAATCTATCTGAACTCACGTATGACAAATACAACTCTCGCACGAGAAATTTCGAATGGTTGCCCACACCTAGACTGTAATCTGACTTAATTACTTTTAAAATTAAAACGCTTGACAATAAACGAAGCCCCACAAACCCGAAATTTGGGCCAAAAATGGAAAAAAACTTAAATTTCGTAGAATCTATCTGAATTCACGTACACAAGATACAACACACGACGGTTGAAATCAATGGTGCACACTAGACTTCAATCCGACTATTAGTTTCGAAAATTAGAACGCTTGAAATAAATGATGCCCAAACCCGAAATTTTCGGGCGAAAAAGGGAAGAAAAACCTAATTTCGTAGAATCTATTCGAATCACGTATACAAGTGACCAACTCACGACGAGAAAATGCAATGGTGCAAGACTAGACTTGCAAGTCCGACATTAGTCTGCGAAATTAAACGCTCTTAAAATAAAAAGAAGCCCTTAAACCCGAAATTGGGGCGGAAAATGGAAAAAAAAACTTATAAATTCTATTTATCTATTCGAAATCACGTACACAAAGTACAACTACACGACGAGAAATTCAATGGTGCAAACTAGACTTCTATCGACTTTAGTTTTCGAAATTAAGACGCTGGAAAACAAATGAGCCTCAAAAAACCCAAAATTTGGCGAAAAATAGAAAAAAAATTAATTTCGTAGAAGCTATCTGAAATCACGTAACAAATACAACTCTCGACGAGAAATTCAATGGTGCACACTAGAATTTTAATCTGACTATTACTTTTAAAATTAACGCTTGACAATAAAACAAGCCACAAGCCCGAAATTTGGGCGAAAAAATGGAAGAAAACCTAATTTCGTAGAAATCTATTCCGAAATTACGTATACAAGTACAAAACTCACGACGAGAAATTCATGGTGCAAACAGACTTCAATCGAAGATTATTAGTTTCGAAAATTAAAACGCTTGGAAAAACAAATGAAGCCCAAACCCGAAATTGGGGAAAAATGGAAAAAAAACTTAAAATGCGTAGATCTATTCGAAACACGTACAACAAGTAACAATCACGACGAGAAATTCAATGGTGCAAACTAGACTTCAATCCCGACTATTGTTCGAAATTAAAACGCTTGAAAATAAATGAAGCACCGAACCCGAAATTTGGGCGCGAAAAAAATGGAAAAAAAACTTAAGTTCGTAGAATTTATCTAAATCACGTAAACAAGACAACTCACGACGAGAAATTCAATGGTTGCAAACTAGCTTCTATCCGACTATGTTTCGAAATTAAACGCTTGATGAAAACAAATGAAGCCCAAAACCCAAAATTTTGGGCGAAAAATAGGAAAAAAATTAATTTCGTAGAATCTATCTGAAATCACGTTCACAGGTACAACTCGCGACGAGAAAGTCAATGGTGCAAACTAGACTTTCAACCGAGTAATGTTTCGAAATTAAACGCTTGAAAAACAAATGAAGCCCAACCCGAAATACGGACCAAAAATGGAAAAAAAACCTATTTTCCTTGAATCTACTGAAATCACTATACAAGTACAAATTCACGACGAAAAATTCAGATGGTGCAAACTAGACTTCAATCCGACTATTAGTTTCGAAAAAATTAAACCGCTTGAAAACAAATGAAGTCCTCAACCCGAAATTTGGGCAAAATGCAAAAAAAACTTAATTTTCGTAGAATTTAAATGAAATCACGTTATCAAGTACAACTCTCGACGAAGAAATTCATGGTGCCACACTCGACTTCAATTCGGACAATTGTTTCGACATTAAACGCTAAAATAAATGAAGCCGAACCCTAATTTTGGACGAAGACGGAAAAAAAACTTAATTTCATAGAAATCTATCTAAATCACGTATACAAATACCAAAACTCTCGACGAGAAATTCAATTGTGCACACTAGACTTTAATCTGACTATTACTTTTAAAATTAAACGCTTGACAATAAACGAAGCCCACAACCCGGAAATTTGGGCCAAAAATGAAAAAAAACTTAATTTTCGTAGAATGTAATCTGAATTCACGTATACTGTCAACTCACGACGAGAAATTCCAAATGTGGCAAACTTAGACTTCAATCCACTATTAGTTCGAAATTATACGCTTGAAATAAATGACGCCCCAACCCAAAATTGGTGCCGAAAAGGAAGAAAAACTATTTCGTAGAATCGATTCGAAATCACGTATACAAGTTACAACTCACGACGAATAATTCAATGGTGCAAAATAGACTTCAATCCGACTATTAGTTTCGAAATTAACGCTCTAAAATTAAAAGAAGCCCTAAACGAAATTTGGCGAAAAATCGAAAAAAAAAACCTTTAATTCGTAGGTATCTATTCGAAATCACGTATACAATACAACTCAGCGACGAGAAATTCAATGGTGCAAACTGACTTCCAATCCGACTATTAGTTTCGAAATTAAACGCTCTAAAATAAAGAAGCCCTAAACCCGAAATTTGGGCGAAAAATGGACGAAAAAAAAAAACTTAAAATTCCGTAGTATCTATTCGAAATCACGTACCAAGTACAACTCACGACGAGAAGAATCAATGCTTGCAAACTAGACTTCTATCCGACTATTAGTTTCGAAAATTAAACGCTGAAAACCAAATGAATCCAAAAACCAAAAATTTGGGCGAAAAATTGAAAAAAATTATTTCGTAGAATCTATCTGAAATCACGTTCACAGGTACAACTCGGCGACGAGAAAGTCAATGGTCAAAACTAGACTTATATCCGAGATATAGTTTCGAAATTAAACGCTTGAAAACAAATGAAGCCCAAACCCGAAAATTAACGCAAAATGGAAAAAAAACTTAGTTCCTTGAATCTAGCTGAATCACGTATACAAGTACAACTCACGACGAAAAATTCAAATGGTGCCAAAAATTATACTCAATCCGACTATTAGTTCGAAATTAACGCTTGAAAACAATGAAGTCCACAACCCGAAATTGGCGAGAAAATGGAAAAAAAACTTTAAAATTCGTGTATCTATCGAAATCAACGTACACAAGTACAAAACGCACGACGGAGAATCAATGGTGCAAACTAGACTTCTATCCGACTATTAGTGTGAATTAAACGCTTGAAAACAAATGAAGCCCAAACCAAAATTTGAGCGAAAAAATAGGAAAAAATATAATTTCGTAGAATGCTATCTGAAATCACGTGTCACAGTACAGTCGCGAACGAGAAGTCAATGTGCAACTGAACGTCAATCCGAGTAATAGTTTCAAATTAAACGCTTGAAAACAAATGAAGCCCAAACCCGAAATTACGGCCAAAATGGAAAAAAATTATTTTCCTGAATCTAGCTGAAGAATCACGGTATACAAGTACAACTCACGACGAGAAATTGATGTGCAAAACTAACTTCAATCCGAATATTAGTTTCGAAATTAACGCTTGAAAACAAATGAAGCCCCAAACCCGAAAATTTGGCGAAAAATGAAAAAAACTTAATTCGTAGAATCTATTGCGAAATCAGCGTAACAAGTACAAACTCACGACGAGAAATTCAAGGTGCAAACTAGACTTCAATCCGACTATTAGTTTCGAAATAAAACCGCTTGAAAATAATGAGCACCGAAACCCGAAATTTGGGCGCGAAAAATCGGAAAAAAACTTAATTTCCTAGACAGGTATCTGAAATCACGTAAACAAGTACAACTCACGACGAGAAATTCAAGTGGTGCAAACTAGGACTTCTATCCGACTATTTAGTTTCGAAATAAACGCTTGAAAACAAATGAAAGCCCAAAACCAAAATTTGGACGAAAGAATGGAAAAAACTTAATTTCGTTAGTAACTATCTGAATCACGTATACAAGTACAACTCGCGACGAGAAATTCAATGGTGCCACACTCGATTCATTCGACCAATTAGTTTCGACATTAAACGCTGAAAATAAAGTGAAGCCGAAACCCTAATTTTTGCGACGAAGAATGGAAAAAACTTAATTTCAGAGAATCTATCTGAAATCAACGTATTACAAATACCACTCTCACGAGAAAATTCGAATGGTGCACACTAGAACTTTAATCTGACTATTACTTTTAAAATTAACGCTGGACAATAATCGAAACCCACCAACCCGAAATTTGGGCCAAAAATGGAAAAAAAAACTTAATTTCGTAGAATCTATCTAATCACGTATACATTGTACAACTTACGACGAGAAATTCAATGGTGCAAACTAGACTCAATCCGACTATTAGTTTCGAATTAAACGCTTGAAAATAAAATGAACGCCCCAAACCCAAAATTTGGGCCGAAAAGGGAAGAACCTAATTTCGTAGAATCTATTCAATCACGTATACAAGACAACTCACACGAGGAAATTCAATGTTGCAACTAGACTTCAAATCCGACTATTAGTTTCGAAATTAAACGCTCTAAAATAAAGAAGCCCTAAACCCGAAATTGGGGCGAAAATGGAAAAAAAACTTAAATTCGTAGATCTAGTTCGAAATCATACACAAGTACAACTCACGACGAAGAGAATTCAAGTGCAAACTAGACTTCATCCACTATTAGTTTCGAAATTAAAACGCTTGAAAACAAATGAAGCCCAAAGCCCAAAATTTGGGCGAAAAAATAGGAAAAAAAAATTGATTTCGTAGATCTATTCTGAAATCACGTTCACAGGCGTACAACTCGCGACGAGAAAGTCAAGGGTGCAAACTAACTCTCAAATCGAATAATAGTTTCAAATTAAAACGCTTGAAAACAAATGAAGCCCAAAACCCGAATTACGGCCAAAAATGGAAAAAAAAACTTATTTTCCTTGAATCTACCTGAATCACGCATACAGTACAACTCACGACGAAAAGTTCGAATGTGCAAAACTAGACTTCATCCGACTATTAGTTTTCGAAATTAAAACGCTGGAAAACAAAAGAATCCACACCGAATTTGGCGCGAAAAATGAAAAAAAACTTAATTCTATTATCTATTCGAAATCACATACACAAGCTACAACTCACGAGCGAGAAATTCAATGGTTGCAAACTAGACTTTCTATCCGACTATTAGTTTGAAATTAAACGCCTTGAAAACAATGAAGCCCAAAACCCAAAATTTGGGCGAAAAATAGGAAAAAAAAATAATTTCGTAGAAATCTATTGAAATACGTATACAAATACAACTCTCGACGAGAAAAATCAAGGTGCCAACACTAGACTTTATCTGACTATTACTTTTAAAATTAAACGCTTGACAATAAACGAAGCCCACAACCCGAAATATTGTGCGAAAAATGGTAAGAAAACCTAATTTCGTAGAAGCTATCGAAATCACGTATACAAGTACAACTCACGACGAGAAATTCAATGGCTGCAAACTAGACTTCAATCCGGATATTTAGTTTCGAAATAACGCTTGAACAAATGAAGCCTGTAACGAATTTTGGGCGAAAAATGGAAAAAAACTTAAATCCGTAGAATCTTTCGAAATCACGTACACAAGTAAACTCACGACGAGAAATTCAATGTGCAACTAGACTTGCAATCCGACTATAGTTCGAATTAAACGCTTGAAAATAAATAAGCACCGAACCCGAAAATTG
This sequence comes from Gryllus bimaculatus, assembly GCA_017312745.1. Lineage (NCBI taxonomy): Eukaryota > Metazoa > Arthropoda > Insecta > Orthoptera > Gryllidae > Gryllus > Gryllus bimaculatus. The sequence goes on from BOPP01000483.1 coordinate 167,902, forward strand.
GGCGAAAAATGGAAAAAAACTTAGATTTCGTAGAATTTATCTGATACGTAAACAAGTACAACTCACGACGAGAAATTCAATGGTGCACACTGACTTCAATCCCGACTATTAGTTTCGAAATAAACGCTTAAAAACAAATGAAGCCCACAACCCGAAATTTGGCGAAAAATGGAAAAAAAAAAACTAATTACGTAGAATTTAAATGAAAATCACGTAT
>BOPP01000484.1:0-10086 GCA_017312745.1 Gryllus bimaculatus
TATGGCTCGCCCCTTTTAGGTGTGCCGGTTAAATTGAAGCGATGCCCGGGCTATGTTAGATTTTAGGGCCCGGACTCCCGGCTTGACTCCACTCCCGCTGAAGGGCGTGAAAATCGTGCCCTTGCCTATTGGGGCGGGTAGATGTGTTTCTAATTGCTTCAACCTCGCCACATTCGTCGGGGTGGCGTGTTCCCCGTAGCTGGTCTTTCAGACCAAGTATTTCTCCCGTCTCCGCTTTAGGGCCGGGGCCGTACGCAGAACATTGGCTAGAAGCTTCGGTCGTGCTCATAGAGCTCCTGGGTACGAGCGTATTGGTATCTATTTCCGTGTGTGCTTGCTTCTCTTCCTTCTTTATCGCTCCCTTCGCTGCTCCACGATCAGGGAGTAGAGGTCATTCCACTCCTCTAATGTTGTCTCTCCCTTTCTTGCGGCCGTGGCAACTGCCTCGCCCGCCTCGGTCTGTTCTGCCACTTTCTGCTCCCGTCTTCCCTGCCAGGGGGTTGCACAGGCTTCGCCCCTTCTGCTTGGCTAGACCTGACCTCCGGCTTCTGACACGTATTGACTACATTTCCCTGTAGGTTGCGACTCGGCCTCTTTGTGCGGGAGGATCCTTCTCCTCCACAGCGAGACGCCTTCAATTTCGCCTTTCCCCTCAAAAATATAAACTGAATTAACTTTACTTTTAATTAAATCGGAAAAAAATTCAGATTAGAAAAAATGCACTACCAATACGAAATAACCAAATACAAAACAATTTAAACATAACGACCTCTGCGACCGCGCCGACTCGAGCTCTACTTAGCGAGTATACCTTCTAAATCAATTATCAGGTAGAATCGAAATGGCTAAGGAAATTACGAACCGCGTGTGTTTATATTTTTTCATCAGAACGATTTGGAGCTGCTTTTTCTTTGTCATATTTCGTTCTCGAAGTTTGGTGATATTATCTTTATTCGTCATTGTATTTTAATAGTGATTGGTCTTCGTCCTTGAGTCATCTTCGTCTGCGTTTGTATATTGTTTGATTATTGGATTTGGTGGGGATGTTTTTAGACAGGATGTGTTTAGACAGGATGTGTTTATAGGATTGCAAGTTCGCGTTGCGAATGGTTGGGGTCTGGGAGAAGGATGGAGATGTGGATGTGATATATTATGCCGAGCGAGAAAGCTGTGCAGTTCTGACTGCTTCTCTCGCGAGCATAGCCAAAATGCAACGGTGCCGCTGTTCCTGTAAAAAATAGACTTAGCCATTATTTAAGGGTGGTCTGGTCGTAGTGCGGGTGTGGTTCTGGTACAAAGGTAAATTTTTAATAACGTAATTGACGAGTTTACTATAAAAATTTAGCTATTAATTTCTTTTCCAAAATACTCTTTGAGGAGCGATAGGTTTAATAGAGTATAATTCAGAGACTGAAAGTGGCGCGCTCAGTATTCTACGAAGGCACCCATATTGTACTCTTTGCCACTTATTCTAGTCCGCCTGCTTGTTCCTGCATGCGATACAGTGTTGCAGTTCTAAAAGACGGGTGTGAGGCTGGGGGCTGCTGTACGAGAGTGGTTTGTTAGTGGTCCCTGCCAGCAATGAGGGTGGGCGGAGTGTGGGGCCGGTGCCGGCCGTTCCCCGACTGGTGGAAAGCGAGACTGACAACCGCGTGCTCGAGAAGCAGTCCATGACTGCTTGCAGCAATTCGCTTCGGCATTCGCTGGGCCGGCCGGGATGTGCGGGTGATGTAACGGTAGTCTTGAATAAGATCAAATCGCGTTTAGGGCGAGAGTTCGTCGACACTCTGCGGCTATTTTCTCTGAAGGGGGACGTGATGCAATGTTGCCTAGAAGGGCAAGGCTACTTTTCTCTGGTCCTGAAGAAGGACTATTGATTGATCCCACGACGTCCGGAGCCTTCCCCAGATGCGTCCGTCCTCTGCAGGGGTCAGCCTCAATCTCGCTTAATAAGTCCCCTATCCTGACGCAACCGCGGCTGTGGGACCTGTATTAATGGTGAAAAGCTAGCTTCGCCAACTCGCGTCTGATTGGGTCGTGCCATCGATCTCACGCCTGATTGGGTTACGTCAGCGGTACAGCTGTAAATAATTTATATCACTTTTAACATTTTGATTAATTTTGTGTTATATTATGAACTTCAGATAATTAAAGTGACAGTTAACTGGTTATGCTGACCACACGTAACAATAACATTGGGAACAAGTGTTTTGTGAAGGAAAGAAGCAGGCATGAAATATTTTTCAAGCCGCGCACATGTCGTGGATTACGCATGAGCGACTATCTACTGCTCCAGTTTATTCTGGCTGTAGAATATGCAATATATCAGTTTTCAATGTTTTCTTCGCAATCGTACAGATTCTATACAAATTTATGAGAAACTATTTTGATATAGTGTTAGCTCATACGATACAACTTTAAATTATTAATAATTAAAAAAGCGAACAATGTATTGATTTGTTATTAGACAGGAAGTTTTACGTAACACTAAAATTACACCCCCACACCCTAAGTGTCGCAGCGTTACTCTAACTCAAACCCCCTCCCCCCGACTTTAGGGTAACGTAATTTATCGACGATCCCTATACCATGCTCATACTGTCAGTGTAGATGGCAGAGCATTGTTAAATGTTGACCTCGGATATCAATAGGCTTTCGTTGAATGATACTGCAACGTCAGAGCAAACGATCTCATCCTTCTCTTATACTGCCTTGATTTAATACCATTCCTTTTTTAACAACTGCTGTATATTAAATCACCAATATGTGCAATCCAATGGAAAAGCAGTGGGCGGTGGTTGGCTTTGTCGAATGCGGAGGAGAAGTGGAAGAAGTGCGGGAAGTGCGCGGGAGAGGGATAGTGACGAAGGTGCTTCCATGGCTGGGCGGTGGGCTTCAAGTGCCGCCGAGCGACCGAATTGAGTATAGTGGCGTTTTCGTCTAAGTGCGCTCTGATTTTTGGCAGTAGAGGGCGTTCGACAGTTCATGCTGTCTGTGGTAGGAGGCTTTTCGCACGATAGTTTTTCGGTTCTCTGTGATTTTTTTCATGGATTGTTGACGAGAATGTCCGTGGCGTGTTTCCAAGTATCAGGGAAATGGCTTATTTAGAAGCACGCGTTAAAAATACGGAGAAGTAGTTTAATGGCGCTGCATGGGAGGTGTTTAGCGTGACCGCATTTACTTTGTCACGACCGCTAGCTTTCTTTTCGATCAGTAATTTTAGTTCTGTCGTGATCTCGTCTTCTCTAAAGAGTTGTTCGTTGAGGCTACTGATATCTACCGAGTCGTCTTCTAGTGTTCTTTCGCCTGTTTGCATGTAATGCCGTTCTCGTGGATGTAGCTCCTGATGGGTGTAGGAGAGAATTGTTCTGTTATTTCTTTTGCAAAGATTTCAGCTTTTCTTGCCGGGTCATACGTTATTGTATGCGCATTGTAGTGCTGTCACGGGTTCTTGGGGTTTTCTTAGTGTTTTGTGTAGTTTCCAGATGTATTTCTGTGTTTGATTCGGCTGCTTTGAAAGTTGTCACCTACGTTCTGCGGGGTTGTGCGCTTAAAGAGTCCTGGCTCTTGTGTCTTGCGGTTGAAAGGTTGCTTTTCCTCGTACTCTGTTCGCCATAGTATTTCTTGTGCAGTCTCGTTCTGGCTTGTATTTGTAAGATAGTGTGGGAGGGAGACGGTTGTTTTCTGTTTAATATTTGTTTTTCCGTGATACATCAGCTACAGAAATTTTTATTGGAGTGTCCTGGGGGGTGGTAAGTAATGCAGTTATGAGCAATTTTGTCTTTTGTTTCTTTATTTTGTAGTTAATATAGTAATTATGTTCTAGGAGAAGGGTGTGCGCCGAGGTGGATGCTGAGATGATTGGGAGATGGTCGGATTTGTGTTCGGGGGGGGGGCAGTTGAGGGGTTTTGGAGATGTTGGGTATGAGGATGAGGAACGGGATTATGATATCAAGAATGTCATTGCAGCGCGTCTTTTTAAAAGATGGTGGGCGGGTAGTTAAATGTGTGGAGTTTGGAAGAAAGGGAGCAATTGTGTAAGGATATGCTGCTGCGAATTGCGCGTCTTGCGGCCGCATTTCAACGCGCTTTTGCGTTTAGTGGTTTCCCCTGCCCGAAAGGATAAATTTTAGGACGACGAGGCAGATTTAATGAGTGTTTTGCGCGAGGCGTAAGATGTTTAAACTATTATCACTGACATCGGCCTTACACGGTCGTAATGACAACGCTTTAGAAGAGGTTTAACATTGGAACATTACGGTATCATTATGACAGGTAGCATTTCAAACGCGAAGACAGGGAATTGGTGTAATATATCAAAGGTGCTAGACTAGTGTGTGAACAGTTTGAAGCACATTCGCGGTCAAAGAATAGAAAAGTAATTGGCATTGGCAGTTTTTAGATTTTGTGCCTCGTGATGAGTAGAAGTCTGGATTTGGAAATCTCTCTTTAATATAATATATAGGAAGTTCCTTAACGGTTTCGTTTAGGACATAGAGACATTATTATCCAGAAGAATATCGATTTGATACTTCTTTTTTCTGACTTCTTTTTTCACTTTCAACGTATTCAGTTAATTCTTGCCATCTGGCTGCAATTGTAAGGAATATTTGTAATGCTCGACATCAGAATCGTTATTACCGAGTTGGAGAAGATTGACTTTCCGTTTTTTAGGCGGCCATTTTGCCGTTGTAATGGTGGCCTGTAGATCTCCCACAGCGTGCCTATTACGAATGAATAGGCCGTATGTTTTGGCCCAGATAGCCTATGACTTGAGTCCGTCATGACTTTTAGTGCATAACGTTCTACCCCTACGCGGTGGCGCTGAGACTCCCTATTGACATTTCGTTTCGAATCAACGGCGTGGCTCATGCAGGCCGAGCATAACGAAAAGTCAGTCGCCCCCATCGTTTGCGAGATCAGTCGTGCTTTTTCGCGTGTGCGGGAGAGCGCGCCCCACAGTCCAGATATGGTGGTTTGTTGGCGGTGTCGGTAGATAGTGGTGGTGGAAGAGCAACTTATGGTGAGAAGATATGAATCTTGAATCAATAGAATTGCTAATTGAGGTGGTCGTTCAGAAATTTTCAATGTAGATTTTGCAAAGCCGGGCCCGGTTCCCCTTGCGTCCTAGTCGCGTTTGTGGTAGTGGCGGGAAGGACTTTAGAAAGGGACGCGACGACAGAATGCATTTTTAGTTGGCTTGGAATGTCGCGGTCTTCTTAGTATCGTGATTGGGTTTTAACCCCATAATTAACTTTTTAACCAGATTTTACGCCTTTTATTAGTGTGTTACTTCGCTGTGTTACGAGGAGTGCCTTTCCGGCGAGCTTTCCTTCGCGTGGCTATGTATTGAGGTCGTTATATTCGTTGTTTCCAGCAAGATTTTGGAGGGGAAATCTCCCGCGTGGAAGCTGCATGTCGCGACAACTGGCTGTGGTGCGCTTTCCTGCGCCGTCTCGCGAGTTGGCTATGCGTGTGCGGACCTGAACGGGACAGTTGGATGAGAGAGTGTCACCTGCGCAGCCATGAAGCGCGCCTTGCCGCCTGCAACCATTTTTGTGTGGCCCCAGCAACGAACCATTTGAGCATAGCGGATTCCTGTCTTCTGCTTTAAGTAGTTTCATGAATTAAGAAAGGTTTATTCTTTCAATTCTGCGTTGTGTGTGTTTGAACTCGGCTAATAGATTTCTGCCTTTAGCGTTTCCCGACGCACTGTGTGATTCTACCCTGTAATGAATCTTTTATCCGTCTTTCGAAGTTTCTGATGGAAAGTGCATAGTGGAAGGTCAGTATGAGGTCTGGTTCTTTTGAAGAATTGAGGCCAATTGACTTGGAGCATGTCTAGCTGCCTGGCTAGAAGTGAGCGTTGGCGATCTTATTCCGCGGTACGGCTGTTTTATTTGGAGTGTTAGTAGGAGGTAACTGGTGAAGGCAACGGGGATTTGAGCCGGTCGCTGTTTTTTATGTAAAGCTCGCAGTAGATTATGCTTGGTCTGCCGTGATATTGGCGCTTCTCTGCGTGGGGGTTCGGGTTGGCGAGGTTTGACAGCTGTCGAGCTGTCACCGGCAAAGTACGGGATGGGCCAGAAGAGTCAGGCTTTTGTCTGTCTCGCTCTTCCTGATTTGCTGTTCTTGGGTTGTGGGCGGCTGTGGCAGCCGCGGAGGTTTCTGGCGTAGGGTGGCTCTGTGAAAGGATGACGCACCGGGAAGTTTGGGGGAGCAAGGTGCATCTTGCCACTGACGGGGAGTGCCGCTGCGCAGGGGAGCCAGTCTGGGCGGGCGGTGGTTGACTTCAGACGCCGAGCACGGAGCGTGGAACTAGAGGATTTTCCTGTACATGCGTTCACAGGATGGCTCTTCACCGGAGTTTTTTTATTTCAAGGTTTTAAACAGATTCTGTGGCTGCCCTCTGCTTGTCCCATTTCTCGGCCGCTGACTGGCTTTTTTACTGTTTTTCTGGCTTCATTTTGCTGTCAAGAAAAATTTGAAAAATTGCTCCTATAAAGTTAACATCCATATCCTTGTACGTATATATTCATACATACACACATTTATTTAATAGTGTGTTTTAGTAGGGAGCAGATTTTTACAAATTTTACAATTTCTTCGGTTTTGTGGTTTTTATTTTGTTTTTTATATTTTGTTTTGTATGGATAACTTAACCTATACCTTACTAATATCCCTGCCGATTGGTGGCCGTCTGATCAAATGGCGTGGGCGTGTAATTTCCGCCAATCGCAGCCAAGAGCGCATTTTTCCGCAGTTTTCGCATGAAAACTTGGTTTCGTGGTCTTTCTTGATTAATTTGTTAGTACGTCTAACTCTAGGACGTTTTTGGTGTTAACATGTAGTTCTCATTCAAGAAATAGGTCCAACTTTTATTTACTAAGCGATGGGTGGTAGTCTTCTGTGGTTTCTTCCCTCTTGTGAGTTGCAGAAACTGGAGAATGTCTGGTGTGCGTTCATTTTGAGGTGTATTATTTTTATATATGATTTTTTTGAAATTTTGGTGTCCGTTTTAGTGTTTCTTGGTGGTTTTAAAAATATGTCTGACGGAAGCTTTTTCAGGGAGTAGTGATTTTTTAGTGTCATAATGTGTGAAGGCTGGCAAGGTTGGTTGAAGGTGTATATTAGAGAAAATGTTTGTATTTCTCAGCTTGGCAAGTTTATCTATTGTGGTGGCAATCGTGTCGGTGTTTCTGTTTTTGAATTCCGTGTCAAGGATTGTGCCTGGAGGAGGCTTGAAGGCGGCGCGGATGAAAGAATGTTCGGCGCGCGTGAGATTCTCAGGGCGCCCTTCCGCGGCCGACGCCCACACCGTGCTTGCGTAGAGCCTCGCGCTCCGTACGCACGCTTGGTACAGGCGAATTTTCAACGTTTCCTTTAGGGATTTTGTCCTAAAGATTGGAAGGAGTTTGTGTATGCGTTGTCATGTTTTTACGTGTTTTTGAAAGCGTGCTTTCCAGGTGAGTCCGCGGTCGAAGGTGACGCCGAGGTATTTAATCGTGTCTTACCACGGGAGAGTATGTGTGTGTTTGCGGATGGGAGCGACAGTGTGCGCGTTGTGCGATGTATTGTAAGTGAATAAGATTGCCTGGCATTTCTGTGCGTTCAGCGTGAGGTAGTTTTCCGCGCTCCACTTTGTGAGTGCATTTGCGGCTTGCTGTAGCTTTTTTAGAGCTATTTTGATTCGGCTATCTTTGACTGCGAACGCTACGTCGTCGGCGTAGATAAATTCACTCATTCCCGCAGTGGTGGGCGCGTCGTTTGTGAAGAGAGAGAAGAGGAAGGGAGAAATCACGGCTCCTTGTGGGACGCCGGCGAGTATGGGGCGAGAAGATGAAGTGAGAGATTGGTATCGAACAGAGAAAGTGCGGTGTGATAGATAGCTGGTGAGTAGATTTAATAGAAAGGGTGGGATGTACGGGCGAAGTTTGTGTAGGAGGAGCGGGTGGTGGACGGTGTCGAAGGCGAAGAAGTAATCAAAGAAAAGAGCTGGAAGTGAGCAGCGGCGGTCGAGAGTAGAGGAGACGAAGTAAGCGGAACGGAGCGATTGTAGAGCGGAGGAGCGATTCTTTCGAAAGCCGAACTGCGTCTCCCGGATGATGCCTCGCTGCTCGAAATCGGGCAGAATTCTCTTGAGGATTAGTTTCTCAAGGATTTTGCCGAGGATTGGCAGGAGAGAGATCGGTCGATAGCTGTTCGGGAGGCGCGAGTTTTTGTTCGGTTTCGGAAGTACCGTCACAGTCGCAGATTTCAATACCGCGGGGAAGATATGCATAGAAATGCAGGCGCTGTAGATTGAAGTTAAGAGACGTGTGGCTTTAGGAGGTAATTTCTTAAGCATTTCACCTGAGAGCTGGTCCGGCCCCCCCGCTCGTTTCGTGTTTGTTTTTGAGTTGGTCGCTTACCTCATCCTCAGTGATGTGCTAGTCATACGGAATGTTGTGGTAAGGCGTAGGCGTGAAGCGACTTCTGCGGCGGTGACAGAGAGGGAGAGGGAGATGGGTGGGGGTGAGAAACGTGATTGCAGGGTGTCAGCGAACACTTCTATTTCACAGTGGATTTGTAGATGGGAGGGAGAACGTTAGGACGATTTAAATCTGAGGAGGTCGGCTGCGGGTTCGTAATGCCCATTGCAATTTTCACAGATCTTGAACATTGTATATTTCGGATGTTTTGACGGTTCTGCCACATCGCGTTCCTATGCTCCCGCATGAGCTTGGAGGTTTTCCGCCGAATAGATTGATACGCTGCTTTTGCTGCGGGTTCGTGAGAGCGGTGGTATTCTCTCTGCGCCTTTCAGCGCTCCTTAACGAGGCGAATCAGCTCGACGGGCGTTTGATTTGTGGGATGGGAGGAGTTGGGTAATGTGGAGTTTTCGTGGAAGGCGGTTTTGATTGGGAAATTGAGGTGGTTAATTGCTCTATGTTGAGGGGGGAATCGAGGATGAGTTTTGCGTAGAGCTTGTTCGAAACTTTCGTTTTGAGCAAAGCCCAGTTAGTGACGGATTTAGGTTTTGGGGTGGGGGCGGGTAATTTATCTCACTGTAGAGATAAAGTAGATACAAAAGTTTCGAAGCGAGAATGCCTCGGCGGGTAGGAGATGCGTCTCGTGGATGTGAAAGGCGTGAGGCGATCATCGGCAGTAAATTGTTCGATTTCCGCCTTCTTGCGATTTAATCCGCCACTCGAATTGCAGGAGACGATTTTTAAAAAATGCCTGAGAGGCATTCACGGGAATGCATCATATAAGGAGGGGAAAATTTGAGTAAATTTAGACAAGACATCTGGGGCGCGGAAGTTCGAGAGTGCTGATTTCACGACATTTACGGTTTGGGGTAGGTCGTATCCACGGATTAATTTTAATAGATCCGACAGATTGGAGAGGCTGCCGAGAGCTTATGAGGTTGAGTTTGTGTTTACTCTCGCGGGGGAAGATTTGGGGGCGCCGTAGTCGGTTGTAACGCCGTGAGTGTGCGTATACCCTGGGCAAAGCCGCCACTGGAGTGCTGGGGTAGAGGTTTTCGTTGCTGTTTTGTGGTTTCTTTTGCTCTCGTAAGGTAGGCGCAGAGTGGTTCGTATGCTGGGTTGATGTCGGTTGCAGAAGGTGGGAGTGAAGGTAGTGGATTGGTCTAAGGAGAGGGCAGAGCAATTTTGGTGGAGTGAGGTTTGGCACCAAGGGCGCAATGAATGGTCGCGACAGTATGTCCTCGTGTGGGAAAGTTTTTGTCAACGCTTGCATTGGGGGCCGGTCAGAGTTTCTTTAGTTCTCAGTTGTAGTTCTTTAGTAGTCTACGTTTCTGAGTTTTTGTGTTAGTCGTGTTTTTTTTGTAATATGAATTACGCACAACCCAAGTGGGTTTAGGTATCCGTTAACGTTGCGTAGATACATCTCGGTGATGTGGGAGCAGGGGATTTTCAAGTTTTGAAAGTTTGTCTTAATTCTGTTGATGTCCCTGTTGGGTCCCAGTTTTAGTAAAATTTCTCTCGGATCTCGTCTGTCGAAATGTTGAATTAATGGGAAACGTTAAATTAGAGTAAGTCCTTGAATTCTGTCATAGAGATCAGTTTTATTCGGTCGAAT
>BOPP01000484.1:10111-49208 GCA_017312745.1 Gryllus bimaculatus
CAGCGAAAAAGAACGTCCTAGAGTTAGACGTACTAACAAATAATCAAGACAGACCAGAAAACGAAGCGAGTTTTCATGCGGAAACTGCGTAAAAATTCGCTCTTGGCTGCGATTGGCGACATTGCCTCGCCACGCCATTGATCAGACGGCCCCAATCGCAGGGATATTTAGTAGGTATGTTTAAGTCTAGCCTACACAAACAAAATATAAAAAAAAACAAATAAAAACAAAAAACGAAGAAATACAATACAAAGATATACTGGAGAATAGCTAGATATAATAAAACATGTAGAATAGGCAAATAGAGATTAAGATTAGATTAAAACAAACTGTAAAATATTAACACAATAAAAGCTTAACGCCAAAAAAGAAAACTACTGTAATTTAGAAAAAATTATAAGTAATGAAAATTTGTAAAAATCTGCTCTGCAACTAAAAAGCACTTTTAAATAAATGTTGTGTATGTATGAATATATACGTACAAGGATGTGATGTTAACTTTTTAGAAGCTACTTTTCAAATCTTCTTGACAGCAAACATAAAGTCAGGAAAAACAGTAAAAAAGCCAGTCGAGGCCGCAGAAATGGGACAAGTAGAGGACAGCCACAGAATGTTAAAACCGGAAATAAAAAAATCTCGGTGGAAAAGACGAGCCCCATCTGGAACGGCAATGTACGAAGAAAAACCCTTAGTTCCACCGCTCCGTTGCGTGGGCGTCTGAGGTCAACAGCACCGCCCGCCCAGGCTGGCTCCCTCGCAGCGCACTCCCTGTCAGTGCGCAAGAGCACCTGCTCCCACCCGTGCGTCATCGCTTCACAGGCCACCCTACGGCCAGAAACGCTCGCTTCCCAGCGCGCCCAACAATCCCAGACAGCAAATTAGGAAGAGCGAGAAAGACAAAAGCTGGACTTTCTGCGCATCAAGTCTTTGCCGTCAGCACAGCTTGAAGTGTGCACACACTCTCCAACTCCGAGCCCCACGCAGAGAAAGCCAATATCAACGGCAGACCAAAGCATAATCTAGCTGGACTTTTAATAAAAAAGCGCTCGTCTCAAACCCCGTTGTCTTCACCAGTTACCTCCGCTAACACTCCAAATAAAACGCCGTTCCGCGAATAAATGCCCAAGCGCTCACTCTACGCCCAGGCAGCGTAAGCGATCTCAAGTCAATTGCCTCAATTCTTCAAAAGACCAAGACCATACTGACCTCCGACTATCCTTTCCATTCGTTTAGAAACTGTCGAAAGACGGAAAGATTCATCATTACAGGGTTAGAATCCAACATGCATCGGGAAACGCTAAAGGCAGAACACTATACGAGTTCAAACACACAACGCGGAATTGAAGAATAAAACTTTATTAATTCATGAAAACTAAGAGACAGAATCCCGCTATGCTCAAATGGTTGTGCTCGGGGCCAACAAAAAAATGGTTGCAGGCGGCAGCGCGCTTCATGGGGCTGCGCGGACATATGATCTCTTCCACTGTCCGGTTCAGTCCGCACACGCAACGCACACTTGCGCGACGGCGCAGGAGCGCACCCAGCAGTTGTCGCGAATGTAAGAGACGTAACGCGCCAGCGTGAGCGCTCGTGCAGCCGATGTCAACCCTCTCGCCGTTGTCACGCAGCACCGGGCAGACAGCGCGCCACAACGTGCCTTGGGATGTAGTTCAGTTAGATACGCTACACTTCCTCTGAAAAGCTGTGAAGCATCGAGCGAAGCGCTCTCAACTTGTTGAACACCCAAAATGTAGTTAGAAGAAGATCTTGCGGAAGGAGCAAATCGGCGCTTACGGGAGCAAACCAACTCTTCTTGAAGGCCTAGGATCCGGAATATAGAGACGACAGATGCCCGAATGCCACCTGCGGGAATGCAAGCCATGAGGTGTCGCAAACAAGCGCACAACCCAACGCTCTATCGACCTCCCCGACCATAACCTTGAAGTTTTTCTGGGATTGATGGCTTCCGGTTGTTGCATGAAGGCAAACGCACCCCGTCATCCACAAGCCCCAAAAAATAATCCTTCTCTCACACAAACTACCTCCACGAACACACCCACACCGATCGCCGTCGCTGTACGGGGGAGAGGTGTGCAAAACCCACAACAAAAACCGCGAAAAACCAACCGTTCGAAGTGACCTGCCGCAGGGGCAAGAGGCGAATTTATATTTAACCAGTGAGACGCTAGATAGACTCGTAGATATCAGGTTCGCCTCAACGAACAACCTTTTTATCAGAAGACGAGATCACGAACAGAATAAAATTAACTGATAGAATAACAGTAAGGGGTCCTTAAAAACGAAATGAACTGGAACCACGAATGAAACAACTCCCATGCTACGCCATTGAACTAACTTCTCTCGGATTGTTCAGGCGCTGATGCACGATGGCGCGGACCCAATTCAGACGCGATTGGCGAACCTAGACTTTCACATTAATAAGGTCAAGCGGGGTGCTCAGAATAGGGGAGCTTATTGAAGCGAGATTTCGAGCTGACCACTGCAGAAGACGGACTTCATCTGGAAAGGTCACCGGAGTCGGGGAATCAATAGTCCTTATCAGACAAAGAGAAAAGCGAGTAGCCTTCACTTCTAATGCTAACAATCATATAGTCCTTCATGAGAAAAAGCGCAATGTGACGCAATCTCGCTAAACGGCGTTGATCCTTTATAGGACTACCGTTTAGGCATCACAGCGACATCACGGGCGGCCAAGCCAATGGCCGAAGGCGTATGCCTGCAAGAAGCATGGACCGCCTGTCTCGAGCCCGGTGTGCAGGTCGGGCTCAGAGTCGGGGGAGCGGGCGGTGCCGGACCGCCGATGATCCCAGCGGACTGCGGGCCGTCATTGGCTGGCAGGGCAGCGTACAAACAGACTCTGTTACCGAGGCCAGCTCGACTGCACAGGGGCCGTTCTTCTAGGACTGGCATAACTGAGTAGGCAATGTCAGGAATAAGTGGGCATAAGAGTAAAAATGCCGGCCTTCGTAGACTATCTGAAAGCGCGCATCGCAGTCGGCCTGAATTGACATTCTAGTTGAAGAGACTGACCTCTCGTCAAGGAGCCGTATAAAAATTTAGCTATTAAATTTCTTTAATATAAATCGTCAAAATAGTGAAGCGTTCTTAAAAATTTAACTATATACGAAGCCGAATCCTACGGCACGTAAGCCGGCCCGAGAGATATGCTGCAGAAGCGAAGACGCGGGACATTCTTGCATGACACATTGGAGAAACAAGCCAAGCGGATGGCAGAATGTGTTGTGCTTTCCTCGTGCTCGCGAAGGAAAATTAGCCAAAACTTGGTTCTGCTCCTTGTTCCATGCAACATGGAGCTTCGACTATAATCAATTGACATAATAAACATAACGTGATCTACTACGATGCGGAGTGTACACTTGGAAGAGAAGCGGCTGTATGCGTAACAGCGAGTCAGAGATCGAGCTCAGTCTGGCTTGGGTGCCGTTCGGCTTTCACGATAGGGTATGTCGAATGCTGGGAGCGGGCGCCTAACGTTGCTCTTCGTACCGGGTACAGAGGGCGGCGCGGCGCTCATCCCCTACGGTCCTATCTGTCAGAGGTTGCTGGCGGCACCGAAGCGCCTAGTCAATCACCATAGCACAGGATGACTTGTCAAACACTCGGAAGTAGCAGGGGGACGCAACTGCTCCAACGAACACACATAAAGCACTTAGCCGCGACTGACTTCGCTGCGGCTAGGGCGCCACTTCTCACGCGGAAGACGCAACATCGCAGTTACAGGTCGCCGTGGCACTTGTCAGGACAGCACGAGGCAAGAATACCGGGGACGTGAGATCTCGAACAGCAGGCGAACTACCAACACTAAAGCAAGGGTTAACCATACCGAAAAGTTATTACGGGAGTAAAACAGCACTCACGATACTAAGAGGACACAGAGGCGACATCCTCAGCATTTGACTAAATGCAGTTCAGGTCGTGCTGTTCGCTGGTTCTGAATGCTTCCCGGCAACTACAACACGACGCGTCTTTGAACGTGACGTGGCAAAGTCCGACATTGAAGAAAAATTTAAGCGAACACTCAATAGCAATAACTGCTGATTCAAAAAACTTGCTCGGAAAAGTTGTGTTCTTCCACTCACTATTACCCGCACTGACCACAAGGAGCGAGGAGGCGGGACGCAGCTGTCGGGAGGGTCGCGCTCTCCCGCACACGCGAATTTACAGCGATTCTGCAAACGATGGAGGCGACGGTATTTGTGACGTTCATTCTCCGCCTGCCGGAAGCCACGGCGTCGAATTCGAAAGAATGTAATGGAAGGGGGTTCTGTCGCCAGCGTAAGGTAAGGGGTTATGTCACTAACAGTCACTCGAACGTGGCGTGCGCACAGCGACAACTTCCGTCGCTCGGCAACCGCCCGTCAGCGCCCAGGGTGGTGGGGCAACCGCTTCCAATACAAGTAGGACATTCAAAACAAAGTAGTGTGGATCTGGGGTTTGGAATTTGAGATTTCACATGAAGGGAATGGAATGCTCTTTGTGTACGGAGGACTAAAGCCAATGGAGGCATTTGTTAACAAGTAAATTAACTTAAGTCTAGATCTGTTCTTTTAGTAACTTGGCAAAAGTGATTGTTCAATCAAAGAACGCATTAATAAAATGTGATTATCGTGTGGTTTCATGACGAGACTTGTTAACTATTGGCTCGTAAAAGAGTGAATCAATGCCACAACGCAGATCTAGAGTATTTAGCTAAAGGCGGGCGTATTAGTTTATAATCTGCAGTAGCGCAATAACTGAGTAGTACAGTAGTATTAATTCCTACATTTTTAATTGAATTTAATTCTCCACTGTAAGTTCGCACTATAAACTTAACCATCTTTACACATTTAAAGAAGAATATGATAGTACACTTGAAAATTAATTTATTAAAACTGTACAAGGAACTGAAGATTCCATTTTCGCACGGTATGAAACTTTTCGTCTAACATTTTTAAATCCTCTTAGGGAAAAGTGAATAACGATGTGAGTCTAAGGCTTGCTTCACTGTATATTTGTTGAAAAGAGTCAAGAAATTTCGTACAGTGAATTTAATAAAACCAACGATATTACGTCGATATTACTTGAGTCAAATAAAAACTGTAAAGATTGTGGAATATGGTTCGTAAGCACGTAATTCTTCAATGTCTGGATATTGTGCATCATTTCATGTACATGAGGTACGGGAGAGAGAATATATGACAGAGCTCATATTTCAAATTATCTAGAATAGTGGTGTGCGTATGGAACAAAAAGAAGCCCAAAAATTTCTCCCAGAAATTAGCAATTTGAACAGATTTCGACATTCTCAAGACACGCTAGATAGGAGACGTATAGAACAGACAAAGCCGAAACATCTGCATGACGCACTATGGTATTCTGAAGAATATTGTAGTTTTTTGTGATTATATTTATGGAAGTCAATATTAATTTACAGTTTAATCAGAAACTGAAAAGATAAAATGAATTTGATGAAGTCTGTAGTTCCTAGATTAACGTAGTGTTTTCATGAAGACTGCAATCCTGAACGTGAAATAATGCTGTAGTAACTGTGTTGGTAAGGTAATTAAATTTATCCTGTTGCAAAAGCGGAGCATCTGTTCACACCAGTTACAACGGTTGCTGTTGAGTATTTTTAAACGTCAAACTTGCTGGAAGGAGATAGGGGTCAAATCAAATTGCATTGGTAATAGGCTTAACTTCGCAAACGAACCCAAACAATGAAGACAGAGCTGCCCATCTCCTCTCACCGCGAATACACGCGAATGTTAAGGACGAAGCTAAGAGGTCCAGCCGCTGAACCTTGACAGTCGGAAGCTAGCGAGAGTTTTAAAGCACCTCGACCGCAAGACCACAAAACGTACAGCGAGCGGTACTCCATACTATTTAATAAGTGGTTCTGAGTCTTCTGCCCGCACTCTAACCCAAGGACATTACATTTCATTGCACATCGGAACACGGAGACAGAAGCGGGCAGATGAGAGATGTAAAGCTCTATACAAACAGAATGTAATTCAACGGCCAATGCTTCAGTTAATAAAGCATATTAGGCGAAAATGCGTAGTTCATCGAGTGGTCTCGGCTGCCTTGCGCCTCGAACGCTCGTATAGAAACTCTACATCGTATATATGCACTGCTGATAGATACATAAAAATATATAATTTTATTTGAAGAAGCACCTGATCGTAAAACACTCTCATTTCAAGATATTGCCATCATACACCGATAAACGGCCAAGTACAAACGACGAAACCACCTTTCTGGAGCAAGAGTAATACCGAGAACAGAGAACTGAGACTGTGAAAATAACATAGTATTTCAAAAACGCAATACCCGCGCCGGAGACTAAGTCCTTTATTGTCATTTCCGTGTTCTACACGGTGCAGGGGTGGGAGTACGGGAGTAGTCCGTTTATGTGTAGGTAATGGTCCCAACGCGGTGGCGTGAACGTACATTGCAGCTTTGGCGGACGATACAAACTGCAACAAAATGTTCTGCTGGGAAGTCAGTCACGCCCGGTGCTGCAAAGAAGGGCACTTCGCCTGCGCAGCGACTGGTGGTGCTGCCACGTATTCAGGTGATGGCGTTGGAACCAGTTCAGTTGCACCACGGATCAAAAAATATTGTGTGTAGATTGTTTACCAAACTGAAAGCATTGATGAATTTGCTGAAGGAGGCGTTGGAATATCGCTGAGAAAGGATAAGAAAAATCAGCTTGAGGCGGCTCCTTTTCAATAACGTTTATTGAAGATTGCAACAACACAACTCCCGGTACGCTCAACAACAGCGACATGTTCTTAACTAAGCTATACTAACAACTCTCATCGATATATTGAGGGGTAGCGCAGCATACTCACAAGTAAACGGACAAAGTATACATCATTGCCTGAACCAAGCGATCTGGGAAATGACAGAGGTCACGCGACTAAACAACAACTTCACAAAGCAGAAACTAAGTGCGAACTGCAACACGACAATTTCAACTGACAATCTGCTTGCCGAAGTAAAAAGCAAGACTTAAGCTCCGAGCGGGCGTCTGAGGTTAGCAAAATTGTCCGCGCGTCGCAGCTGGCCCGCCTCTCAGAGAACGCGCACACCAGGCTCCTGTGGGTCGCGGACACAAACGAAGACGGACTCTTCTCCTCGGTGCTCGCGCACCACGCTGCGCTGCCAATGGCGCGTCTGCCATGAATTTTAACTTGTCATTCAGGAATGAGCTACCATGCTAGTCAGATGAGTTATCAAAGTGGTGTATAAAAGTGTACGTGTTGAAAGTGTTACTGTTAATGTGAACAGTATTACATCATTATTACTGAAATTTTTTGACATATTGTGTTTGTTTATTAGTTAGTATGTTTAATGTAGTGTCATACTACTTCTTTGTTGTCAGTGTAAATACTAATTCACGATCATCCGCCTAGCAATGAAGTAGGCTTAAGAGATCATTGGCCAGTGCAAACGTGTCGTCTATTGAGAACAGACTTGAATCAGCTCCCATTACGCAAAATTGAATATTTTTCATTGTGTGCACGAATTGAGCTTGAAGTGAGGACAGGATAACGCTACCAGAGCTATACAGAAGCGATTTAACCGATACAATCAAATTTGCGCAAGGCGAATTACACAAGAGATTTTGAGACAAATCATAGACTTTCCCCGGTTCCTTCAGCTAGCAACTGCTACGTTAAATATGAGCTCATATGCACACACATGGAATTGGTGCGCACACGAGATGCACTCTAACGTAGATGTCCTAGTGAAATTACCTATATATACTACCGTCTCGTCGCAATATTTGCAAAATTCGACCTTCTGCTCGTCTATTTATGTGTACTTGTATTCGAAAACAAGTCACAACGCCAAGAACCGCTAAATGCTAATGGGACACACGTCTGATTACAACCTAATACGACGGATACAATAATTATAAACTCTATTGATCACGTGACTATCGCCGTACACGGTCGTAATGAACAACGTTCAGAAGAGGTTAAGCAATTGCGACATAACGTTATGCATTATGACAGGTAGCATTTCAAGTGTAGAACAGAGGAATTGTGTAATATATCAAAGAGTGTACACTAGTGGTGAAACAGTTAGAGCACATTACGCGTCAACAGAACAACAAATGTACAGGGTGTTTTGCACAGGGAGTTTTAGATTTTGTGGCCCTCCGTAATGAGTAGTAAGTCTAGAATTTGGAATCTCCTTTTCATGAATATATACGAAGTCCCTTACAACGGTGTTCGTTAGGAACATAAGACATTATGTATCCAGAAGATATGATTTGAACTTCTTTTTCTGAATTTCTTATGTCACTTTTCCAACGTATCTCGTTAATTCTTGCCATCGTTGTGGAGCTGGTAAGGAATAATTGTAACTGCCTCGCATTCAAGAATCGTTTTACCAGGGTGTGAAAATTTTGAACCTTTCCTGTTTTTAGGCGGCCATTTTGCCGCTTGTAAGGGGGCCGTAGACTGTCCCACAGTCGTGCACTATTAACGAATGAATAAGGCCGTACCTTTGGCCCAAGGTAAGAAGATATGACTTGACGGTCCGTCACGTGACTGTTAGTGCATAACCTCTACCTTACCGCGTGGCGCTAGAACTCCCTATTGACGTTCGTTTCGAGTCGACGCCGTGGCTTCGGCAGGCGGAGATGAACGTCAAAAGTCCAGTCGCCTCCATCGTTAGCAGAATCAGCGTGTTTATTCGCGTGTGCGGGAGAGCGCGCCACACTCCGATGGCGGTCACGCCTCCCCGCCCGTTGGTTGGTGGTCGCGGTAGATATGGTGGTGGAAGAGCGACTTTTCGTGAGAAAAGTTTCTTGAATCAGTGGAATTACTACTGAGTGGACGTCGCAGACTTTTTCAATGGCAGATTTGCGAGTTCTCAGGGTCTCCCCTGCGTTTCAAGACGCGTTGTGGTAGTGCCGGGAAGGCATTTAGAACAGCGAAGCCACGACCTGAACTGCATTTAGTAGGTTTGCTGAGAATGTCGCCTGGTCCTTCTGTAATCGTGAGTGCTTTTTTAACTCCCGTAATAACTTTTTTGATCTTTACGCTTTGTTTAGTGTTGTTAGTTCGGCTTTGTTCGAGAGTGCTCCCGGCTCGGTTTCTTGCGGTGTCCTGTAAGTTGCCTTGCGGCGCCCTGTAAGTGTGTTGCTGTCTTCCAGGGAAGCTTGCGCCTGGGCGCAGCGAGTTCGAGTGCGGAAGTCTTAGGTGTGTTCGTTGGAGCAGTTGGAGTCTCGGCTACTTCGAGTGTTAAGCATCCTGTGCAGGTGTTGTAAGGGCGCTTAGGTGGAGCAGCAGCCTCTGAAGTTCGACGTGATGTGAGCGCCGGCGCAGCCCTTGTAGCGGAAGGGGCGGTGGCGCCCGCTCTGTGTGCCCCTCAGTGGGCAGGTGTGCAAGTGATGTTCGCTCGCGTTTCGGCCGCTTCTTCCGAGTACACTCCGCAATCGTAGTAGATACGTTATTTGTTTTAATTTCTGTCAATGATTATAGCTTGAAACCTCATTTGATGGATACAGAGGAGCAGAAAGTTTTGGGACTGATTTTCCTTCGGAGTCACCGAGGAAAGACCACAAAGCACATTCTCGCGCTTCGGGCGTTGTTTACCGCAATGTTCATGCAAGGATTGCGTTTCGCCTTCTGCAGCATATCTCTCGGGCGCTTGTACGTGGCCGTGGGATCCGGCTTCGTAATAGTTAAATTTTTAATAACGTCACTATTTGACGAGTTTATATTGGGAAAGAAACTAATAGCTAAATTTTTATAGTGTTCTTTGAGGAGCGTAGTTTTAATATGAGTGTAATTCAGAGACTGAAAGTGGCGCGCTCAGTATGCTACGAAGGCACGCATTTTGTACTCTTTGCCATTCTTCAAGTCCGCCTACTTAGTCCCGCATACGATACTGTTGCAGGAGTGTGAGCGTGTGGCGAGCTGGGGCTGCTGTAAGAGGGTTTTTGTTTGTGGTTGTCGCCATCAAGGGCGGTGGTGGGGGGGGCGGTGCCGCCGCTCCCCTGATCGTAGAGCGAGACTAACCCGCGTGCTCGATCAGCGGTTTTATGACTGCTTGCAGCATCCGTTTCAGCCATTCGCTCGGGGGGGAGGCCGGTGATGGAGCGGGTAAAGCACCGTGAAAGATTGCTTTGAAGAGATCAACGCATTTAAGTCGAGATCCTCCGCAGGCAGGTTCATTCATTTACTTTCCCTCCGAAGGAAAGCGTACGAAGTTATTTTCGCCCTTAAAGATCCAGGGCTTCGATCGGGTTAGAACCCCCCAACTGGGGTACAACCGTCCGGTAACCGCTAACCGTTACACTATCGCCGCGCGCGATCTGGTCATCGACGTTCCAAGAAAAATTTGTTACTGCTAGATATTGAAGATTTGATTTAATTTAATTTCAAAATTTGAAACTTAATTAATAAATTTAATAAAATTGAAATAAAATTCAAATTGGAAATAAATGCAATACAAATACGATGTAACAAAATTCAAAACAATTTAAACATAACGACCTCTGCGATCGCGTCGACTCGAGCTCTACTTAGCGAGCATACGTTCTAACTCAATTATCAGATAGAATCCAAATGGCTATTTATATTCTTCATCTAATCACGCGTGCATTTATATTTCTCATCATAATATCTGTGCGCGGGACCTCTATTTCCTGAGAGGTTGTTGGCTGCTGGTTCGTCTTTTTGGCATGGCCTGTCCGCCGACTGCAGTTTCTCATTTGTTCTTATATTGCAGGCGAGCCTTTTCGATAAGCTCCTTCCAAAGAGAGTCGTTGGGGTCCTCGTCATCATCCGGTGGTAGTGGTGTGTTGAGGAGGCCCATCGCTTCCGTGGTGAAGACAGCAGCGCTGCGGAGATGTTGGAGCGTAGGCCTCGCGCTGTGCAGAGCTCCCGGCAAGAAGTTACGCTTTGTTACGCTGCGCTTACAGTGCTCTTTTAACTGGCCTCTTCCCTGCACCAGTAGCAAAAGACGTAGGCGTGTTGGCAGTGGACGTCGTATAGCACACATCTCGTTAAGTTGTATGTTCTCTCCGAACTATAGGTATCTCTCGCTGTTCGATAATTGAGTTTTGGGTGGCCTGCTTCGTGATTGGCTATATTTTGTGATTTGATTTAGTTTTGTACGTACTGCAGAAAGAGGTTCTTTAGAATGTCCGAAATAATTGGTAGGAAGTTTGAGTGAAGTTCGTTGAGGGTGATGGAGGAAGTGTGAGTGAATGGTTAAATCGAGGATGTCGTGAGGTAGACGTTAGGGAGCTGGGTGGGCCCGCTGGGAGGGTGTAAAAGTTTTATAATTTATTTTTGTGAATTTTTATGGCTTGTGCATTTTCCCACTATTGATACAAGTTCTTAAATGTTTAAACTAATAGTGATCCTGTAAAAAGTATTTAGCAATTCATGAGTTCTATATCATAGATTTTAAATATTGAGATTTATTTAGTCAAAAAATCCAAGCGAAAACGATGTTACGAAGATCCAGATTCTTGTTACAGTTACTTTTGGGCATTGTTCCGAGAGAATGTTTCTGTGTTAATAACTTACACAACAATTTTCGTACCCACAATGTGATTAAGAACCTTTAATTGCAAATTTCAAATATTAGGAACTTTCCATTTGCACTACATTGCCAATTGTGAAGGAATTTTCTTGAACTTCGTGTAGCGCAAATAGCTTGGTTTCATATTAGCTACATACTCTTCTGCTCTCTTTAATAATAACTGGGACCATTTTTAAGTCGCTATCAATTTTACTGAACCATGGTTTAAGTTACTTTATGATATATGTAGTAAGGCGCTCATCTCAGAATGTCAATAAGGGATAGCTCCTTGTTCTTTCCCTTCAATTTTTAGTCTTTAAATTTCTGTATTTTTTAACCTAATTTGAATATTTAAATTTACATGAGAATGAAATAAAAAATCATGATTTTTAGTAACCCTGTCCTCAATACTTGGCGGATACTGTGAAACATGATTGGTACTTTAAACTTTTGAGAAAAAATTCTTTAAATATATAAACTAATACATATTATGGCTCACGAAGTATTTTCTCAACAAAATTTAAAACAACCTTATCTACTGAAAGTGAAAGTGTCAAGTGAAAAAAAAAAATTTTCTCCCCCTACACCCACACTTGTGAGTAATTTTACTGATTCCACCGAAATTGATATAATACCACTTCAGCACCAGATGAGCCAAGCGTAGATACTAAATAATTTGAACTTAATAAAATTAATGAAATGAAAGATTACAAAATATTTACTTCCATACCTTGCAAGAAGAAAATTTGTCTTCATGCATGATTATGCATCTATTGGTAACAACCATTAATATTTTAACATATGAAAAATAGGGAAATAAAACACTTGCTTCAATGCTTAGACCAAATATTTATTGATGCAATAAAGGATATATTTTCTATCTTTTGCCTAGCTTCCAATATCTTGTAGTTAACAAAGACTACAGCATTGGTTCAAAACTGAAAAGGGATTGCCGCTCAGGATTCATTTCCTCATTTTTGAGCGCTGCAATTTCCTGCCTCTCCAATTCCAGCTGCTTCAGATAACATCGGCTTTCCTTTTCGTGTAACGGATTGGCTGAGGAGTGGAGGTTATTCTGTGGGAAGACTCTCTCCTACTTCGAGGGAAATGACTCCCACAGCCTTTCCAAACACTTCCTCAAAAGCAACGTCCATTGCAGGACCAGTCGTTGCTGAGGGGGTTGGCGGTTGTTGAGGGGCCCGGAGCAGACTCGTGTTGCTCGACATTGGTAACGGTCTCCCGGGGCAGCACAACATTCTGGAGGGATCCATGACCTCCGAATATTCCCCCCCCTTCCGGTGAAACAGTAACCGCTCTTGGGCTTATTTTTTAAAAGTTCCCTCCTGTATGTGTCGCGGAGGTTGCTCCACTTGCTTTTCACATTATCACCTGAAACAACATTTAGACATTTTAATTGCTAATTATCAAATTGGTACTAATATTTTTACAATTCCATTTTAAAGGAGCCAAATAGTAAACGGTTCAAAATGAAATGATCTTTTGCAAACATTATCAGTTACCAATTTTTTGACACTTTTCTTCAGGATATTACAAAGTTGTTATTGTAATGTTTCCCTCTAATGATAACTATTTGTTTCATCGAGCAACTGTCGAAAAACGGAAAAGATTTCTCAATTGTTTTGTGAGAGTTCAACGTGGTGTGGTTGTGTGAGAATGCCTGCAATCAGAATTTGCGGCCCTTCACTCTCGTCTATTCTAGCTTCTTCCACGAGGTGGGCTGCTCCTGTGGGGGAGTCCCCCCCCCCCAGAGATTTTATTATAGTTAAGTTTAATAGTTTTGTGGACGCCCGGCGCTTGTCCCTTTTCTGGGCGGCTCACTGGTTTGGTCACTGTTTATGTCGCTTCAATTTGTTTTGCTGCCGAGAAAGGTGTGAAAAATGTACCCACAAAGAAATGATTCCTCAAGTCATTTCCGTCGTCACGTGCTTACTGATCTTGTTTGTTTATGTTTAGTTCTAGTACATTTTACGGGTTTTAGAAGTATAGAATTGTAGAAGATTATATTCATACACATGTGACTAAATATCGAGAAATACAATACTGCCCTATATATAGGTATTTTATTCTTCAACTTATTTTGTTTCTACTCTCTAAAACTAAATTTTTTTCTATGATCTGGTGAGTTTCGGAGTCTCGGAGCATGCCTAGTGTAAGTTTTTGTGTATTTTAATTTTGTTGTGTGCTTTGTTTTCGTGTTTCGGTTTTTTGTGTTTTTTAAATTATCTTCAGGTTTGAGACGTAACAATGTATCCCGTTTCTGATTGCTATACTCATCTAGTTAACTTTTCACTTTGATTCAATCGATTCAGCTTATCATCTGTGTGTCGTTTTTAGCCACAATCTGCGCGCCGTTTTTTACCTGAAAAAAAAAATTGTTAAAAAGGGGTTTATGGCTGCTTCTTCTTCGAGAAACGTTGTTTCTCAGCTGCTGCGTTGAGGCTGTCAGTCACAGCTTCGGCGAGTTTTTAAACTCGAGCTTCTATCTTCTGAGTAAATATGTCATTATGTTCTAAGGAGAATGGGTATGTACCGAGGTGGATGGCTGCGATGATGGGGAGATGGTCGGATTTGAGATCAGAGAAGGGGATTGGAACTGTTGGGTTGAGGGAAGAGGAATGCATTATGAAATCAAGTATCTCATGCAATTCGTTTATGATTGAGTTTGGCCAGAAAGTGGTTGACTGGCAAGGGAGTTTGAAGAGAAGAGAGGTTGGTTGAGGATATCGCCTGCTTCTTGTGAATTGCGTCAACAGCTCCATTCAACGGGCTTTGCGTTTAGGTTCCCTGCGAGGAGAATTAGGACGACGAGCGCAGATTTAATGAATTTTTGCGCGAAGCGTAAGATGTTTATAAACTCTATTGATCACGTGACTATCGCTTTACACGGTCGTAATGAACAACGTTCAGAAGAGGTTTAGCAATTGCGACATTACGCTAAGCATTATGACAGGTAGCATTTCAAGCGTAGAACAGAGGAATTGTATAATATATCAAATAGTGTAGACTAGTGGTGAAACAGTTGAAGCACATTACGCGTCAACAGAATAACAAATGCACAGGGAGTTTTAGATTTTGTGGCCCTCCGTGATGAGTAGTAAGTCTAGAATTTGGAATCTCCTTTTAATGAATATATACGAAGTCCCTTACAATGGTGTTCGTTAGGAGCATAAGACATTGTGTATCCAGAAGATATGATTTGAACTTCTTTTTCTAAATTTTTGTCACTTTTCCAACGTGTCTCGTTAATTCTTGCCAGCGGTGTGTACGCGCCTATGTTTGCCAGGATTGCTCTACGTGCGGAGAGTGTTTGCTTTGTTTGAGTCCGTTCGGGTTTTTGTCGTCTTCTCGGATATAGAAGTTATCTTATCGAAATCGACGGAGGCTGATTCTTAGTTGGTTGTTTAATGTTCGGTCGCAAGGCTTTTGAACCTGTTCGAAGTTTCGGTTGACTTTCCATATTAACTTTCATTAAGATTATTATAGATATGCAATTACATCACTAGGAACAGATTATTTGTGTTTGGCTTTACTTCATGAAATTGCAGACGCATGAGGAATTGAACATACAAATACCACATACGCTATTATGTGTTCTTATTATCACGAAATATTAAATGTACATACAGATGATATTTCACCGATTTAAAGTTTATATGGTCGTAAATCTCCTGTAATACCAACACCATCATCAATAAATTCTTTATGTAAAACCATGAATATTCAGCATTTTTTGGTACACACATATTTATGTATTATATTAGCAATGTATCTCTGTCAATTAAAAAAGTAAGCAAATTAATCAACAACAACTTATGCGAGGTCGGTTATCGTTTTTACCAGCAGATTTTGGAGGAAATGCAACTATTTATCAACGACCATCTGGAGAATGGATAATGTGTATTATATGATCGTTTATCCTAGACTTAAATTTGTAAGTGGATATGCAAAACATGTTTAAGAAATGGGATTACTACAACAATCAAAAATGCATATGATATTGCATTTGAATGTAGGCCAAACGTACATATTTTAGAATATTGTGCTGAAATCGATTAGTGTACTCATAGAAAGAATAATTTGAGTATGATATCCAGAAATTTTTCAGGTATACCATCGTCAATGGATGCAGCAATTTGATATATAAATGATTGAAATTTTTCTTTAAAAGTAAAATATGACTAAAATGAATTTTTATTTCTCTAGTAAAAGATAATAATTTTATGTATCTCTTTTAAATATTGATAGTAATAAAAATTCTAAAATATCACAAATACTACATATTTTGAGAATAATAGTCGTAAATATTGTTCGTGTGTGTATACATAAAAAATAGACAATTTTAGAAAAAGTAGTTTGTGAATGTGGTGAATCAGTGGTCAAAAGTTATTTATTTAATTACAATTTTGTCTCTTTGTTCGCCGATGGCTCTGTTGAAATAGTAAGAAATGGTGAAGACAAGTCGTTATAGTCTGGGGTCATTGTAGATCTGGTGAAGGCGGTCCCTTTTCTTTCCGTGAGCAGTCAGTCATTGGTTGAATTACCAATTCCGTGCGAGTGCATTTGGCTGTCAGGTGGTTATTGCAGTTTGTCTTCAATACCTCGATCAGTTCTGTTAGGTCAAGGATTGTCAAGTCGATTCTGAAAAGCCCGATTCGTACTTTGTTGGTTGCTTTTGGAGTCGTTTCTTGGGAGGATGATCGTTGTTTGTGCCTAGGTCTTCCGGGGTCTGATTGCTGGGCGTCCAATTGAGAAAGAGAGTTGAAGGGGTTTTGGGATTCAACTGATTTACCTTATCGTGGAGTTAGCGTTTGCTTTCTTTTACCAATCGGAACCGACATCCGCCACGAAAATGTTTGTTGTTTGGTTGGTTGGTCGGGGGAGAAGTCAAGAGAGCGTGGAAGGTTGTGCGCTTGTTTGGACACCTCATCGCTTGCGTTCCCGCAGGTGGTGCATCGGCCATCTCGTCGTCTATCATCTCCGGATCCTAAGGCCTTCAAGAGAAGTTGGTTTTGCTCCCGTAAGCGGCGGTTGCCCTCCGCAAGGATTCTTCTAAACTTACATTTTGGGGTGTTAACAAGTGAGAGCCGCCTTCGCTCGATAGCTCACGCTGTTTCAGAGAAGTGTAGCGGTATCTAAACTGAACTAAATTCCAAGGCAGTTGTGGCGAGCTGATCGCTCAGTTCGCGTGGCAATGGCGGGAGGGTGAACTTCAGTGCACGAGCGCTGCACGCGGCGCGTAGTCCCTGCAATTGTTGCTCCCGCGTGTAAGGTACATTCACCCCTGCGCCGTTCGCACACTTTGGTTGTGCGCGTTCGGCCCTGAACCAGACAGTGGGAAGAGAGATGGTTCCCGCGGAGCCCATGAAGCGCGGCTGCCTTCTGCAACCTATTTTGTGTGGCCCCCGGCACAACCATTTGAGCGTAGCGTAATTCTGTCCCTTTCTCGCGGCTCTTCGAACTTAATTTTGATGAATTTTAAAAGTTTAATTCTCAATTCCGCGTTCTGTATTTGATTGAACTCGGTAATGTGTGGTCCCATTCTTTCGAAACTGTGTGGGCAAATTGACTAACAAAGCTCACATTTTATTTCCATTAATATTTCTCAGCAGATATATCTCCAAATTTAGGCGTCTAGTTGCTCCCTGGATGTAGACTCGGTGTTCAACATCGCAATTGTTCAAATTTACCAGCTTCAAGTTTCCTATTCAGTCCACTTACATTACCAGTCGCTTTTGCGGTGTTGACGCCCCGGGTGTGAAGGACGGGAGCTTACTACACAATATTACAGACAGGCGTGTAAGCGACAAGGCAAAGATGCTGGTGTACCCTCACATAAACAACGACAACAGTAAGAAAACCTCCAAGCTCATGCGGGAAACGCGATGTGGGGGGAAAACACGTCATAAAATCCGAAATAAAAAATGCTCAAGATCTGTGGAAATTCCAACGGGCATTACGAACCCGCAGCCGGCCACCTCAGCTTTATGTCGCCCCAACGGCCTTCCTCCCATCTACGACCCCACTGTGAAATCAGAGGGGTGTGCTGACACCCTGCAATCACGTTTTTCACCCCCAGTCATCTCTCCCCCCTCCCAGCCACAGCCGCTGCAATCTCTTTCACGCCCGCACCTTACCACGACATTCCGTATGACTGACACATCACTGAGGATGAGGTAAGCTACCAACTTAAAAACAAACACGAAACGAGCGGGGGGGCCGGACCAGCTCTCAGGCGAAATGCTGAAGCAACTACCTTCTAAAGCCACCCGTCTCTTAACTTCAATCTACACCGCCTGCATCTCTGCGCAATATTGGAGGACTTACTACACTATATTACAGACAGGCGTGTACGCGAAAACGCAAAGATGCTGGTGAACCCTCACATAAACAACGAAAACAGTACGTTTCGCGGCATAACAGGAATACCAACGTGTTCTGCACAGGATGGCTTCGTGGTATGCTTTTTTCACGGCGCCATTTTGTGCATTTTGTATTTCATATTTTCGAGGAGAGCAATCGTCGAAAGAAGGGCGTGGCCTTGTCCGGGCCAGGCGGCGCGCTCTCTCCATCGCTTCCAAATACCCCACTTTCATTATGAAGTTGCATATTTTACTCCTCTCTTTGATTCAAAAGGCAAATTCCTTTTATAGGTTTGTCAAGTATTCCCCCCTTTGTTTCGTGTTATTGCTTTTAGCACCCTACTCCCCTTTCATTTCTTACCATGAACTACACATTCAGGTTTTTGGATAAAACATGAATGGTCATGTTACTATCAACGTGATGATTGTAAGAAGAGTCCCCATATTTTATAACAGAAGAATGAAATGTCATTTGCATGCCCGCAGCCTAAATTCTTCTACCTCAACGATTATAATTTGATTGTCCTGCCATTTAATTTCTTGCTGTTTTGCAAAGAAAGGCTTCCTTGCATCACACATTGAGCAACTACTTTCCCTCACTCGTTCCTATCGACATAAATGTCGTGAAGTGTGATCCCTCTTCATCCATGAACCATCACGTGGCGCACAGATGGCACACACAACGGCATCGTCATTGACTTCTCACATACAACTTCAAGAGCACTGCGCAGTTTATTGTCCGTACTTCTTAAGGAAGAAGTCGGAGGAGGCATGTGCATCGCCTACATCAACCAACACTTATCATGGCCTTCTGACAACGTACCGTTGCTCCCGGAACATGATTCTCTGAAGAAGAGGTTGGAAATTCAATGCCAGAACCTCAACTTTCACATAAAATATGCAGAGGCACACAACAATATACGTTTTGTACCTTCCTATAGTACCAGTGTGTCAGCACATTAAGAAACACCATTTTTATCAATCGCTGGAGATAAAATTGTGGTCAATAATTCGAACCCTGCCACATTTTTCATCATAAAGATTTGTACGAACGCCCTTAGGGCCCGTCCGTAAATTACGCAACGCAAAATTTGGAGTATTTTCAAAACCCCCTCCCCCCTTGCAACTCACCCATAACGCGCGTTGGAACCTTTTGTCCATAATAATTACGTGTCTTGCAACACCCCCGTGGAAAATGCAGAACGGTAAAAAATAAGTTATAGTACAGAAAGACAATTTATAGTTATTTTACTTCTGTTCTATATTTAAGTAATTAATAATGTTAAGTATAAAATAGTTTGTGAACATGGCTGCTTCTAACAATAAGATTGGGGCAAGTTGTGAAAAAATAATGTTTGGGCGAGAAGTGGTTGATCAAAAGCTCTGAACACGACGTCGTGAATGATGCAAGAGAGTGTGTACCGAGTCAATTGAAATGGATTCTAGAATACACTTCATATCAAGTTCGCACATTTTCTTCCTAATCTTAAAGATTCAAACACTTGGAAATATTTTCTCAAAATTTGTTGTAGAAATGTACAACCAATAACTTTAGTTCGTTGTTTTAAAACTAATTAGTTAATATTTTTGAACATCTCAAAAAACGGATTATTTCATCAAATGTTGAAAAATGTGAGGGAAAAATTAATGTGACGTAGCACAAAATTAACTCCCCTCTCCCCCTATGCAACGCAGCGTAACACTTCCCCTGCCCCTTTCCCCTTTTTACCGCTTCTTTATTTATGGGCGAACCCTCGGCCTATTTTTTTCGATGAGCACATGGTGAAGCTGCGTCTGTGAGTAGGATATTTTTAACCATTACGACGTGCCTTTTCATTGTATTTGAAATAATAACTTTCTTCAGTCTTTGAGTGGCATATTACTGCATCAGGGCATTATGCAACAAAAACAAAAAAAACATCTGAATACACAATAAACACATGTGAGGAACACGCCAAAGCACGTGCTTTCTTGTTTACAAAGCAAGTCACAGTAAGAGAATGGTGCAAAAATGTTGGCATACCTGCACATAGACTTCTGTCTTAACAGGGCACTCTTACCGAGTCAAAATCTCCGAAAGGCTTACGACAAACTAAAAATAAACACAATAATCATCACTGCAAGCCAGGGGCCAAAAACACTAAGAGCGTTCAGACATTTCAATTTTAAAACCTTCTTAGAATGAAATTACGACCGTAGAATTTTGCTGAGACGTTATTCAGGATATGTGTAATGTAGTTTTTCTTCTCCGAACCTTATCATTTTGAATATTTCTTACAGAGCATCTGAAGGGATCTAGCCTAGCCTGTAACTGAGCTCTGAAGAGGTTAAAGGCAGTTTCCGCATCACAGCTTCTTAACCAAGGGATAAATTGTACTCTTAATTATTGTTCCCGCGTTTTCATACAAATTCACAAAAGCTTTCTCAGTAATGGCGGAAAATGCTTTTTTAAGATCCCTCTCGGTTCGGGACACTTCTTTTTCTATTCCTCCAATATCTGCCTCTCCTTCACCTTTATACATCTGAAAACTGCAACAGCCCAGTGGTTGACAAATGTTTTGCATTTGGAACTGAAACTTAATATTATTTTCCTGGCAATTCTTAATTATGCTTGGTACGAAATGAAAAGCAAGGCTCTCTCCTACATGGACTTTCGTACCATCCAACATTTTAGCTTGTGAAAAGAAAAGGCTGAAAGATTACTTTCCAAATTTTTATGACCAAAGCATCCGTGCAGGGTCCTTCCGTAGTTTCTGCTTGCAACAATCGCTGTTGCAGAAAGGATAGCCCCAGTTAGGTGCACCGAATGTATTTGTATTCCACATTCCATTTGACTTGTACACCACGTACGGTGGAAACGTGTTGTAGTGGTGACTTGATATAATTTCTTATCATCTGAAGATGCTTTATCCTCTTCGATAGATTCCTCTTTTCTGCCCTGAATCCTCTTGTGATGGGCTTCATCAAATTAAAAATGGTGCTTGGACCAACACCATTAGTTGTCTTCAAGTTATTGCAGCAAGGTGGTTGATATTCGCTGTCGTATCACTTACGAATAAATTTGAAGTAGCCTTATCAATCGGCCGATGCAGGTTGTTTTTAAAAATGCTTACTGTGCGAGCAGAGCTATTTTTAGATCGTTAATACGTTTATCATAAATACGTTTTCACAAGGTAGGAAAGATCATTACCATCAGTCGATATCCCCAGTCGGTGCACCCCTAGTGTTTAAAGTATGAATTGTTCTTCATCTGTTAAACTTTAGGATGGCTTAAACTCCTCGCATAAAGCCCACAAATTCTGTTATTTACCTTGCTCTCTAGATATGTGTGGGCTGACAGCGATAACTAAACGATTTATACATTTCATTTAAGTAGGTGTGGGAATCCAAATTAGTATTCCGTTAAAAACCCAAATCAAAACAAAACAGACTTTGATTAGCCCCTTCCATTCACAAATAACTTTATATTGTTTGCTCAAACAACCCTAACAAATAAAGCAATAAAATTGGGGTAGGTAGTTTTTCATTTGCTTGTTCTGTATATTCACTAAAGTTAGAACTAACAGGCAAAAATCTGTAATTGGAAACGTGTGGTTTGCTTTTTTTTCACGCAGCTGTTATAGTACAGGCGTTGGTCGTCTCGGCAGCTCAGTGGTTGGAGCAACTTTGTGTAAACGGGAGATCTGGTCAGTGACTAGTTTCTGAAAATTGCCGTACGGTGGTATAACGGTTAACTATCCGGCTGTTCTGAAGTTGAGGGCAAAAACAATCCTTCGTGTGCCTTGAGAAGTGTGTGGGAAGTAAAGCCGGCTTTCAAATGTTATAGATTTACTACATGTAAAATACCCTCAAGCTAAAAGAAGCCTGTCACGTGCCTTAAATAAGGCACTATTTTAATAGAAGGTAAAGAAAATTTAAAATAAAATAATTCAATTTTCATGATTGTGGTACATTTATCAATTGTAATATAAGTCATTTTAATATTATTATTGCATTACATGGCTCAATGTTTGATTGACCGATGTTTTTATTCTTCAACTAACATGATCGCAATAATTAACACAAGACAGAGGAATTTACTGAAGTTGACTCATCTTACCTTCATTTATTTTAACTTGTTTCAAGACAAAATTACCATTGGAGTATTATTTAATTTCATTTAGATTGAATTGTATGTAGAAGTAATTAAGATATTGGAGTTTGTGGTTTTGTTTAATTTTATGAACGAAATTTGACGTATAATTCTGGCACATCGTCTTGGCTCACGGTCAAGAGTTTTGGGTTTCGGAATTCAAAATCTGAGAATGAGCAGTTTACACAAAGGTATACTAATATACTTCATTATGTACATCTAGTTTTGATAAGGTATTCTATTTAATTTTAATTAAATTAGCATTGTTACTAAAAGAGTGATGAATAATTAATTTTACTTTCTCACGTTAAGTATATTTTTGACGTTATTGACCTTGGCATATACGTAAATTTAAAAAATGACTTAATCAATGATTCCAGCACATTGAAAGTATTTACTGTGCAGAGACGTGTGTCAGGTACTGAAAACAATGGTATGACAAACTTCTGATTTAATTTAAGAAAATGCCATTTGTCTTCAGATATTGTAATTATTTACATTTGTATGTAATTTGTTGAAAGAATTTATTCTAAGGACGGATCCGGAAATGCTCAGATGAGATTTCCCCTTTTTTAAGATACGAGTAAATAAGTGTTATTAATTTATAACGAAATGGCGGAGTACTAACAATTCTCGCAATAATAATTACATAATGATTGTAGCTTCGTAAGTGGGGAGATCAGAATGCGTCAGAACCTGCTTTTCTGTTTTACATCTTGGTTCAGTATATATATTTTTTACATAGATGAAACATTTAAGAGACGCCAAACTGCATTTAGGTTGGATGTGCAAAATAAGGCACAATTCCGGTGAATGCTCTAAGTGAATGCGTAAACCAAGATAATCAGGACGGCTGAATATTCTGATCTTCCGTTTACGTCGGGCATGTACGATGAAGCTAGCAAATCTTGAGATTGTCAGAAATTGGAGATGTCTGTAAGCCTTACCAAACTCGATTACAATCAATGCTTATTTCGCGGCTCAATTTATATCTGTTCCTCTCCACTGCGTCGCGGATCCTTCTTTGGTACTAAGCAGGAAGTCTGTGAGGAGGAGACCAACTCCATTGTGTGTGTGGGAGGGGTAGTGTGAAAGGCATCGGCAGCGAATCAGACTCACGTCAGCGACATCTCGCGCTCAATGGAAGAACCTTTAAAAGCTTTAAAAGTGTTAGAGATTCACAGAGCAGCGCATCGGCCGTTCTGTTATGTCCTCTCTCCCGATAGCCCCGCCAGGCAGCAATCAGCGGCTGAAGGGGAATTAGTGTTTGTAAGATGGAGATTTAGAATATTCATACTGGTTTGGCGTCAATTCGTGGTTCTCAACTGTATCTAAAGACATAAGGTCTGGCCAAATCAACTTTATCTACCTTTTTTACACTAAAATGTAAATGCGTTGGTCAAGTACGTGTATGCTCTTCGTAATTTGCCGAAAGAAGAGGTGAGATTCACTAACCACGTGATAACGTTAAAGCAAAGGGAGTCTGATTATCTGCGGATTTTTTTCGTGCATACCCCACCTCCAACACAGGAGTTGTCTCCTCGCAGGCTTCGTGGTCCTAAGCAATAAAATGTTATATGTCAAAACTGATTTTGTTATGTTCGAAAGTGTTTTGTTTGCAAATTTGTTAAGCGGTTAATCTGATTTTAATTCTCAAGAACTTTCTGAATCCCTGGAAAGAAAAGATGTATCACAAAATAAGTGTAAAGTAATAACTGACGTATAGCAGTTACTCTTTTCATCTTTCAGTCTTGTAATTCCATCATATCTAGGATTGCTAAATGATATGCTGTATTTAAGTATGAATCAAGAGCCATTTAAATCTTTATTCGCTTTTATTTTGATGTAATACTGTTGATTTGTGTTTGTGAATAAATATATAGGTAAAACATTGCATTCCTGTTGTGCGGGCAAAGAACGTGTTAGCCAAGTTACGCGGCAGATGTTTAAAATTTGTCATCCGAAAAAAATTCAATTTATAATATCCGATGTGTTTTGCATATAGTAAAATGAAAGTTACATTTTTAGATATTTTTAGATACTTTTTCATTAAGTGTGATTTTCAAATTTGGCTAGCGATTACTCGACACCCAAGAAATGTCTCCGCTATATATTTACACAATAATTGTATCTTTGTGTGGAATGACGTTGTAGAATTATAATTTTTTCCTTAGTCTGGCAATGCCCGGTGAGTGAGGCGTGTGCTTGTGAACTTGTAGACTGAATTGATCGACACTGCCTGACAGAAAGCGCGACGTACTCAAAAGGAGTTGTTCAGTATAATTCTTCTGCCATTGATGTGTGAACAAATGATGTCAGTAATGTGTAGAACGCCCACCAGAGTGCTTTCGTAATGTCGCTGCCCTGCTGCTGCGCACTTGTCAATCAACTGCAGTGAGTCAGTGAAGTAATGAAGAACGTTTACGCACAGTACGAAGCTCCTGCGATGCCGAGCAGTCTGTGCGCCAATTGACTGCGTGTTGTAGAACTTTGTGAGCCTGGTTGGTCGTCTCGTGCTATTGCCAGGCACGTGGGCCATTCAGATGACACAGTGCCCACGCACGTCGTGTAGTCACGGGTCGACCAAGAAACGCCGCCCCGGGAGGGCCGTCATGTGCCAAGCTGTGTGGAATCGCATGACGTCGGCAGCCGCCATCCGCGAGCACGTACTGGCGACTACAACATTGTGCGAGTTTCCGTTCAGTGGCTCGACGACTCGCATCCGCCGGTTGCCACTGACACGAGAACACCGGTGTCGGCGTTTGGGTTGGTGCCGTGCCCGGGAGACACGGACAGAGGACGAGTGGCGTCTCAACGTGTTCAGTGATGAGTCCCGCTTCGCCATTGCCTCCGATGACCATCGTGTTAAGAGTGTGGCGGCGTGAAAGGTGGATGTCACATGTGGAGAGACGCACAGGCAGAACTCCGGGCGTCGTGGTGTGGGGAGGCATGCGTTGAAATCAACTATAACAGTGCTTCGGCAGACGCACGTCCTACCCATTATGGCGCAGCACCCTGGGATAGAGTTGCAAGAAGGTAATGCACGCCCACACACGGCACGTGTCTACGGACTGCCAAGAGCATGTTGAGGCCCTCCCGAACCTCTCCATCATTGAACACGTTTGCGATGACATCAGAATGGGACTCCGCAGGACCAACCTACAGGATCTGGAGGAAAAGGGGCAACAACTGTGGACGCACTTGCCTCAAGAGAGGCTCCGAAGGCTTTCTGACACCGTTCCGAACCGCGCAAGGGCATGTAGTGCAGCAGAGGCGCGACACCCGACTGACCTGGCGCCAACTTTCCTATTAAAACTGCCAACGGCACTCTTTCGCCCAATATTTTATTTAGTTGAATAAAGTCACTAAGTATTTCAGCATTCACTCTCTTCGAACTATTCCTTCTGGGTGCATCCGTGTTTTTGTCAGGCAGTGTATTTCTCCTCTTAAAGGTTCGTATTTTCACTAGCAATGTGTTTAGAAAGAGAAAAGATGTATTTGATTTTTGTTGTGTAAATAAATAATTCATGTGAATAAATGGTATTTGTTTTTCTTAATCCCCAAAACTATTAGGATTAGATTCCTTATAATCTTCAGGCTCTTCGGTGAACAAGTTTGTGTCCAGCATTCCATTCGCTCAAATAGTTCATTCCAATCTTTCTCAGGTGCGTTTTTGATCAATTTTAAATTCAGTTTTTTGTGATAATTTTAATTTGATAAAAATGATTTTAATTGGTTAGGTTTTAAGATGTTAATCTACAGGTTAGAGACTGTTTGTGCCACTAAGTGAAAACTTGCATAATGACTTTTCGGGTGTAATTTGTAACTTGGGTGCAAGCTCGTATAAAATCCAACACGCACAGAATAATCAACAACTACAAAAAGAGTGATCCATAAAACGCAAGTTAAGATCGTGCAACCATTACACTCCTTTCTAGCTCCACGTGGGGCCGCCAGCTGCGACCTCCACCTACTCCTTAAACCCTGTTTTGAGTTTCACACACACATGCGTCCCAAGAGCCAAAGGGTGGCGAAACAGTCACCCAACTTACCTAAATACGAAGGTAATTGGTTTAAAAATATGAAATCCAATCTCTTTGTCTTGAACTTATTTCATTCCTATCTCCTAAAATACTCCCGTCCAGGATTCTTTCTTTGAAACTCCGGCCAAAGGGGAAGTCGCTCGATTTAAAATTGAAAATAAAGAGAATTCCTTCATTTATAAAGACAATTCCCCAAAAGAGCATTCATTTATTAACCTTCTAGTTAATCAATTGCTAACAAATTACATTTAATTCCTAAAGATTTCATAAAATCGCTGATTTTATGTAACTGAATTTTCACTTCTGTTTTAGTCAACAAATTGACTACTTGTTCTAAGAATTGGGGCTTTTACTAGTTCTACAATAACCCGGAAATTTGGCTTAAATGGATTACCAGTTACCCCAAGTTAAATGCTTTCACACAAAAAACATTAGTTTGTTAACAAGCTAAGAGCTGATCAACAAGCTAATCAATTGCTTGCGCATTAAATTTCAAAATTCCTTGCCTCAGAATAATTAGTAATTAACAGAATTAATAATATCATAATGAAACCCAAAGAGATTACTCAATACGCAATTAATGACTGCGTAATTACACTGGTTAATCATTGCAATTTCTTTTGCACTGTATTTCACTTATATGAAAGCAGCATGGTTCCTAAATCTTTTACTCAAAAGTATACAAAAACGGTAGACCTTACATTGTTGAACTGCTACATTCACTTTCCGAATCGCCTCCCGGAGTCTGCTCACGGAACAGTGAATACGCCTTGCTGTGAAGTACATTGCGGATAATGGCGTCTTCATTACCTACAGAGTGGAAAGTAATCCAGCGAAAAAGTTACCAGAAAACCAGAGTATAAATTCAGATTCAAAATAAAAAATTCTGTTTTAAACCAGGAAAGAATTAAAAGGCTGAAAATCCTTTGTCACTGTCATCTAGTCACAATAGTACTTGTTTTTACTCAGAATTTGCATCGTCGTTTTACAGTAAATTTACATGCAGTTACTTCTTCGAGCGTTTCCCGGAGCTCGTAAGAGCTGGGGTTCCTCGGGATCGTGAGGTTTTCGCAGCGTATTTCAGAAGAGTTCTCTTCGCAGCTGACGAGGGGCGAGTGAGGGCGGCGAAGGCTTCGCTCTGCCACCGCTCCAGACCTTCTGCTCCGCGGCCCCTCAAGTTGTCGGCTCTTCACGCCAGTCGGTGTGGATCGCTCCAGGCGGGGCGGTCGCAGTAGTCGAAGGCAAGGGGTGCTCATTAAGGCAGACGAGTTGTAAGAAATATGAATTTAAAGTACCGAAAGTATTAGAAAATTCGACAAACGGTTATAAAGTGTACATTTACGAAACTTGTAAAAGGATTTTTTTAATATTAGTATACGAAAATACTTTAAAATCAATTTTTCATTTGTTAATCAGGTATGAATTGATAAGTGGGTCAAATGGCCTCCATTCGATGTGATCGAGGTTGTTTCTTAGGATGGGTGTTACTGTGGAAATGGCATTCAGTTAATTTCTAGTGAAAGTAATTTCATTTAAGAAAGGTGTGTGAAAATAAATATGGCCCCTCGTGAATAATTTTACATTTAAAATCGAAACTGAAAAGCAAGTAGTGAATGTGAAAAAAATTTGAAGCAGAATCCTTTTAGTGATATCAGTAATTTTAGTAAGGAAATTAGGAACTAGTACACGACCAGAGGAGGTAAGTTGGCAGCATTGGATGGTCGACGAGGGAGAAAATGGTGTGAACAGGGTATCGGCCGAGCATGCAGGCGGGAAGGTAAGTGAAAAACTATTGGTACATAACAGGTATCCTTCAGAACAAAAATTAACACGCTGTGAGGCAAACAATACGTCAAGTAAAGGAGTCAGCAAATCGCACTCACAAAACATCTCTATTAGCCAGCGAATTGAAAATTTATGAGGTCTAGGTTTGAAAATAGATCACGCGTTTTTTTCTCCTTTCTAATCATATTCCTTTCAAGAATATTACCAAGTATTTTCCCCGAAGAATAATCCACGCGTTAAAATTTTTAAAACAAAATCCCAAATACCATTTCCTTTAGAAAACAATTTGCACTTAATATTACAAAAAGATCCACTTTCTTGTGATGTAAAAAATCGCATTTTAAATTTCTTTACAAAACTTATTTACATTTCGTCGACTTAAATAAATTTTAAACAATACTCTTGAATTTCTACACAATTTTATAGTTCTGCCCAATTTCAAACACATAAGTAACATTCTCGTATATTACACTTCAAAAATAGTTTGTTCACGGGGCAGTTAGGCAGTCTGCTGTCCACCGGACTCGCTGCTCGAACTAGCAATTATGACACAAGTCACCCTGTTTATTTTGGACGACACGATGAGTCGTGTCACAATGTTACGAATCGCAGAAACGCACCGCTACAATGGCAGTCTTTCGACGAAATGCGACTACTAAGTTTATACCTAAACGACTGGCACTGCTAGGGTCTGCCTGAAACAAATCAACCTTTATTTTATTTTTCTTGTACTTATTTATTTTTATTTATTTACGTCAATAACAGTTAAAAACTGTGTATGACATGCTACAGAGAAGTTAATTTAAAGTTTAATTTTAATTTAATTAAATCTCTAATATACTGATTCACACACTTGTGTAAACAGAGTAATCCACGAAACATTTGCGTTGTTCTGTGAAGATATAGGCGACAGACGGCCTTACAATAATATAAATACTATTGTTATTTGAATTTTCTTCATATGAAAATCTTCAATTGCGGAAGTGTACGTTTAGGTTGTCAGAACCAGCATTTTTGGGAAGTTGAGAACTGTTTGCCGTCAAAAAAGTGATATTGGAAAAACTGGTTTTCAAAATTTCTTCAAGTCAAGCGAAGTGAGCATCGACCATCGTCTTCTATATTATTTCGGTTGTATGCGTACCTTTTTGCGGCGCCCACACGCCACCGAGCTTCATAAATGAGATCTCTAAAAAATGAGAATTTCACGGGCTCGTGACGAATTGCACTTTGACTGTATAAATGTGAATAATCTGTTAAAAAAGTCTAAATAGTCATGTCAAAAGCAATCCGCAGCAGTCAGCTGTATCGTTAAATAACACGTAAGCAAAGCGTTCTGGGGCGTTAAAAACTAAAATTTTGTGGCCGAAGTCCTCAAAGCAACGTTCTTCACATTATAATCCACAGGATAAGAAATTTGACATTCTTTTGATTTTTTTTTCTAGTTTGGTACATACTAATACTAACAATGCCGTTGTATAAATATAGGGAATTTGAGATTTTCAACCCCTATTGACGTCACGTTTAGATGACTTAGATTCCTCTATCTTATACCATTTACGCTTTCTGTGTACATCGCGGTTTGCACAGACTGACGAGTTTTATTTGCATTGTTCATTCAAGATTCACACTCTCAGCACCAACCAAAAGTACGGATTCGGAGTTTAGGGTGACAGTGTCCTTTGGTTCACTGATTCGGTTCACTTTTTCTCGTGATTCACAAGATTATAGTTGCGCGTTTCTCTTCAATCACTAGAGAAAATTTTTTGCTGGCATTGATTAATTTTCTTAAGTCAAAGCCTAAATATATACACAATATGACTATTATACGCGCACGTATTCTTGAGTCCTGGCATACCTACCCCCACTGGAATTCACAATAAATGGTAGCAAGTTTTGTTGACAAACTCTGATAAACCGAAGTGTTTGCTCCTGCTTAATAGAAATAGGTTGCATTGAAACACGAGCTACAGATTTCGTATAATTTTCCTGTCCATAAAATAATCAAACCTCCCACTCCCCTCACATCTAGCGAAACGAGGGCTCGAGAAAACGTGCGTGGATAATATGAATCAGTGCTATATGAAGCTATACATTTTGCTATTACGCAACATTTTTTCTTCATGACACATTTTAAATTTAAATTCACATCTAAAATAACATTTCACAACACTCTTTTAAAAACAACAAAGCTCAAAATAAGATTTTTGCTTGCTGGTTGAACTTAAATATAAATATAGACTTGGTTTACTTACAGCCTGCTAAACCTTGGTTAAACAGCCTCCAAAAACACATTTAGTTGTTACTTATGACAATAAAATTTACTTCATAAATTGACGTATAAGGTTATAAAGAATTTGTTGGAGTGGATTTACGTGTTTTTTTCGCATTTCAAGTTGTCTTTTAATAATTCTGTGTCTACCGAGATGGAAGGTATGAATTTAGGGTTTATTAATGATCTGCGCTGAGAGGGAAGTTTAAATGTTATGCAGTGGTCTCAGAAAGTGGGTTTGCTTGCGTCTCGACGTGTATGTAATGGATGCAAGAAAGCTATGGAATTAACTGTGAGAAAGGAGTGAACAGATAGTAATGAGAGGATAGAGTCAAAGGCGAGAAAGGTCATAGCGTGAAAATGTCTGTGTGAGAGGATTCTTCGTTTGAGAGTAATCTTATTAAAGTACTGATCTTCAGTACATAAAAAGTAAAGTGTGTATTATTTCAGATATAAGCAAATTTGGTGATATATTGATGAATCATTGAAGTTTTTCGTGTTATAAGGATGTTCTACGTAATTACCGTGAAGATGTTACACTAATTTTACTAGCATAGTATTTTTAATACTATTGAAATTCTATAATTGCAGCGATTAGTAAGTTGATTTGTTTTCTGTTTTCTAATAAAATACTGCTATCTTTAACATACAGTATTTGTTTGAAAAAATAGACGGGTTGATTTCATATTATGAAAATGGGAAGTTAGGGGGGGGCCGATAGCGCTTCAATATTAAAAGTTCAACTGGAAAGTGTTAGTGAAATATACTGCGAATTATAGAGCATATAAAAATGTATTAAATAGAAAAGTTGTTTTTTTAGTATTAAAATATTGTCTTTGAGTAATGAATGCGTAAGTAGCATGTGATTGTTAAATTATATGTATTGCAATAACAATGAACATTACAACACGCGAAATAGTAAAAAACCAAGTTTAAAATTTTACGTTTCCAAGTGGAGTCGAGTTCCCCCTCATGTGAACCGAATCAGTGCACCCGTCAAAGGAACCGCGCGTCCCTAACTTCCAAGTCTACCTATTAATAGTTCTTGATACCATGAAGATTGTTTCTTATGTTTATAGAGAAGAATGAAGACGTCTCTTGTTAGGTTTTGGTCCTGTGTTTTACTGTATCATATTTCGGTATCAGCAGTGATTCGACGAAACTTTCAAGTCAGCCTGTTCACTCACGGGCTTTTCTCAAGCAAAAGAGCTTTTTAAAGCTTTTTCAATTATTTTTGTGACTATCACAAAGAAAAGCTAACTGTAATGAATATGAATGACAATTTTCATATTTTTTTAAAGAAGTGTTGTGAATTGTTTCCAAGTAACCTTCGATAATACTGATTAATCCTTATTAAAGATTTTTTCAACATGATTTACATTTTTTATTTTTTTTATTGTAATAGTAATTGCAAGTTAATTTCATACATTTTTAAACAAATAATACGTTTTTTTAAACACTTTCTCTCTTAGAATGAAAATACAGGGATATGAAGAGGGTGGATTTAACATGCAAAAGTTTCTCACACGTTAGTGTAAGAATGTGCTTTATGGCACAAAAAGAGCAAAAACTCTTAAATTAACTTCAGTAAAATAGCTTTAAAAAATAAATGAACAAAAAATAAAAACCGCTGCCTACAACTACGTAATTTTTTAAAAAAGCAGACAAGTAATAAAACTCTAGAAAGAATAGCGAAGTCAATCGATAACTGCCAACGATCACAATCCAGGAGAACGATTTAAATCTTGGCGGTGTCTGGAAGTCTGTACTCAATGCCAGCTGTAAACGCTATTGAAATAATACACCACTTTGATTAAAAAACTTAAAGGTATCGGGTTCGCTAGATATTCAAAACCTAATAATCGTTTGAGCAACATTTCCATGCATCGAAGTGACGTCTAAACTACTGATTTGTTTCTAATGGAACAAATAATATTTATTTGCTCAAAGGTGAAAATATTAGTTTTTATTATTTTTTTGCTCGGAATTGCTTTTCTGGAGGTAACGACAGAACGCAGCAAATAAATACAATACTTTTTTTAATAACAAATACGGAAATAAAATTGCCCAATTTGATTTTTTTTTATTTTTAGAAAATGATTTTCTTTCATGTTTTAAGATGTAATTTAGAAACTGCTGTGAATTAATGTTAGGTTACTCTGCATCCTTTTTGCTCTACACTTCAAAAAGAAAGGAATTTTAAAATTAAAAAAAAATATTTTTCTTTATCCTAAAACAACCGATAGTATTTAAATTCGCCCTTTTCAATTTAAACTCATAAACACTCCCAAATAAGATGATGAAAGTTGTTAACCGACACTTAGTGGATGAGGTCAGTGGCGTAGTATTCAAAAACAAGGCGCATTTATGCTTCCCAAAAGACGTCTTCAATGTGAGTACTGAATGGCAATTTCTTCGCTTGCCAACGTTAATGGGAATGCCACCTTTCGACGTAGTTGAGGGGAAGACTATAATATTCCCATAAAATCTAGCCTTCAACATGAGAGGAACCTATTAAGTAGAGCCAAGAAGTTATTAACGTGAGATGAGATAACGTGAAGAACATTGACTTTATTTTTTAGTACGCTGAAACAATATTAAATTAAAAAACATTGAAATGATGTAATAAAAAATCAGATGCCGCAAAAAAAAACATAGTTTCATTTTCTTTATGAAAAGATCAATTAAAGATTTTTCTCTGTAAAGTGAAATAAAGAAATAGCAATTAGTATTAACAATCACATCTTAAGTTTAAAGACTTTAAAAGGGTAAAAGGAAAATAATAAAGGAGAAAAATTAAACGAAGGAAGTATTTTAAGAAATGGTGTATAATTATAAGTATTAAGTTTTTGGCTTAAAGAGGGAGGAGGCTACAAAAAAGCCCAGAAACAGAGAAAATAGGTGAGAAGTGGAGGAGAACTATGAAAACAAGTGTGAGGTATAATTAAAAGAAGGTGAAGTAATTTTTGGTCAAATTGTGTGAGGATATTTGACAGTGGTATTGATCTATTTTGAGGTGGAGGCAGAAATTTGGGAATGGAAGAAATTTGGGATTTGAAGATATGGTTAGGAAAGTGGGTTAATGAGTTTTATTAAAAAGCATGTTTTGTTGGTAAATAGATGAAAACATACTGAGAATCTGATGGGGAAAGGAAAATTTTTTGGAATAATAAAGGTTTGTCATTGGAGGTGGCAAAGTTTAAGAAATGTTTTAGACATAAGTAAAGAATTTGATCAAAGAGATAAAGATCAGTTATTCAGGATGATTACGAAAGAAAGGAAATCAAATTTTAAAAAAAATGGTATAGAATTATTATATGAGATGATATTCCCAACTATTTGGAAGATAAATGTCAGGAAAAATGGCAGACCTAGAATAGAAAAAGTCGTAGTTAGATAAGGAATTGAGAGTGTGTAACATTGGCTTAATTGTGAGGGGGAAATGTTAGGATCTGTGAGATTGAAAGAGGAAGATTTTGGGAATCTATATTTCAGAGGTCCGTCCTGTTTTTTTTTTTGAGAAAGGAAATAGATTGGTGGGCCAAGAAATGGGAAAATACTCCAGGTGGTTTTTAGAAGGACAAAGTGGTTGGAAAAATTATCAGCTGGTGTTCTTTTTTGAATAAAAAATAGGAAAATAGCTGAGTAATTTTTAAAGCGTAATTTTTTTAAAATTTTGTGGGTTAAAATTATTGGGTGGTCATTTAGTATTATTTAATTGTTTTGTATTTTAAAATAATTAAAAACTTCCCGTTTTTTTCGAAAAATATGAACATGACCTTTTTTTTTAAGAGAAATGGAGTTTGTGTAAAAACAACAAGATACTTTTGAAGTCAAAGTTCTCTATCCTTAAATTTTTTGGTTAAGTGAAATTTTTTTGTAATTTTTTCGAAAATGCCAGAATTTTTAAACGTAAAATGAGAAACCTTGCCCCTCACCAATTATCTTACAAGTTCTTCGCGCTATTCAACACAATCTAATAAAGATATTTGTAGCCATTTTTATCCTTAAAAATGTCATAGGGGTTTCATGTAAAGGACCCTC
Source organism: Gryllus bimaculatus (assembly GCA_017312745.1). Classification (NCBI taxonomy): domain Eukaryota; kingdom Metazoa; phylum Arthropoda; class Insecta; order Orthoptera; family Gryllidae; genus Gryllus; species Gryllus bimaculatus. Next base: position 44,339 of record BOPP01000484.1, read on the forward strand.
TGAAACTAAAATGCCGGTTTTAAATTCCAGGGGCCTCGACATCAGCCAAAACAAACGGGTGGTTGTGTGAAGGAGGATGGGGGCGAGGAGTTTTCCCAAATTTCACTTTACGACGCTCCTATTCGTCCGATTTGCACGATTGTCACGGCGTTGGATTCAGGAAGCATGTCGCCATCGCGCTATAAGCCCACATTTTTGAATTTTGAGAACTAATTACAACTTCGAGATTTTGCAAGATTTTTGGAAAGAAGGCAGCGTAGCGTAAATTCTATTTTAAAAAGGCGTCAAATGCCGTTTACAGATCGAAAATCACACCATTGGTTCAGACGTTATCGGTAAAGAAAATTCCTATGTGATAGTGCTGCGATCAATTCAATTTTCCTACATGTATTTTTCGGTGCATTTAGCCTTAAACAAGTGTAGAACAATTGAGTTAAATTAGGAATGGAGCCACTGAGTAGCTCTAAGCTTTTTTTATGAACAAAATACTACGATACTCAAACTTTTTTTCCTTTCAATTCTTGTCACAGCAGAGTGAAAAATCCTCGTACAAAGATGGCATAGGTTCTGTGCTGCACTGATAATCTGTAATGTTATATTGTGAACATAATAAATTTAAATAACATGACATCTAGGCTAATTTTAATCTTATTTCTTTTTCAATTACACAAATGTATGTTTTTGAAAATATTATTTACGTCGTTAATGTGTGTGACGGACAGACGTGTTACCGTCAATCGATTTTTTGGTATCAAGGCCTAAAACTATAAATTGTGGCTACTCTACGTGTTGAAGCAAGTGGTTTATTGTGTATAGGAACCAGATTTATCTATTTAGAAAATTCGCCATTTTCTCCTGCACGATTACAATACTTTTTATTCTTACATTCAGAAGAGCGAGAGAATAAAATCTATGTTCCCCAACATGACCGCTAGTGTACGCTCCGTTGCTACTTTGTGACATAACACTATCGGCTGTTAAAATAGAGCAATGGGGCTAAACCTGCATCGCAAGACACCGAAAAATCCACAGATTCTGGTATGTTTGAACGAAGAAAAAATTGTTTAATGTTTTTAGAGTCATTAGGTCCGTGGCATGTAGGTATAATAACTAATTTGTGTTAAAGTTATTATTTTGACAAGGTTTTATATATTATCATTTTTCTAGAAGTCGGAAACATTAAACAATCGTTTTCTTCCCAGTTCCAAACTATTTGTGAGCTTTGTGGTACCAATGCGATAGAAAACTACAATTAACGAAAGGATATATGATCCGAAAATTGAAGACATCAATAGGGTGACTTAAATTCGCTGTGAAAACAGTATTGTGAAACTGATATTTTGATGATATTCAGAACTTATAAACTGTAATATAATTTCAGAATTTATGTACTTAGTGCAGTCGATAGGTAATGTTCCCTTGCAAAAGAGAGGTAGAAGTTTTTTATTTTGTTTGTATTGTTATTAGTAATAAAATGCTACGTTTTTTACCTCGAAATACTTCGGGACAAGTTTTGGTATCCACAAATAATTTAAATAAATGAAACTAGTGGTCTTAAAACAGCACATACTTTCTCGCTCCGTAGTAACGGTTATGTAATATACCTCATTTTTGTCTATATCAAAACATCTCAGTCGATGCGCGCATGCAGCGATGGGCGCTGGGAACTATTGGCCCAAATTTTCTTAATTCTTCCTAAATCGTCATTTTTGCCATAAATGGAAGGTGATCCGTAGTTCATGTTAAATTACCCCAATCTATTCGTTTCACTAAAAAAAAGTTCATAATCTTTCTTTGAAGAGCTTATTTTGTACTACAGACTGCGTGAGGCAAAATTATCTTCAATTTTTAGTTTTCAATTTTTTTTTAATTTTTGAAAAAAAAAGGAAATACACGAAAAGAACACTAGCGCCATATTTTTTACCGTTCCTTATTACATATGTAGAGAAAATTTAAAGAAAAATATTTGGGCGGTTTTTGAGAAAAAACTTCTTTGTGAATTTCGACCGCAAAAAGCTAGTCGTTTTTTTTTTTTTAATTCTACATGCCCTATTTTGATGAGTTAATTTTGTACAAGAGACTTTGCCTGACACAAAAAATCATTTTCTTCAAATTTGTAGTTTCAAAATGATTTTCGTCCTTGTTTTAAAAAAAACGAGCAATACCCGAAAATATTACTAGCGCCATATTTTTATCGTGCATTAATCAATTTATTACATAAGTGACCAGAACTTAAAGAAAAATTTTAAGCGGTTTTTGAGAAATTTTTTCGTATATTTCAATCCCCAAATACGCAAAATTTACTTGTTTTAAAAAAAACTGTTCATGACGTTCCTTCGAGTGCTAATTTTTTATAAAAAATTTGGTCTGAGACCAAAATTTTTAATTTTAAAGTGTTAAGTGTTTTTTTTATTCTCGAAAAATTGAGTATGTCAACAACAATGAGACCAGCACTTTTCTCTTAAACATCTTTTGAACTATTCAAAAATAAATTTTTATCACAACATTTGGAGCCTTGTTTTCCAAAATCCTGAAAATTACTCAGGACTTCATTTAATGTACATCCCTAAAATAAAATATCTGTTTCAAATTTTAGAATCCGCGTCATTTGCTGGAATTATTGGGAAATATCAATTTTTGAGAAAAGCGGCTGACTGGTTTATGCGATGGAGTTGTACACAGATGGACAGACAGACACACAGACGTTTTGGCGTCAGTCAATTTTGCAGTATGAAGGATGCACAAAACATGGACTCTGGCTACACCGTTTGTTAGAGGATTTTTTTATATATTAAACAACTGGATTTATCAACTTTTTTCGGAACCCGGCAATAAGTTTTTTGCTGGCAAATTTTCAACGTTTTCTGGCGCACAATTACAATAATTTCTCTTCTTCCGTTAGTATGTGCGAGGAAGTGAAAAATAAACTAAAGTTTTTAATACTTACTGAGATAAAGTACACGTTTGAAAGTAACGGTAAGATAGACAATAGGCGAAATTGTCGCAAATTTAACCTCTATAAGTATTAAAAACATTATTATTTAATCATTTTATATTTATAATGACTTTAAGACTTCAGAATCATAACTTTTGGGACACCATTAGGAATTTCAAGCAACTTCAGAACAAAAACGAAAATTCGGTGAAATTTTAAAATCTCATAGTTATTTTACTATTTGCTTGTTAAAAATACATTTTTAAGCAAATTTATTGAGAATTTTATGACCTTTAAAATTTTTCATTACGACCTTTAAAATTTTTTTGGAGCGGGAGGCTACCAAAATGTATCCCGAAGTATTTCGAGGTAGAAAATTTTAGGTGTTTTCTTACTAATAACAAAATTAAAAAATAAAATCTTCTGCCTCGCATTATGAAAGGAAGACACACTTTTGGCTCTCCATCGACAGCACTAACCCTGTATCAAAAACTTTCAATGTCAGCTGTGCACAAGCAACATTACTTAAATACAAAAGTAATGCTGCTTGAGTACACTTCATGATATGCCTAAATTAAAACTTTCTAAAATAGCGTTGACCATACATTGTTAAATAAAACTACATTATTCAATATTTTCTGGAATTTATTACTATTGTTATTCAATTCAGGATAATTGTGTAGATATAATAGCATATATTCGGAATTTACAAAAGAGAGTATCTGTTATGAGCTAATGTTATTCAAATAGTTATTTTAACGTGAAACCCAAGCAAAACATGAAACGTAACTTACCGTCAGACACACCAAGTTTTATCTTGCAAAATTCAACTTTTGGTAGAATTTTTGCCTTAAAAGGGGCCATAGTTTCGCCCAGTAACAATTTCACGACATAATATGTAACCTAGTTCTCATTGTTTCTTCCGGTGATTTAACACCGAAGGGTTTTCAGGAACGATTTTATTGAGCAATACCCGAACAATACAGAAACTTCAAGATCCTACCGCTACGCGCTGACAGCTGAACTAATTTAGCAAGTGACGGACAGAGGGCTCTGCAAACAAATTCTCACTAGAAAATTGTACGCCTGACAGGATCCACCAACCAGAGTATTTGTAGGCAATACCTATGAATTAAAGGTGAGATTACTTTTATCGCTATTTTGGCAAACGACTCGGGAAAAGATTTACTAAGGATAGTGGTGTGTTACTGAAGAACGTTGAAGATGCGTTGAACAGAAACTCTCATAAGAGGTAACTCTACTTTAAATATGCGAATATTATTATTTTAAACTAAATGAATGAATTATGTTACAATAAATTGAAGAGGAGTGAATATATTGCTGCTTTTCAACATAATTGCCGGGACGTGTATCTTGAATTCATTGCGATAGAGATGAAATGAGAATATAATACTAGATGTATTATTTTTTCTTACAGCTTCTTTCTTCTTACTACTCACGTCTTTCATTTCTACAACTGAATTTTAAAATATCCTACTACCGCACATCTCGCTAATTTCTTGGATCGAGTCTCACGTTATTCAGCCGAGAGGATGTTGAATGTATTCGGGCGAAATTGAACGACAGAACGAGGTAAATGTTTGTTCTTTCTGTTGCAAAAGAGGGTGGAATTCCAAATTGTGGTTCAACCCGAAGTTGTATTAAATATTCCGTGACATTTTATAACTAGCGCTGCGATGTTCAGTCAAGGTCATAACGTCAGCGAATTTATACTGTACTGTAGGTGCCGTTAGCTAATCCCAGATGATAGGAAGATCTCTTTTATGATTTGTGTAGAGATACCTTCACAAGAAAAAAGACAAACATGAAAGTAAGTGCCTGAGATCAGTGTGACGTCATGGATACTCACAGCGACCACAGACACAGAGCTTTCGTTTATAACAAATATATTTATTAACAAGAAAAACAAACAAA
>BOPP01000484.1:60348-82167 GCA_017312745.1 Gryllus bimaculatus
TGTTCTGTGAAGAGGGCAGGCAACAATGTAATGATGGAGTCTTTATAAACAATTGCACGCAGTAATTAATTCTGGAACCTTTCACTCAATAAATATAAGGTTTTTGTTACAAACTTTTGTTATTAATTCTGTGGTCTTCGGTTAACTGTATTTCTAAGAATTTTGTGAATTTCGTCTTTGAAATGTGACTTTGTTGCCCTTAGTAAGCAATTGCTTGTTGACTTAATTCTGCTGACTTAATTCTGGTGACTTAATTCTGCTGACTTAATTCTGGTGACTTAATTCTGCTGACTTAATTCTGGTGACTTAATTCTGGTGTCATATGGTAAAATAATATATTGAATTTACATGTAATCAGCAAACGAAAATATTTGTTTGATGGAAAGGAAGCATTTTGCGATTTCTTCCATAAATTGTTTTGGTATAATTTTTAAAATATTTTAAACAATTAAGTTTTGTAATGATGTTAAAATGGAGTAAGTAAATAGAAATTAATTAATATTTTTTCTTTACGTAAAAATAGTTAAAGACGGTGTATGACGTGTTATGGAGAGAAGTTAATTTGAAGTAACATTTATGCCCAGAAGCAAAACAAGACGCCTTCTGAGAATTTGCTCAAGTGTCAGGGAAAGTGGATTAAAGCCTGATCTAGATGGGGGCAAGATGAATTTCCTCAGAATATTTTGCCATATCTCAGGCAGGAATGAACATTCGCACAATATACACAACCAGCAGTACGGACGGTAACTGAATTGGAAAGAATTGTGAAAGCGTAGCATAAAGAACTTAATTTAGATTTCAATTCATTTAAATGTGCGTTCTATTTCAGGTTTTACTGCATTACAAGACCTAAACATTTTGATACCTTAACATGAGTCAATAGCACACCATTCATTTGCGGTAGTGTTCAGAGCTGTTTATTTGAAATGGAAAACTGCATTGAAACTGTTTACTTTTCATTTACTAATAATTTGTTTTTACGGTACCAACTTGAAATGTCTAATATTGTACTGTTTTCTATTTCTTTATTGCAAAGAACATTCGTATCGGCAAAGTGAACTGTCCTTCCATTTCTAATTGCCGAAGGCATATCGTTTACCTATAGTAGGAAGAGGATAGGGCCTAAAACCGATCTCTGCGGGACTCCACATGCAATTGGCAATGAATCAGAAAGGTGAGTACATAATGTTTCATTATTCCAGCAAGATATTTCTTCTCTCTGAGATCGTTGTTTAAGGTACAAACGTAACCAATCTGGAGCAACACGAATTCCATACGAACGTAATTTCGAAAGTAAAATGTTAAGATCAATGAAATCAGAAGCTTTTGAAAGATCTAAAAATATTCCAATACGGACTTCGTTTTGATCAGTGGACGAGGCGACATCTTTAAGAAAAGAAAATATGGCTGTTTCCGTAGATTTTGATTTTCGAAACCCGTGTTGGCAATATGAAAACACGTCGTGTTTACTACGAAATGTTTCCATTCGTACGTAAAAATGTCTCTGTAATATTTTTTAAAAAGCCGATAAAAGCAAAATTGGCCGATAATTTTGAGTTTCATTTTTGTTTCCTTTTTTGAAAACCGAATTAATCTTCATTGCTTTAAAAATATCTGGAATAATTCCAGTTCACAAGGATACATTAAATATGTGAGTTAACGGGTGCATAATGGCGGGCGCGCAAGTCTTTAACAAACAATCCGGAAATTCATCTAAACAGAACGGATTTTTTTTAGTCTACCAATTATCTTGAGAATTTCATAGGAAGAAGTTTCTGAAACAAACCTCATGCCTGAAATTTTTGAGGAAACGTCTGATGCTGAATTTTGTGGCTGAAGACCCTTAGTGAGATCGGCAGCAATTCTCGAAAAGCGTTGGTTAAAGAGGCAAGCCACTGTTGCCGGAACGTCCACATTTCTCTCGTTATCTTTTAAAACAACATTCTCTACAAAGAGTACAATCAGAAGTTTGTTCTAATTATGAACTAATTTATACCCAAATTTAAAAATTTTGAAACGATGCGCAACATCAAAATATTCATTACTAAAGAGTGGGTACGCTAACTTAACTTTGAGGTAGCATACCCACACTAGAAAATGCATTACACAAAAATCTTTATACACCAAAATTGTGTTCTAATTAATAACCATTTGATACCGAAATTTAAACATTTTGAACCGATGCAGAGCATCTAAATATAATTTTTAACTTACTTTCGCAGTAGCTCTTTTGAGGCAGTCGTTTACTGTCGTGAGGGATACATAAGCTGCACCTCTTCGACTTTTGGGGTAAAGGGGGCAGTGTTTAATTACCAATTTATTGTCTTACTGAATGTATGGAAGAAACCGGCCCTCTAGCTGGGAACCTAAAATTAACTTGCAAGCATTATTGTATTTTCTGTTAAAGTTTTCTGTATACAGTTTTCCCGATAGTGAAAGACTGCACCAACAATTTTGTTTAAATTTTGACCTCCGATATAGCATGTAATGATTTAGAGAATGGTTGCAAATCTCCAATAAAGTGTACATGCTCAGCCGAATTTTTGTAGATCTCAACGTTAATTAATATTCTGAATTTTGAAAAAATGGCTAAATTTAAATTTTTGCAGCTTGTTTTAAGCTATTATAAATTGCAAGGAAACATTTTTTAAATGAAATGCGTTTATCAAAAAATAAATCTTGAAATTAATACCAGTTCCTATTTTAGAAAAATATTAGTATGTTTTGCAAAATTTTGCTCCAAACATAGGCAGCGTTTACTTTCTATAAACAGTTGTTTCTAAAAAACTGCAGAAAATTGTTTTTGCAAGCTTAATTTGACCTAGGTAGTCGTATAAAACGCTTTTAAAATGGCTTAGGCTCTAATGTTCGTTGAAATGCGACTTAGTTTTCCAATATTATTTTTCAAGTGTCTTCGTTCACTACCAATTGTAAAGGATAATTAATTTTTTCTTATAGAGGCGTGTTCCATCAGAAAACAGTCTTCAAATAAGTTCATGTTGATCTTTTGGAATATCTTGTATTTTTGGCGTTTCTTTGTTAGGTTTTCTTACATTCGTATGCCTTTTGTACACCTGTTTAACAAAAATTAATCTTTAAGAAATATGTATTATTAAAAATGTTTTTTTGAATTTATGAAAGAAAATTGCTTAGCCTCTGGACATTACCCTGATTGGCGAAAATCCCCCAACATGGCATTCCGCCGCGGCTTCCGCCTGAATCAGCAGCTGTTGATATATTTCTCTGAATTTGTTTTTCGTTCTTGAGCCTAAGTATACATCAGTTGATTTAGCGTACGAAAAGCGTTAAATTGTCAAATTTGGTGTTCTTGATTATATTTGCTTCAATAAATGTCCTCAGTTTTCACATCCAAAATTAAAATCTACCGATGTTTGGTAATGATTATTTTTTAGAAAATGGACTGGGTGGATATGTTTGATTGGACAGAGAATTTGTGTTATAAGTAGTGTTAGCGTAACGTTTTGCTAAGGGCGAGACAAGTACCTGTTGGTGTATAGCATAATTTTGTTAAAAAGGGAGACTGGGAATTTACTGAACCAACTACAAGGGGAAATTAGCCCCACTCAACATTTACTACGAAATATACGCCATCGATCCTCACGAACACGATTAAAATGCCTGCTATATAAAAAACGCTTTCAAACGAAGCTTTCAACTGGTTATCGGGCATGAGAGATACATATTATGCCTATATTTCATTAACCCCCAGCATTTCAAAAAGGAAGGAGCTAATGCAACATACGTACATAGGGTTTCTTATAGAGTTACAGAAGCGCTTTTGGTAAAGGTAACAAAAACTAAATAAGGATTAGTTAATGAAATGGCTTTAACTGCATTTAATAAGAGCTCTCTAGAGCATTCTATGTGGAAAACAAATAGTATTATTGGAAATGGTAGTAATAATGCCAAAAATGAGCCTGATCTAGAAAGAAAGAAAAAGAATTCTTATGGAGTTAAAACCAAGGCGTACCACTGTCGCAAAATCTTTTACTTTCCCGAATACGTATGCATATAAGAGTCAATATTCGTAGTATAGGGAAAGCTATGTAATGCTGTGGGAAATGGTGTTTCGATTACACATTTTGGATCCCCAGATATCGAAAAAGGGTTTTTTCTAAACGTCCTTTTGTGCAGCCCGTGCCGTCGTGTGTCTTGGTGAACACTGCTTAGCGCCTTAACCATTCGAAGAATTGTTCGATAATTGAAAAACGATCAACTTTACCGTGTCGATCTGACTGGAGTCCGGAAACTTTGTGATTTTTGAAAAATCATTCTTCAAAATTTTGATGTGTACTTTACATGAAACCTCCGGCCATTTTCAAAATTTTTCTAAAACCCGGCGCTACATTAAAAAAATTATTTAACAGTACCCCATTAATTAATCGTGGCATAGATCCGATTTTCCCAAAAATTGATACTCTTAAGTTTTCAAAAGTTTCAAAAAGTTTTTCGGTGTCTTCCCAAATCTACAAATTACGGAAATGAAATATTTGTCCTTCAAATAAAATATGTTTCTCCATAGTTGAAGTTCTTTCATTAAGGTCTTTTCATATTTTTTTCTTGTTTGTCCCCCCGCCAACAGGCTATCCCTGTGAAAGAAGGGGAATTTATTTTCTATGAATTATTTTTTATAATAGGCTGCTGCCTGCGGGTAAGCCAGCACACAGGCGGGGCTTTTTCTAAACACTAACTTTACAATCTAGACCTAAAGTTATTCTTAAGTTGCACTCTTGGCATTACTAAACTTACCACTAAATCATTTTTCTAGTTCTATTTTATATATCTAGCGTAATTATTATTTTATATAATAGTTGGTAAAATGTTTTTTTTTCTAACATTTCTCACATCATTCATACTAGCTTCGTTCTATATACATAACCATTCATTCTTCCCATTCATTCGCAGCTGTCACTCTTCCTACACTGTTCGCCAACCAAGGCACTGACTGGGACTCAAAGTGTCCGTGGCGCTCGGGGCCCAAATTGGGGAGGCGTGCAGGTCGGGGCGGGGCTTCGCGGGTTCCTCCGCGCCCGTCCCTCGGCCGAACTTGGCGGAATCTTCCCCTCGCCGCTCAGCTACCTCCGCTCGCTTCGCACAAGGCAGGCAAGCGAAGTGCGGGAGGCAGCGCGCGGAAGGAGAAGGCGAACGCCGGCTTCCGGACCTTCCGGACCGCAAAAAGGGTGGGAACCCGATGCGCGCAGACTGTTCGCCTCAAGGCCGGTGGTCGCGGGCCGGTAACTGCGCGGCGCTTCGGACCCCAAGAGCCCCTTTTGAGCGCCGGTCACTGACGCCTTTGAGGCTCCGGCAAGAATTGGTTTTTTACACCCAGAACTCCGAACACGTCGGTGTTTCTAGAGTAGGTCTTTCATAAAGGAAATATAAAACAAATATGGGAAAGTCGGTGCTATTCAGTGGCAACACTTGGTTATTTCTCATCACGATGTATGCAGTAAAGAGTATGTTATGCTATGCCAAAAAACGTCGAATTTTCGGCAGGAGTCTCTTATTACAGGTTCCTAGTATGCAAAAAGTTGCTAAATCCTGGGGGGATCCTTTTAATACGTAATGTAGCCAGAATGCATGTTTCGTGGGCCTTCGATAGCGAAAAATCGATTGACCGCAAATCGTATGACTGTCCTTCTGTGAACAACGCTAGTGGCTAAACCCTTCAGCCGATTTATTCCAAAATTCATATTTCCCAATCCGTCTAGCTTATGTCTCGGCCTCTTGAATTTGAAACCGGTATTTTGATTTCGGGAAGTAATTTACATCAAGCCCAGGGACATTTTCAAAATTTTCCAAAAAATGGCTCAATCAAATTTTCTTACAATTTCTCGCTCCTGACATTTTGCGTAGAACAATTTTCCGATGCGAAGGCCGCCTGCGCGCCAAATGCCACCCATGCAGTTCGCAGAAAGACTTGGGGGCGTTGTGTTGTATAACCCAGACGCGCCCCTTGCCATTCCCTTGTCCCCGCCGCCGCCGCCGCCGCCGCCGCCCCCCCCCTTCACCCCAGAAGGAGCCCGGGCTCCCAACCAAATATACTCTCTGCTCCCAACGGCCAGGGTGGTGAAATCTCCCATCTCCAGGTCGCTGACCGCACCTCCGCACGTGGCGGAGAGCCGTGCCCGGGAGACCCGGCAGCCAACGCGGGCCCAGACCGCATCCTTCGTAACAAAGGCGGCGAGATCACAGAAGCTGGCAAACCGCCCCTGTCAACCACCGCCGCCCACCACGAAACTCAAAATCGACAGACGCTCCCGCTCACGCTCCTCAGAAACACAACCTTTTTTTTTTTTTTTTTTCCCTTTGGTCCCCTCCACAGTATACCTGTGGAGAAGGGGAATTTATTTTCAATGAATTTTTCTCATACGCTGCTGCCTTGCGGCTTAAGCAGCTACAGGCGGGGCTTTTACTTACAACTAACTTACAATCTAGACCTAACGTTTATCTTAATTGCACTTTGGCATTACTAACTTACCACTAAAATCATTTTTGTAATACTATTAATATATATTCTACCGTAAAATTGTTTTTATTTGTTTGGTAACTTTTTTTTTTTTTTTTTTTTCTACATTCACACATCATTCATAACCCAAAAAACACAGACAAATCAAGAAGACCTATAGACAGAAAAATTTAACAGAAAATACAATAAAGTTTTACATATAATCTTAGGTTGCCGAACTAAAGCGGCCGGCTTATCTGTTCCATACGTTTAGTTAGTTAATAAATTAGTTATTAAACGCTGCCTCTTTCTTTGCCGCAAAAGTCGAAGAGGAGCGGCGTAGGTATCTCTCATGATAATAAAGGACTCGTCAGGAACTCAGTCAAGTTACAACAGCGAAGTTTAAAAAAATATTTACATTTAACTCAAATATGTCGCTGTTTTTATTGCTAACGTGTTAGGCAAAATATGTCGCTCTTCATTTGATCCTGTTGTTAAACATTCGACTAACTTGATATCAAGTTAGTTCCGCAATAATAAGAAAACAAAAAATTATAGAGATTCATAAAAAATAATTACATGGGGTTTTATCGATTTCTTGTTGCTCAATAGTATCATAAAATTATCATTTTTTGTCTTTAAACATGCTCCCAGGAAATTCCAAAACGTCAGATCGGCGAGCCCGCCCTTTCCCTGGAGATTCTTTAATGCTGAAGCTTTCTCCTGGTGGGGTTTTCCGAAGCCTCCCTTGCGCCTGCGAGCTAATCGTCTGGAGGGTCCTGTGCATTTTTGTCTACAACAGGTTTCACTAACGCTTTGTGAATGGAGCGATGTCGGCAGCAGAATCTGCTGTTACGTTTAGTAACTTCAATACCTCCGTTTGGGAATGTTGGGCGTACTTCTTCAAAACTGAATCGGTTATTTTTAAATCCCTGGCAATCAGGATTTGTAAAGTTGTGAGAAAATAAGAAAAATGATTAAACGAATTAAGAATACAGAGAACTTTTCTATTGTTTCTTTAATTTATGATGCATAAAAAGTGATTAAGATTCCAGGGAAAGATGTAATTTACTTGTATCAAAAGTACAATACTCGTTGGAGTTTGACATATGGGACTTCAAAAACTAATCAGGACTTTTTTTACTTAAACTTGTAAATAAATACACATCGCAGGTTGAGTTTGTAATTTGACACATTTATTACACTATTATGTGAAATGACAATTTGCATATACATCAAGCATGCTTCATATACTAGAAACAATTGCTTGAAATATGTGTTTCTATGATAGTGTATAGGATTATTTCCGCAATGAATATCCCTTTTAACCAATCTTTCAGATAGTTCAGTCATACACACAGTACATGCATAGAGACATACATACGCTGCAAGTCAATGACTTTAAGTTTCAAAACCAAATCAAAACTTTGCAACGTTCTGACGGATATTCTATTCATCTGATGAACAGGATTTACGCATCGAATGATGCACATATCTTGCAGCTTGTATTTTCTCACCAAGGCAAAACTTTAAAAGAGAGTGACTTACGGGGTTTTCAAAATAACCGATTACAACTTGCAGCTATGTTACGGAATAATGAATTGAATACATTTAAAAAAATTGCTAGAAATTTTCGAATTTGGGTATAAATTAGTTCTTAATTATAACAAACTTCTGGTTCATTTGGTTTTCATGCATTTTTCTTGTGTGGGTATGCTATCTTAACGTTAAGTTAGCGTATACACATTTAGTGTTGAATATTTTGATGTTGTGCATTAGTAGAAAATTTTTAAATTTGGTTATAAACTAGTCCTTAATTAGAACAAAATTCTGGGACACAGTTTTTCAATTTTGTGAGAAGTGGGTATGCTAACTTTAGGGACATGCTGATGGGGCGTGGAGCAATAAAAGTCTTTGTTTATGCTACTTTTCGCACTGGCTGAATGTTGTGCGAATTTCGTTGCGTTAGGGAGCTTGCTTGAGTGAAATGCTGACCTTTGAGGCAAGTAAGTTATATTCGATTTGGTCCAACTTTATATTCAATAGTAAAAACATTGCACGTTAAAAGCTTTATTTAAAAGCTGAAATAAAAAAAGTGGTATACTTTTGGGGTGCAGCCACTGTTTTGAACTTCAAAAGCATTCCAATAAAATCGGGAAACAAATGGGTAGCAGATGAAGTGCGTAAAATGATTTCGCACTTAGTGGTTGGTGATTCAATTTGTAATGGCTGTCGTCATAAAATATCGTAAATGAATATAAAAATTCCTGATTTTGAAAATGTAGAAGAAACCGAGGTGAGCAAATCTACAACTGATTTGCTTGATGAATATTTATCGAACCTTAGTTAATCAATAACAGCAGCTCGTGGCGGACTAAGAGTACACTTATTTCAGAAGAAACTCTCTCAATATTTGCAAGAACATTTCTCTAAAATTGAGAAAAAGTAGTATTTAAGCGATGGATTCGCAGGGCAATACAAAACAAACCAAATTTCTCAAATATTGCGAATCAAAAAAAAGAATTCTGCATCTTGGCAGAATAGCATTTTGTTCGCTACAAGCCATGGCAAGTGTTCTTGTGACGGCGTAGGAGGTACAGTGAAGAGATCTGTTGCGTACGCTAGTCTCCAAGGCACTCACATCTCCACTCCAAAAGAACTATATGAATAGGCAAAATGCGATATTCAAGGAGTTGTTTCGTTTCACAACGAAAGTTGCACACGATGAGGAAGGTCAAATGTTACGGAGAGGTTTGCGTGACTGAAGACTATTCCTGGAACACGAGGTTTTCTTTGTGTTATCCCAGATAATGGAATTGATTTCTCTGAGACATTTTTCGTGTTTGTTTGAATTTCCCAGTCAAGTTGTGATTCGACGCAAATGTCAAGGAGCGTGCAACCTTGATGCGGCGGGCTAATGCCGCGGGGAGTTTTAATTTTTTAACGGTCTTTCTTTTCATGGCCCCGTCTTGACATTTTCAGGATTGCCTACAAATATTCATCGTTGCTCACTGTTTTTTTTTCCTTTGAATTAAAACATTGCATTTTGATTTATTAATACATTAATAATGTTTTGAGCTTGATTATTAACAACAAATGTATGCGAAGTATCGATATGAAGTATAAACATAGGTCTATCTATTCTTTAACAAATGGTGTTTTGAAAATCAATTCTGTCTTTTATCGTAATCAGAAAAAATAAATAATGCGGACGTGTAATGCAAATGCGTAGACTTTAACCATTCGTTGTGATGCAACAATGAGTGATAATTCATTAATATTGCAGAGGAAGCATATTTACTCTAAGGAGAAGTGAATATAAAAAATAGATAATTTTGGGAGGTCGAGTTTTGACGACCCCTTGTTCTCCGTGGGATGACCCAAAAGGGTTATATTAAGCGTCTTTGAAGTGTTACAATTGCTAGATATTAAGTGTGTAATAGTGTCAAAGTTAACTATTGTTAAATTGGTAAGGTATTTTGAAAACAATTCATTGCAATCTAAGGAAAGTTTATCTGTTCACAATGAGTGTACTGTACAGCGTTTATTGGAGAAATCTTTTAATTGTTCATATAACGAGAAATTGTAAAAATGATTGTCATTTCTCGTAATTCGAACGACGAAATAAAGGCTTCTATAATAAACACTGAATATTAACTGAATATTTAGCGTTTATTAGAGAATATTATACAATATTAGAATATAATATTGTATAATAAAAATAGTACAAACTAGAGAAACTATTTAATCGAAGATTATGTGTAGTCATTGTCAAGATTATTTCTAATGTCAGCTTTAGTCCAGGGCATGAAATCAGTATACGCCACTGGTCAATATAAGTTCGTATTCTGAATTTGCAAATGGTTTGGAACTAAACTCAACGGTAAATGTCACCAAAATATTTATTATTATTATTATTATTATTATTATTATTATTATTATTATTATTATTATTATTATTATTATGGCGATTTTTTTTATTTTAGTGAAAGCACCGCTGCAAAAACTTCACCTTTCTTTTCAGAAGCGTTTGGTAATGAGTACGTAGTTGGGACATTCCTGACTGTAGCACATTCAAGCTCCTATTGGATTGATGTCATTATTTACGTGCATTGTCGAGACAGCACAAACGTTTCGACACTATACTATCCTAGCGTACGTTGCACTATAGTGGCGTTGTTCACGACCCAGATATGAACATTTCACCGCACGCCAATTAGATCGGAGCCTGGGGCAAGTCTCTCCCACTGCCTATGCCTCTATTATTATCTATTTCAATACCTGTTCTTTCCATATTTGGCTGTGTGCTACTGCTTCGGAATCTCGATTGCTCGATTGTCATTTGCACAAAGAGCTTGGCAGAATGAAACAAGGAATGAGACACTAATTATTTTGCCAACACGCTGATCTTTCGGATGTAGGAATTCGCGCGTGGCTTAGACTTGTGTGTCTCATCAATAATACGAGAGCTTGACATGAATTCAATGATATTATTTGGTTAAAAAAATACTCTACGAACAGTCCTTCCCCGTTAACAATCCCCTCCACTAGGGCTCTGATGGCACGCGGTCGCGAGTGCTCATTGGCTGGTTGGCGTCCAATCACGTCACACTTCTTTGGCCTTCCTGAAAGCGCGTCTTGTGAGCGCTAGCTGCAGTCGGCTTCAGACACCGGGCAGTACCAGTTCTCGTGTTCGTAGCTGCCTGGTCAACTATCACGCGAAGTGCACAAGTCTGCTGGTATAATTATAAAATCTTTTGTGAACTAAGGAGGAAAAGGTGAGTTCTTTGAAGTCGCTATTAGTAAAAGAGAGCTTTATGAAGACAACAGTATTTTTGAAATTCGGTAATTTACAGTTTCAGAACCCAATGTTGAGGGGGACAGCGGGAGCCAGAGAAGACTGAGCTTGTGGCAATAGCTGTCAGGAAGTTTAGATTGCATCGATCAAAAGGACAGTTTGAAGAAGCATTGGCTGTATGTGAGGTACTGTAAAGTTAACTAGACGTTTTTATGAAAGTGTTTCTTTATTATTGAATTTTTGGTCATGAATGTTCTCGAAAATTAACGATGAAATAATGAAATGTTATTGCGCAGTACTGCAGTTGCACTTCATGAATAATTTATATAACGTTCATTTTTTAAATGCATTGCGAAAGTTGAAATAAATAATTTTTCGAAAAAATATTTGGTTAAAGTTAAGTATACGGTACACCCTTAGAGACGCGTGGCGGCAGGGCTTATGCCCTAATAACGGTACGTGCTCTAATAGAAATGAGTAAAATTTGTAGAACAAATAGATGTTCATGGTTCGCCCTTCATATGCTTTGTCCCTGGCGCATTGTAACGCCAATTTACATTCACAGGCAAGTTTTCTTCGCTCGCTAAGACATCACTTTTCAAGAAAGCCTCCAGAATTCTAACTGCCTAGTTAACGCCGAACGGCGCGAAGTGACGGTTTAAACGACTTCCTTAGGTTGTACCGTGTACTACATTTCAGCCAAATAATTTGAACATATTTTTTGAATTTAAATTAAATTTCTATTAACAATTAATTTCTTTTTCATGCCTACTAATATGTCTGGCACCAAGGCTTGCAGGCTTCTGTTATTATAATAATTTACTAAAATAGTTCATATTCACTTTTTCATTTTAAATAAAAATAAAACTCGGGACAGGTTTGAGTAATTGCTTTGATTTTGAAATGATAATTTATAAACTATTTATTAAGAATATTAAATATTTAGTTATTTAAAGAAACAAAGTTCTTAAATAATTAA
The DNA here is from genome assembly GCA_017312745.1 of Gryllus bimaculatus. Lineage (NCBI taxonomy): Eukaryota > Metazoa > Arthropoda > Insecta > Orthoptera > Gryllidae > Gryllus > Gryllus bimaculatus. Next base: position 72,595 of record BOPP01000484.1, read on the forward strand.
CAATAACTCTGAATTAACATTTTGAATCTACATATTGAGTATAGCTTGTACACCTATACACTAATAATATGTTAAGTGGTAAAGTTAATTTTCGATTTTCTTGAGTTATTTCCATCACTAAGAAACTTCTTTTTATACTTTGATTAGTGACAATTATGAATTTAAGATTTATTTAGTCATGCATATGGCAGGTATTAGCTGTTGACTGTTTCATCCAATCTGGAGCTTATACATCAACACAGCAATATCAAGCAGTCATGATAATATTCATTCTCCCAATTCAATGAAACTGTCAACAGATTTACTTGAAATGCAGAGTTAAATAAATTGAAGTATACATCCTTATTTAATTACACTTTCAGAAGAGTAAAAAATGTTGAGGTACTTAATTTATTTCAAAATACAATTTTTAGAATTCATCAGTGTCAGTTGGATACTGATGAAACACTTGCATGGTTATTTTTGTAACAGTGTTTGTGAGAGCGTGTTATATTTTTCACATGTGCTAACACTGCCTAATGAATCTCTTAATGAGAAAACAAGACTTTACCTAATATGAATTACATTCTATGAACAAAAACAATAAATGAGTAAATTAAATAAATAAAAATCCCAAAGGTATTCTTAAATACTTTAAATAGTGCTGGATCAAGAATTCATACTTATTTTTTGCAGAATTCAAATTAGAAGGTACCTCCACATTTTTATGTAATGGGAAGAAGAGATCTAATATTAGCAATTTTAAATCTACCATAGTGTTTCTACTGTAAATATGCTGATAAATTTGACAATGATTATACAAATGTGGTTGTATTGAGTCACAAAGTTAGTCGATCAAACTTTGTTTCCTTACTCTATACCTTGTTTTGTATTATTATGAGAAGTTGTAATTATTGGTTGTCATCATGGTCTGTTTAGGAATAGGCCAATGGGCTAGGTAGTCCCCTAGACACTGCCAAGGTGTTTCTGGTCTTCCCACCTCTTCTTTGGTCACCTGGTTGGTTTCATCCTGTTTACGTGATCTTGCCATTTCTTGTGATACTTCAGTAAGTAATCTTTTGATGATTTTTTGTTTTAGATTCTTCCTTATTTCTTTGTTTTATTTTGTGTTTCCATGACACTTGCAATATTTGTCATTTGGACTGTTGCAATTTGTTTTTTGTAACCCATGTTCCACTGTCGTGAAGTAGTGTTGTTTGGCAATAATATTACAGATACTAATTTTTGTTTCTTTGGTCATGTGTGGGAAGTGTCTTTTTATACAGCCATTGATTTTGTCGCCAACTTCGATTTAAAATTCTTTTCCTGTATTGAGATTTGGTTACCTATATCAGTAAAGGTTGACATTTGTTCTATTATTTTGTTGTCAGGTACTATTTTTGAGCTTATATAGTCCATGCCTTTAAATCCCACTATTTTAGTTTTCATTATTTTAGTTTTATTTATATGTTTACAAATAGCATGTGGCTAATTTAAATACCAATACAGTGAAATTCCGTTTGTACATTTCTCAGGTTTATACATTTTTTTGTCTGGGTCTGGATATATAACTATATTTCTCATGCTAAATTATTTCAGCTGTGCATTTTAGGTTTATTATAAAGTTTTTAACACTTTTACATTCATGGTTACAGGTCTCGTGGCAGTCATGTGCCTCCTGTTGCCCACATAGATCATCGAACTTTGACCCATGGAATCTTGAGGAACATCAAGTTCGAAACCGAAGCAACCACTGCGGGTCGCCGCCGTCAGTTGTAGCCCACACAGCACACGGCCTTGGTTTCTGTGTGGCACAAGGCCATCAGCAAGGAGACTTCTTAATGATGATTTAGCCGGCAACACTTTTCCAAGCTAACCAGTGTTGTAAGTTGTGGTTCTGAGGTTCTATGTTGAAATTGAAATTTAGTTAGTTTTGTATTTGGATTTGCGTCTGCGATATTAAACGAAAGAAAGTGGTAGAAAAAAGGCAACTCCTTTCAATATCAGATAAAATATTTTTTTTGTAAGTTGTTATGGAGGGTGGCAATAAAAAGGTAGCCATGGCTAAAGAATTGGTAAACGCTAATTTAAAAATATCTTGTCTTTTATTTAGGTCATTATCAATTCGTGTTTTTCTCACTTATGCTTTGATTACCTTGAGTTCCCTGAAAAACACAGTATTCTAACTGCATAATTTTCACAAACATTTACATTATATTTTCTACATTATAACTATGATTCCTAAACAGTTCTTTAGATAACATAATCAATGTAATCAAAATAAATATAAATCATTAGAGAGATTCTCAGTCCATATTTCGTAACAATGTTGTTCAGTCCATATGCTGCCAATTGGAGTTAATCCTTTGATGTCATCACAATTACTTAATCTACATAAAGCATAGTCTCCATTTGCTTGCAACTCTTCTTTCTCTATATATTGAACAGTATTGGTGATATAGGGCAATCTAGTCTGAGACTCACATTTGTGTGAAATGCTGCAGACGTGCCTGCTTTTGCATCTTGAATTTTTACATATGATTTCTCATATAGGATTCTAACTGCTCTTTTTGTGTGTTCTTCCAAGTATATTTCATAAGGATGTCCCATAGCATCTTTCTTTTTGTTCTTTCACATCCTTTTTAATAATGTATGAACAATACAAATGTTCCCAGGTTCCATTTATTTCCTGTTAATTGTCTGGTCAATTGTGAATATTGCATCATCTGCTCTTCCTAAATGTGCATTGCTTCTCTCTCATGATGTTCAACTAATTTATTTTTTAGTATGCTTACTTACATCTTGCATGCTGCTTGCTTGCATAGTTATCCCTCTGTAATTTTCATATTAATTTTTTTTGCAGTTTTTTGTGGATATTCATTATTGTTCCAGTTTGCCATTCTGTTGGGATTTTTTTCTTTGTTCAAATTTCATTTTTGCTTCTAGGAATTTCTCTATTTGTGCTTGTCTTCTGAATTTTATTAGTTCACTGTTTATATTTTCTAGTACAGGCTAGTAATGGCATCCCATTTCTTGTATTTTTTTAATATTGCTATTAGCTCTTCCATATGAATGTGATCTGTTACCTATGTTTTCTATGCGAGTATTACATATGTCCATGTTGATCTTCCTCTTCTTAATTGTACCATAGATTTCTATAATGTATTAATTTCTTCTCTGGAATTACACACAAATTTAAGTTCTCTCTTTTTTCCATGTTCAGCTTCTTTATTATTTTTGGCCCTGTTTTCTGAAGCGTTTTGAATTTGTTCTGGAAGTGTTGACTGCAGTGATTTCAGGAATTTTCTATAACCCTTCTTGTTCTTCTTATTATTCTTAGTTTAGCTTTTAGTTTCTTTCATTATTGCTGTTGTCTCTGGTCTGTAAATATTTGTTCAATTCTTTCTTCTCCATTAGAATGAAAGTTACGCATTACATGTGGTAATAATTGTAGGGTGTAATTTAATGTTGCATCTCAATTTAATAAAAGTTAAATATTGTATTTTGAGAGGGCAAAATGTATAGACTAGATCTTAAATCAATAGGTCTGTGATAGACCGATGTTTCTTGAAATGATTTACGTAACTTATTTTTCATGAAATAAGAAAGTGTTACTCTGTTAGTTATTGTGTCTTAGTCTTACTAGTTACTGTGTAACATAGTCTCTATTACTAATTGCAATGATGTAAATTGGAGTGGTAAATTTGATATCTTTCTAATCATTGAAATTTGTATAGTGCAAAAGGCTGTAAAAGCTGCAATTGTTTAGATGTTAAGCCAAGACCCCAATGGGGCTGTAGTACGATAAACAAAATTGTTTTATAGGTATTTTTAATTTAGGCTAATATGTGGTGTTTGCCATTTCAAACTAGTAGTTCCTTAAAATTCACTTATTAGTATGGAATTCTGCAATATTTATGCTGCTACCATCAATAAAGTATACATCAATAGAATAATAATGTATTAATGGCAATTTTCTCTTCAGGTGTGTGAAACTTGAGGCCATGGGGAAGGCAGTGTGCTGGATGACCATGTGATCATCCCTGAGAGCTCATCATCCTATTGGAGTGCACCTGTTGGGTGAGCTGAAATGCTCTTTGTCAGTGTCTGCTTCAGGTTCTTGTTCAGCACCTAGTATTATAGAGAAAAAAGTATTTGTAGTGTCTTAATCAGTTCAGGTGGAGGTTCTGTGTACGAAAGTCAGAATGTATGAATCCTATGGCATTGGCTGGAATGTGTCAAAGTATTTTCTTGTGCAATATCTGTTTGATAATAACTTCTATATTTTTAGAAATGTCTGTCTGTTACAGAGTAATTATTTTTTAGCGATCTGTTGCTGTATACACAGTTCATGTTTTAATCAGAGGAAATACATTGTTTTGAGGTTACTGAATGTTATTGTAAAGATTTGTCTAGGCACAACGAGGAGCTTCCGAATGTGAGGGATGTGCATGTATAGTATTGCTATACTAATATTGTAGTGCAAAATGTGAATTACTGCTCTTGAAAATTACTCATGCCTTTATTTAGAGAATAGTTCGAGAACTATTTTAGGTAATGATAGAAGCTTGAGTTGATTGGAAGGCAAGAGCTTCAAGGAACTGTTTGGACTGAGATTCATGGTTTGTTTTTTCTCTAAATAGGAGTTGAATGAAGTGCAATGTTTCAAAATGTTTTAAGTATCTGAGAATGACAAGATTAGTGACATGAATTTAATAAACATTTGCTGCATTTTTAAGTTACCTGTTCAGAACACATCCTATAATCAAGTTAATAGCCTTCATCTGCACTACCCTGTCTGTTCAACTCTTTGAAAAGTCACAGGGTTTGCTTTTTCTGTTCATTTTCCCAAGTCACAAATACTATTTCAGATATAATTTATAACTACTGGTATAGATTTATTGAATTATGGGAAAAATGAGTTCTGAATATCATAAGGATAAAGTTGAAACGATTCGATGAAAGACTTTATGGGATGTATTGTTCTTATTTGTTGATATTGAGTAGTGAAAAATTTGCCAAATTGACAGTTATGTAAATTCTGTACTGTCATTTTTTTTTCATTCATAATGTTATGAATTTTATGAAATTTTTTCCTTTGTGGTTTGAAGATTTTGAAATTTTTTTTTGTAATTTTCTACAGACGGTAATATTGGAGGATGTATTTTTATGTTTGAAAAAATAGCAAAAATGCTTGGAAAACAAAATTTTTTCAGTTTTGTTTTAGATAGGTTGTTTTTGTCACCTCAATATGCATCATTTAAGTATTGTTCTCCACCAATTGCAAGTAAATGTCAGCAATTTCTTTGGTTGAAGGTTATCAGAAAACTTAAATATGGAATGTGTGGGAAATTCAGGCAGGGGGAGGGGAAGGAAAGAAAATAATCATGCACATAAAATGGGCGTCATTGGAGTGATGAATTTGTATTATTATCCAATTTGCGAAGAATGAAGATTTTTATTCAACATTGGTGTAGAATAATTTAGAGTATCTTATGGATAGCACTGTAAAATTCCTGTGTGATGAGTGATCTAGATCTGCTCATTTTCAAAAGCTTTCCAGTTATTTATTGAATTGAATGGAATATTTTGGCTTGTTTGATGTGGCAAGACTGGGGCCATGATTGCCTGCTCTTCCATCTGACCATATAAATTTTGCGATACTCCTTTCAGGAACTATTGGAGAAAAAGGTATTACTTGTGCAACAAAACCGGCGATTTGAATTTAGCTTAGAGGTTTCTTATAGGCTCGAGTATATTTTTCATGCAGTAAACATACAAATGGGACAGCCAGGTTGACTTCCCTTGTGAAGGAAAGATTTTTGAACCATAAAAATCCACAGCATATTATGAGTTAGTTGCTTTATTCGCAAATGACTAATGGGGTGTGAGAGATTGATAAGTGTCCTGAGATGGTTCTTACAAGACATTTATTCAAGCGAATGAATTTCTGTTCTGTATGTTGCAAATTGTAATGTAAATACTCTTCGGAAGCTATGTACATTTACTGTCCATGGAGTGAGTATCTGGAGAGCAAGAGTACTAAAGAGAAATTTCAAAAAATGTTACTTCTTATGACGTTTATTTATCAAATGAAGTGTACAATTCTTAGAGTAAATTAGATAAATGTTTGTTTTATTTATTTATATTATGGCAAGTGTACAGAAACCAAATGCAGTCCAGTACATCACAATGTGACACCACAGCAGAAAAACAGTCTCCAGAGAGGTACATGAAATAGTTAGTCCCTAGAGGAGCACATCCAGCTTCAGAATTCATTCCACCACTGTCAGTGTCAGACATAGGAAATCTGTCAGAACCCCACGATAAGCTGCGAGTTTGAACTCTCCACTAAGTGATGCACGGTCTGGGGGACACCATACTCACAATCTGGTGATGATACCATGCTCCATTTGTACAAGGAAGCCACACATCTTTCATGCCCAGTTCATAAGCGGTTTTCTTTGTTCCATATATTGTGAAGCATATTGAAGTCCGAAGGCCTTTGGCTTGTGTTGAGAACATGATGGATTGTAGCAGATGTGTTAGCAATCCAGTATTTCTCCCATTCTGCTGGGATTAAAAATTCCTTTTTTAAAGAATGTGGCTGTTTGAATGGATGGTTTCCACGATTTCAGTCTATTGAGCAAGCCTATTTGGATGTAATTGTGATCTTCCGGAATTCTTCCTAGGGCTCTCTGTCTCCTTTGGTCAGAGGAGCAAATGTGGCTCAAGGTGGGAAGCCAGTAGATCAGAGTAGATGGCGGCTGTTGAACCAAACTGCATCTCCTTATTCCATTTTGCAGTCCACAAGTCTGCGAGTTGAAGTACAAAGTATTGAAGTAGCAGCACCCCACGTTGACCCACAAGCGCGTCGTTTCTAATACGAGATTTAGCAGTTCTGTTTTTCAAGTGAGCTCTGTAAGTTGTGGTCTGGGTTTATGCTGAAACTGTAGCTAGTCATTTGGGTATAATTTTGTTTTTCACAATTGTTTTCATTTTATGGTTAAAGTAAAAGGTAGCAATATTCATTTCATGAAATGGTTATTTGATCAATTAATTTTTTAAATAACTGACCAAAATCGTGTTGGATTCATCATTTCAAATCATTTTTGATCTTGAAGATGAATTGCTCATATTGAGTTTTTATGTATATATTTTTATTAATTGTTTTGAACAGTGATATTATTGCAATACCTAATATACTTTCATTATTGATTTTGTATTTCTCCCTCATTTTATCTTTTTTCTTTTCACTTGATTGATAATATCATTGGTAATCAAAGATGGGTATTTTTGAGACCTTGCGTGGAATTTGGCACATCAGCATCAATAATTGCATTTAATTTGGTGTAAAAGAAATCACACATCAAATTCTCTGACTGTTGAGCCAAAACAGTACAACTTGCCAGTCAACCTGATCTTGTTGCTTGATGATTTCATCATAGGTTTCTAACTTATAACTTTTTCTCACAGTCAACAGGGACTGAAAATGTCATTGTACATTGAGGAAGCTGCACCTTCAACATTAAGTGGTGGGCGATATGGATCATTGAAAATCGGCATTATTTCTTTAAAAGCTGCCCTTTTAATACTACCAAAGATCGGGTCAAGAAGTGTATCATAACAATTTTTAATCCTATTCAATTGGACAAGTTGTAAAAATTAATCGGACATTTCAGTTTGATTGGACGCGACTATACATATCAGTAGGTATACCTGAATCAATAAATTTCAAAAAACGAAATCCAGTGGATCACAATTTCATCAGACTAGTCACTAAATAAATAATTTTATCAACCAAATTTTCTAGCTCATTAATGGCATTATGAGATGGTATATAAAGAATAATAATTGTCATTCAAAAATTAAAAAACCTAATTTTAGCACATCAGTGTTGGAGCAAAATTTAAAAAGACCTAACAAAATCAGTCCTTTCTGCATCAGAACTCCATCTATATGGTGAGTGCTATAATTTAAAAAAATTAATATCATTGAACTTGGATGAGAGAATCTCTGCTTTGAGCCACATTTGTGAACAAATTACCTTAATAGTACTAAGATCATTTAATAAACAGATAGTTTATTAACTAGACTTCTCATATTTTGATAGTAACATTACAGATAGTTACAAGTGTCAAAATTTACATCCCTGAAACCTGACTCTTCTTGACCATGTTCAGAATGTGTCACACATATTTTATTGTCCGTAGGAATTCTTCGGTTGTGAACATTTCCATAATCCATTTCTTCAGGGTCACATCTGTGATACCTGTGTACATGTCCTGTCCTTGATACAAAAAGATCTTTTGTTTGGCCTGACTGCTTCTTGAATTAGTTCCAAAGAGATTGAATAAATTGATTACCTTCACCACAACGCTCAAATTCAATTTTCAGAGGTTTTGGCTTTTTAATGAGTTTACTTTTATCACAATGTTTTCTTGTGAGATTACTTTACGTGTACAATTACGAAAATGTCACGACAAACGTTCCTATGTGTTTTTATTTTAAACAAAAACATTCAATGTACACTTTGAACATTGTTACCTGTTAATACATGTTACTAGAGAATGTTTGCTATAGTTTGTCTTTGTTTCACCGTTGAATTGTTTCATACAAAATGTAACACTCGTTGCTTTATACTTGAGAGAGCCCTTATGTCTCAAGTTTGCCCAACAATAAGAGAGAAACCATCACTTCTAAATTCTGGTTCAGTCTGTTTACGAGCGGGTTCAACCACTAAAAAAACAAGGCAACTTTGAGGTATTTTGAATCCCCCCCCACAGTAACGCGCCCGTATTGCGCGCTAGACCTCAGCGTATTTTCAAGAAATAAAAATAAATTACATCACTTCGGATTATTTTTGTGTTCATAATAGAACTTCAGATAATTAATGTCATAATTAACTGGTCATGTTGAACACACGTAACAAAAACATTGGCAACACGTGTCTGGACCGCTAGCTTTCGGGTACGTATTTGAATGTCATGATTATGTTTTCTGTAATTAGGTGTTCGCTGAGGCTACCGATTCATCTGCTAGACTAATTTCGTCAGTTAGTATATAAATTCGGTTTTCTGGCCATAGCTTCTATTAGGTGGAGGATGCGTTCGTGGGTTTTGGGATTACTTTTGCGAAGATTTCACCTTTTGTAGCCGGGTCATAAGATGTCGCGTAGTTTTCTGCGTCGCCTAGTGCTGTCACCGGTTCTTGTGGTCCAGATGTAGTTTCTGTCTTTATTGTCAGAATATGTTTTAATGCAATTGTCCCCGGTTTCTACGCGATTGGCGCGTAAGAGTAGGGAGACGAGTCGTCTTGTGCGTTGGAAAGAAGCCGTGTCTTCGCTTCTTGTCGCTTAGTTTTCTTTGCGCCCGTCTCGTGGCCTGAATTTCTGAAATTAAGTATGGTAGAGCGTCTTCAAGTAGTTTGTAGTTTGATAATTCATTGATGTTTATAATGATCAGGACATAGTGGAAAATATATCAGTTTATAACGTACGTGATCTGAAATGTCTAGATATAAATAATCTATTCGGGGGAAGGAGATGTAGATACTCTATTCGGGGGAAGGAGATGTAGATACTCTATTCGGGGG
>BOPP01000484.1:85766-167039 GCA_017312745.1 Gryllus bimaculatus
GTTATGAATTAAATTTACTTACCCTTTGGTAATGTCCATGTTTTATAAAATGTTCAATTTGCAAAATGCACTCAGAATCACTTCGCCGATTAATCTGCAGCGATTTGTTTATTGTGGTTTATACAGACATGTAAACTGCAAAGTACCAAACTCTAAAAGAAGCAGGTTTGCCTACCAATTTCTCCCACCATATTCAATATGGCCGCCATTAAAAGCGACACTCTTAAACGACGCAAAACAGTGAGGAAAGAGAAAGACATGAATAGTCACTGCTACAAATCTTCACAAAAAGTGACGATTCGAGATTTTTCAGTAGTAAATGGTTAATATTATTCATTGATTAGAAATATTAATTGAAGATATGTCGAATGCATTGAACCATTAAATTAGTTTAAAATAATTTTAATCAGTTTCAATAAATGAAATGAGTAAAACAGTAAAAACACCAAACTAATATTGTGGCGTACTCGATTTTCAAAAATATTTGTTATTAAGAAAGCACGCACTTATATGAATTGAATTATCTATCTTTTATTAATAAGAATTATTTTTGGGAAGTGAAAACGGCATTGTATTCGTTTACAGCACCGATGGTTTACAGTAAAAAGTAAAAAGAAACCTATACTTTTCTTTCTTTCTCATCGAAAAGAAAAGACATGAAATGAGGTTAGTTTCAGGGGGATTATTCTTGAATTAATCGTCGTTAGTTGATCGTTAGTATGATTCGGACTCTTTCTGTTGTTTGTTCTGAGACAAAGATGAAATAATATAATGATTAACTAACGACTATTGGCATTTTCACTTGCCAATAATAATTCTTCTTAATGAAGGATGCACTTATATGAATTTAATTATCTGTCCTTTATTAATAAGAATTATTGTTGGAAATGGCGTATTCGAGCACTAAAATTTCAAAATTATAATAATAAAGGACAAACCTATGTTGATTGAATATATATTTGTAATTTGTCCTTTGTCCTTTATTATTTTAAAATGTTGGTGCTTGAATACGCCAAAAGTGAAAACAGCAAATCAATTCCCACTTCCCTATTCGAGTAATTTGGAGTAGCGTCGATTAAGATCGAGCAACTCAGAGTAAAGTAGTAAGTGAAAATATTTGTATATAATTGTAATGTCTTTCACATAAATTCAAACTTTATTTCACTCTTTGCTGTTCTTGCTAAGTGTAAAAAGTATTGTTATTTTAAATACCTTAAAATTAAACCAGTGAATTGCAAATTTGTAGGTAAGATTCAACGTCATACTCAGAGCCCTCAGAGCAAAGTTTCCAAACTGTCACATTCAAAATTTGGCTTGTTTTATTTGGCAAGTAAACTTTTATATACGCTCATGTACAAAATAAACTGCATATCCACTCATTTTATTCTATTACAATGTAGAGTTTGTTGTGAAAATTTATTTTAAAATTAATACTTGTTTCTGTTAACAGATATCAGTTATTATATGATGAACAATTATTAGATCAACTAAGGATGTCGAGTTTGAAGCGCGTAAAGAAGTATCGTCATTTACAAAAGGAAACGTCAACGCAAGTAGCAGTGATGCCGAAGGTTGAAACTTGATATACATTTTTACTTTACATAGTGAAAAGTAATCCGAAAATGTAATAGAAATATATAAAATCGTTCAGAGTAAAAAGGTTTTTCTTTGTTTTAAGGGGACCATCAAGTAAAACACTAAAATTCGTAATTTTCACAATTTTTTTAACAACCGTTTTAACATTGAAATATCAATATATAGTGGTATTTTTAACAAATCGAAAAATTGTACATTTATCTATAATTTTACCATTAAAACATACTTATTTCCAAAATACTTCCGGGATCTAAATTTTCATCCGATTTTAGTATACTTTTTTGAAACATTAAACACATGTAGGAGAACAATTCTGTCAGTCAAAATTTTAATATCACTTGAAAAAACAAAGTTATTTAAGTTAACGTTAAAATCAAAAAGTGGAGGCAATTAAGTTAAAACTTTTATTTTTGTATTTCAACACTGAGACTACGTTAAAAATTGTCTAAATTAAGCAATTTTTCGGTTGACGGCCCCCTTGATATGCATTTAGAATTGTTCATTTTAGCGTAGTTTATAATGATTTATTCGAATGGGGTTTTACGGTTTTAATTTTGATTCCAAAAATGTTTTTTTCATATGCATACGTTACTGAATTTTATTAACTGAATTAATTTAAATTTAAATAATGCTTAAACGTAGGACAATTATTCACTGGAAAATCTTTCCCATTCATCTTCTATCAACAAACATACTAATTCTGTTAATAATAATGATCAACATATGTCTGATGAACAAGTAGAAAGTCAGGAGGAAATTGATTATCTTGAAGTGGCAGATGAAAGTACCTCCCAAAAATCAACTTCGGGAGGATCGTTAGGAGATAATCCCCAGATCCATGAAGAACGCGATCAACCGAATTTTGTGCTAGCAGATAATTCAAAAGATGAATTAACAAACGGTGATATAAAATCAAAGTTAGAGGCATTAGTTCATAGACATACTGGAAGGTTCACACGTTCCATGGTCGACGATTTGTTGTTAGTCTTACGTAGTGAAGATTAAGACACTTCTGAAGACCAGTACAACTGAAACTGACAACAGTTTTATGTTAAGTGGCGACATGACATACGGTCAGTATCAATATCACAGTATACAAAGTGGATTAAATGCTATTATAGATCCCGAAGTTTACGTTAAAGACGAAATAATTTACAGATCAATATCGATGGCGCGGAAGTTTGAAAAAAAAAATAAACGAAAAATCATGCGTGGCCTATTCTAGGAAATTTGCACAACGATAAATATATATCTAAGCCATTTGTAATCGCTTTATTTTACGGACATTCGAAACCATTTTCGGTTAATGATTTCCTAAGCGACTTCAAAAATGAAGTGAATAATCTCATAAATGGAATTATAATTCGCGAGAAACATTATAACTTTGCAGTGAAATGTCTGTCTGCGATACACCTGCTAGGGCTTATATTAAGATGTAAAGGTCACACAGGTTTCTTCTGCTCTGAAAGATGTACCATTAAAGGTGAAACTGTGAGATTAATCGGCAGACGAGTAGATCGGAAGTTAAAAAGTAAACGGGTGTTTATTGATTTGAATTGTCCAAGGCGCAACCCCCGCATCATTCAAGGAAATAAGATTCTCCGTTGTTAGATATCGTTGGATTAAATGTTATAAATGATGTGATTCTGGATCCAATGCATTTACTTTGTATAGGAATCCCGCGTATTTTACTAGAAAAAATAATTACGAAATCAGGCAATAATTTAGACATTTTACAACATCATCTGGATCAGATTTCGACTGACGTGCCCATAGAATTCTAGAGAAAAAATTGATCTTTCTGACATAGTTAACTGGAAGGCGACTCAGTTTCGCATCGTTTTATTTTATTGTTTCGGATTATTTTAATTTTTAAATTTACATTATCAACTGATGAGTTCAAACATCTAATGATGCGGTTTACTTCTTGTCGCTTGCTTGCGAATAAAAGCACAGCTGATTTGGACAGAAAAGAATACTGTAGGGCTTTATTACGTAAATTCATTTCTAAATTTTCGGAATTTTATGGTGCGGATTTAGTCACGATAAATGTACATAATCTTATTCACATTCCCGATGATATAATAAGTATGCGTGGACCATTTTTTGAGTACTCTGCTTTTCCATATGAAGACTGTATAGGGTTTATAAAGAAACTTGTAATGGCACTGTATAATCCAATTGGACAAATTTCAAAGCGCTTATTGGAAATGCAACAAACCAATGATAATTCAATTAAAAGTCGTTATTCTCTTATTTTTAAAGTGCAAAGAAAAAGCCTCGTTTCAGAATGTTTAATAAAAGAAGTTCTTGAAAATAAAACAAAATTAAGAAAGTAAAAATTCACGACGTGACTTACACATCACGTCACCCTGATAACACTGTACTGTTGCAGAGCGAGTGTATTTTGCGAATTAAAAGCATCTACTTTTATACTCCAGAACTAAATCGGATATTTTCATCTCCGGAAAAGTGTATAAAATCACAGGAGATCTATTTCAATTTCCGTTATCTTCCCGAGAAGATGGTTTGATGCTCATTGAAAAACGTAGTAATAATATACAGAAATTTAGTATTAGTAACTTAATTACAAAATGTATGTATACCACTGTAACCGGCTACAAAGTAGCAATTACTTTATTACATTAAAATGTTAATCTTCTCCTTACTTATAACTCGGGCAAAAATGTATTATTTAATATGGTAATAAAAACATTAGTTCTATGCGTTAATTAAAATTATAATAATTGGTAATAAATAGATTTACTTTTAAAAATAATTACCATGCACTTCTTTAAAGTGTACAGTGTTATTTTTGTCCTGGATCAGCATTTTACCGCGATTCACAAGGAATTAACCAGTACTGGGCCAGTAAACCTTATTACCCACGCAATCGGCATCTCAACGTTACAAAAATACTACCAACGCTGCCACAGTTGCTGATACCCACTGTTCGTTCGCCAGTGTTCGCTCAAAGCTTGCGCCTATTATCAGTAATCGGGCAGTACGTGGGAATTCACCTGGGGTGATGCGTTTTCGCCTAGTCAGCTAGTGCGACTTGATGAGAGTTTAGTATTATAATTCTTAACTATTGCGGGGCTGTAGCAAGACGGTACCGTATAACGTGACGGAAAATGTTTTCCCCGCGCCGCTAGGTAGTTCGTAAGTATGATTTGCGTCTCCTGAAGTAAAAAGGTGGCTATGCCATAGTCGTGCAGAATTTTAGTAGCAGATTTTTTTGTTTTGAAAACAAGGATTTCAATTTGCGTTCCAAGACGGCACGTTATATAAAACCGCGTTGACTCTGATGGGCCATTTAGAATATTTCGGCCAACTGCTGCAAGGCCGATAGGAGGCACTTGAGTTAGTTAAATCAGTAGATTTAGGTTAGAGATGACGAACTTTTTAAAGAGGGTCAATCAGCTCCTTTAGCTCGCGAACGCGCGTGAAGTGAGCTGACCACGATTGGCTGCGTGGCTCTTCGTATTGGAGCGTTGCCCCCACCACGCTGGGCGCGCTGGCGGCTGGCGTTGCGAGCGACGGGAAGTTGGTGCGCTGCTGCGCGCTGGCCAGTGGCGCTGGTCAGTCGCGCGCGAAAGCCCCTTTCGAGTTCTGTGGCGAACTCGTAGAGCTTCAAAGTGACAGCTGGCAGAGTTCGCCCGGTAGTTGGCACGGGGTTGCGATTCTGTGCAATTCGGCACAATTTGTGCGTGATTTAGTTTGCATTGGACCGGGCATTGGGCAAGACACCCATCGCAACGTGCTTGGCGTCTTACCCGTTTCTTGGTATGCCCCAAGCGAAGCATATATGACAGTTGGGATTCCGGGTCCCTATGTCTCGCAGTTCTCGAAGTTATACTCCTTTTATATACATCATGTTTTCATTAGTTCTCTTAGTTATTTGTTTTGGATTGGAATTCAGCCGGCAT
Source organism: Gryllus bimaculatus (assembly GCA_017312745.1). Taxonomy (NCBI): domain Eukaryota; kingdom Metazoa; phylum Arthropoda; class Insecta; order Orthoptera; family Gryllidae; genus Gryllus; species Gryllus bimaculatus. Next base: position 91,292 of record BOPP01000484.1, read on the forward strand.
AGTGCTCGAAGCTACTCAATGTAGTTCGAGTTCGAGCTACCCGGTTTCCCAAGTGATTTCCGCTTAGGTGGTGGACTGGATTTTGGATTTCGTTCTGAGCTCTCGCAGCAGGTGTAAGTCGCGAGGGCCTTAAATGCTGAGCCGTTGCGTCGTTCGCGACAGTAGCTCTCATGAAAGTAGTAATTAAGCTCCCCTTGTCAGATTTTGAGTTTTAGTAGAATGGTCTATGGTTTCTCTGTTGTCTTCGAATGCTTCTGGGACGTACGATTAGTGCATGTGCGTTGATTGGCGCGTAGATAGCTTTTTTACAGTAGCCTCTAAGATGGCTGGTGAGACCGACTGGGTTGTGAACAGTGGCTTTTTCTATATAGATGGGCTAGCGCGGGGAAACGGTGCTCTCGGCTGTAGGGGTTTGTGACGCATTGCTGCCCGAACGGCTCCCCCCGTTTTGCCTCAACGCAACGTATGGTTTTTCGTGTTGTAGTTCGATCGTGATATTAAATATAAATTAATTTCCTACACGGACGCCAGCCTATTAAGGGAAAGAAATGACCGCAGCGCGAGCTACCGGCCGAGCAAAGGCCAACATATGAATAACCTTCAATGACTCGAGTAGGATCATTTCTGAAGAAAAAGTACCTATTTGATTTAGGAAATACAGGTATCGGGTCAATGAGTCATCTTGAAAAAATAGGTTCAATTTGATGAACACGTAACCAAACTCTCAATAAAAATTCATAATTTATTATACAACAAGGAATACTTGCAAATTACAACTCTCAATATTTCCTGCTGTCCTGTAAAGAAACAATTGAATCAAACGGCGCTGTAGCCGTATACAAAATTCAACAGTAATACAGAATTACTTTGTTAGCAACATCAGCTAACACACAAATATGAAGGGCTACCGAATTACCGCATTAGCTCATAATAATAAACAATGTGAATTTACATAGATTTACCGCGCCGAGAGCCCATATACAAATTTGATAATGCCGGCAGTTACAATTATTCATTACAAACTCCTCAATGCTGGCAAGAATTAACAGAATATTTTGCAGAGGAGACAGGAAGGAAATTCGCGAAAAAGGAATTCAAATCATATCTTCGGGATAGGTTATATCTTATGCTGTTTTAAGGCATTTCATATATTTTTCAAGAGAAGCAGATTCCAAATTCCAGACTGCATCACGAAGGGCCACGAAATGTAAAACTCAAAACACAACGTATATTTGTTGACTCGTAACTTGTTTTAAATGTCTCACCACAAGTGTACAGTCTTTGATATACTCGTATTATGCAATTTCTCTGTCCAACGCTTGAAATGCTTCCTTTATTGTAATGCAAAATGCAATGTCGCGATTGCTAAAACACTCTGAAACTTGTTCATTAGGACCGTATAAAGGCGTTAGTCACGTGATCATTAGAGTTCAAGGATATCTCGCCTGGCACTAAAACTCCCGATTGATCACAGCAGATTGTACGTTCACACAGCTCCCGCGTTATGGCCCCGTTTCACCCCAAACTGCTAGGCGAGGAACGAATCTCTTTCGCTCGTATATATAGCAAATGTTACACAACTAAATATTCTTCCGCGGCATTATTTTTACAATCAGTGCCCACTGTGGACACGGAGTGAATATACAGAAAACATGTGAATGGTTCAAAGTATCCATGTTGAGAGCAACAACCCTGCTCTCTAGGTGCCAATAGCCGTACTAGGCCCACAGAATCATTATAGAAGAAACTATTCAATTTTGAAGCAAAATAATCAGTTGGACAATGTTGCAAGTGAAATACTAGCTGTAGAAGGATTCAGGAGTGATTACTGATTAGTTTTAACAAGTCAGGAAGTACACACAGCTTGTATTTAACTTATAATAAACAGTTGAACAGGTGATAAGTAAATTTAATGAAATCACTCCTGAAGTCCAAAATAAAATGTAAAGAACAATTTAAGAAATAGAACATGACACAGTACAATCCAGAATTGAACATTGAATGAATTCTTGGCACATAAAGATATATGGGACCCATAATTTAAGTGTCAAAATTATTTCATGATGTTAAAGAATGTTATTTAATGTTCATGCTTGAAATTCAACAGAAAATACAAATACAATTCAGAATCTTAGTGTGGCCACACTCTACAATTCAGAACATGCGCTTACATGTTGTTTCAATATAGGAAATAAATAAATAAATTCAGTATTAAAACTTTTTACCTCAATTCTTGCCTGAAAATATTAAATCATTGTGAGGCGCGTCATTTTTAAGCCAATTTAGCTCTATTTTAACAAAAATGATGTTTAGTGTAAATGAAGAAACATTTGAAAGGTGAGACAATTCTTAGATGAAATACAATATTTGTAGCTCACAGAGTTTCTTCATGCTGAAATATGACAACCAGCACCTTGGCTCACCAAACAGAGAGCTTTGCGTTTCCATTGCCTAATCCCACGCCTCCCCAGACCGTGTAAGGTTCGCTGAGCAGGACAATGTCGGGCAGGAAGGTGTTGGTTCCTGTTATTGCCATCTCCAGGGTGGCCATGGCCGCTCTGGATCTGCAGGCATTCACTTGTAATATCTTAAAGTCCATAGTCCGTCTTGGCAATTTCCACTTCAACTGCCTTGTGGTAGGAGGGGCATTTCCGCGACGTCACAAAGTGTTTATCCGGTAGGCCCGCTCGCGCGCAGTTACTACATTTCGCCCTCTGAACATGAGTGTTCGCCGACTGCGGCGCACTTGCTGCAAGTGGCCGCTTCCGCTATGCATGAGGTAGTGGTGTGTCCGTACGTCTGAAACAGCGCGTGGGATTGACGTACGTTTCGGCCGGGTACGAGCGGAGGTAGGTGAACAGCCTCCCGGTCTTGGAGACCTCTTTCCATGCCCGAGGCGAGACTCCGAAAACCCAGCTTTGCACTGGTTTTGGGTCTACCTTTCTCCCAAGGCGAAATAACACCTTGAGGTCCCCAGTGTTGGCCTGCATTTCTGCAGGGAAAGAGGCCTTCAAAGCTACCTTAATCATTTCTTTTTCCACAGTAGCTTTGGGGATGCCGTGGACAATACTTTTTGGTGCATTTTTTTTTTTTTGGTTTTCGAGTAGCGTGAGTCCGGCACTATGTCGTACCGCCTCTTCAATAATTGACCTGCTATTTTCCGAGTCAGCGTCTATGAAGAGGGCACCGGGTCCGGGCGCGAATCCGGTGCGGTGTATCCTCGCGCCTTCGTCTTGCAAAAGACGCGTGATCTCTGCTAACATAGCTTCATGGGTCGTTTTTGGTGTTCTTTGTGTCTTGGGAGCGACGGCCACTGTGAATGGCGACCACCGCGGTGTGTTGTTCCGAGGGTGTTGGGGAGGAAACCGTTTTGTCTTCCCCTCGGCGCCCTTAGGTGCCTCGGCGGGGAACGTCACTTCCGCGGTGAAAGAGGAAGGGGGTGGGGAACCCGTGGGGGAGCCTGGGCCTCTCTCGCGGGACGCATGTCTGTCTCCTCCCTCTGGGTCCCCTTGTGGGCCTGGCGTATTCATAGAAATACGCCTTGTAACCTGGCCATTGGTGCGATCTTCGTGTTAATATGTGCGATTCAAGACCGAAGGAGTTGACGAGTGCCTCCTCCGGTCCCACCAAGAACGTTCCCTTCAGTTCTCCCACTCCGGTTGAGATGGACGTGTCCATCTCCTCCGGAGAAGAGGAGATAACGTTTCGGCCGAGCGGTCATAAAAAAACCCGCCTCCCTCGACGTGGGCTAGGGGCGAAACGGGCCAAGGGTCGTCGGGTAAACCGACACCCCCAACCCGGCCAAAAGGCGGTGGACGCGCGTCCGGCGACGCTGGCGACACGCGGACCTGCAACCCGTGGTGGCGCCTGGAGCGATTGCATCCAGTGACGGCCGAGGGAAGCTGGGCCGGCAAAGTGCACAGGCTCATAGCTCTTGCCAACGGGCTTGAGTCAGGCCGAAAAGCTGACGCTCACCGCGTGCACCAACGGACGGCAGCCGCTCGGGGACGGGGTGAACCCCCCTCAGAGGCCCTGCCAGGAACGGTGCGGGACAAGGCTAAAACCTTTGGCGCTGTTATAAGGCCCGAAGGCTACGCCCGCCGCGGAAAACAGGCAGATACGACCGACGGAGGAAAGAAACAGAAGAAGGCTACATTCGACGTCCAAAGCTGGCGAGACTTTGAAGGCACGCAGGGGAGGATCGAAAAAAAGCAACAAGAAGGAGACCGACAAGGAGGTTGGCGGAAGCAGTTAGACCGCGCATCCCGAAAAGAGTATCGCGGGGACGGATTTCGACAACAAAGAAGCACGTAGCTGCTTTGGGCCGAAAGAAGAAGCCGGAAATGGAGACCTCCTTCAACGCATACCTCCCAAAAACCACACAGAGCGAGGAAAGGGTTTCCCCCGAGGAACCCGCCCCGAATCCGAGTCCGCCCCCCACTCACAAGGAGGAGTCAGACATGCCTCCCGTGAGAGAGGCCCAGGCTCCCACGTGCTCCCACGCCTCCCCCATCCTCCTCCACTGGCGAAAGTGCAAGCCCCCTCCAAGGCTCCGAAAGGGGTCAAAGGGAGCGGCTAAACAATCCTCAGCATCCCCTCACTCCCCACCCAGATCCGGTAGAGCTCTTTCTTAAGGGAGGGCTCTTGTCCGCAATGGACAGCCTAAGGCCACCCTACAGCGTTCATGAGGAGAGACCTCGGCGGAGGAGAGCTGCCCAATCGGGAACGCTTCCCAGGGGCTGCGTGATTGCCATCATTGGCTTAAATGCCGTTCGCGGATCACGCAGAGCACCCTGTTGGACGAGCTCAGATGCGGGGTTGGCCTCCGAAGCCAGCGGGCGAAAACCAGAGACAACCAGCAAAAGCCTCTTCCAAGAACCGCCAAAAGGGCCGGGAGAGCAGCTGCGACCGATCGACACTACAAGAGGTAGTGGCAGAGGTCGTAGCTGAACCCGCTCCGAGAAGCGGTTAAAAGAAGTCAAGGCGAAATACAGAGAGTTTCCTCCCGGACGGCCGCTAATCCGGCAAACGTCTGTCAAGAGTCAAAGCCCGCTCGGCCCTCGACTGCCAAACAGATTGTGAAACCGGAGCCCCAGACTCGGCACGCAACGCCACGGCGGGTCGCAAGTTTACTGTGGCTGTCGTGGCCGAAGGTGCCTAGGACACCTAAAGTGACGCCACGAAGCGATTCTTCAGAGGTCACGAGCCTTTTGCTAAAGATAAGGCGCACGCATACACCGCACCGGATTCGCGCCTGATCCGGTGTCCTTCTCAATAGACGCGGACTCCGAAAAGAGCGCGGTCGATTATTGAAGAGGGCGGTACGTCATAGTAATCCGATCTTTCGTTATAACCGCAGAAATAAGAGGAAAAACGCACGGACCAAAATCGTAGTACACGGGATACCTAAGGTTACGCGTGGAAAAACGGATTTTGTTAAGTAAGCGTTAAAGCCTCCTTCCCTGCAGAAATGCAGGCTAACCTGGGACCTCAAGGTGCTATTTCGCCTTGGGAGAAAGTAGACCCGAAACCAGCTCAAAGCTGGGTTCTTCGGAGTCTCGCCTCGGCATGGAAGGAGGTTTCCCAAACCGGGCAGGTTGTTCACCTGTTTCGCTCGTACCCGGCTGAAACGTACGTGAACCCCACGCGCTGTTTCAGGTGCCAGAAAGTACGGACATACTACTACCTCTGCAAAGCAGAGGCGGCCACTTGCAGCAAGTGCGCCGCAGTCGGCGAGCACTCTTGTCGAGAGCCGCGAAGTGCCAGTAACTGCGCGAGGGCGGGCTACCGGACAACACTTTGTGACTTCCCGGAAATGCCCCTCCTACCACAAGGCAGTGAAAGTAGAGATTACTAAGAACGAGACTATGGACTTTAGAGTATACAAATAAATGCCTGCCGATCGCAGGGCGGCCATGGCCACCCTGGAGAGAAGCGGTAACAGGAACCAACACCTTCCTGCCCGACATTGTCCTGCTCACCGAACCTTACACGGTTGGGGGCGGCGTGGCGGGGATTAGAAAGTCCGTAGGATGTATAGAGGTCAGGAGAGGGGGGCAGACTGTACGAGCAGCAATACTCGTCGTCAACCTCCGAATGCAAGGTAGTGGTACAACTGGCACTCTGAGCAACAGAGATGCGGTGGTTTGCGAGGTATAAAGTCGGGCAAACGGGCGAAGCTGCGTGTTCATCTCCGCGGTATTGGTCCCCGGCAGAATCTTTGGAATCTGAAGCTTGGCATCTTGATCGAATCCTATAATGATCTTTTGCGGGCACGGCTCCGCTACCTTCATAGGCGTCAGATACAAATCCCACTCCGTGGAATGGTTTTTCTCGTGAAAACCTGCCCGCGGGGGCGAGGAGGTGGACTGCTCATGTCAAGGCACGGCCTTACATGTAGCTAATACAACAACGGAGGAAACTACCTTCTCCGACGCCTGAAGACCGGATGCTGGAGACGGAACATTGATGTCACTTTCTCAATGACAAAGGGGCTCAACAGAGTAGGGACTGGAAGCATTTTCCTTGATCTAGTAGCCCAGCGATCACAATGGCGATCTGTTTCGCCTGTCGACACGTGGGCAGCCTGCCTGCTGGAAGACGCGGGACAAGCGACCCCGGAGGCATACTCGATTGCGAGTTTCGGCTGCCGAGTGCCAATTGGGCACAGTTTTCAGACATTTGAACTTGAGATGGGTTAAGGTACGCCCCCAATGGGGCATACTGGAGCTCACAAAGCAAAAGTCCAACAGCTCTCTCGAACGTAATCAGCCAGGCCGGCGGGACGCTCGATCCGTATCGAAGGCGCCTCTCGCCAAGTGCTCCGTCATGGTGGTCTCACGACTTACCATTCTTCGCCCGAACAGGCAAAGGGCGGCCCGCAAAAGGTCTCACCGCCACCGAAGACGCGGGGACAGCGAACACTGAACTAATGTCTTAGTGCGTACTACCAGCCTTCGTACGAACGCTAGCCAGATGTATGAATGAGAGCGGAAGCGGCCTCCTGGGAGCGTTTTCGTGGCCCTCGGGCCGTGGACGCGACCCCTGGGGGAACCCGTACAAGAATCGCGTCAAGGGAAAACGACGAGTTCCGGTACCTGACTTCCATCAGATCTGACACGGACATACCTCCACGTGGGAGGACATCTGCCGGAGACTGCTGCAAGAGCTTGCTTCCTTCCGATGCACGTTTCTAACGAGACCGAGGAACAGCCACGGAGTTGCGCGTGTGGCCATCTCTGCCGTCCTCAGCCCGGACCAGCCCGACCTTTCCACATGGGAGCTCGAGGCGTCTGTCGCGTCTCTGAAACCTCACAAGGCACCGGGTAGAGACAAAAATCCACGCCGAGATGCTTCAACATGCGCTCCCTCTCATCCGAGAGGAGCTTCTTGAAATCTACAAACATCTGCCTAGGAACCGGGGTTTTCCCGTCTCCTGGAAGAGATTCGCTAGTGGTCCTCCTGAGGAAGAAGAACGACAGAGCTTGCGACGATCCAAAGGCCTACCGGCCTATATGCTTATTGCCAGTCTTATTGCACAAAATAGCTATAATACAAGAAAAAATTGCTAATTAGGGGGCGCCGCAGGCGGTTGTAACCCCGCGAGCTTGCGTAAACACTGGGCAAAGCCGCCACTGGAGTGTAGGGTAGAGGTGTTTGGTTGCTGTTCTCTGGCTTCCTTTGCTTCGGTAAGGCAGGCGCAGATTGGTTCGTATGCTGGGTGGTTGCGGTTATTGTTGCAGCAGATGGGAGAAAAGGTAGTGGATTGGTCTAAGGAGGGGGCAGAGCAATTTTCGTGGAGTGAGGTTTGGCACGATGGGCGCAATGGATGGTCATGACAGTATGTCCTCGTGTGGGAAAAGTTTTGTCCTCGTTTGCACTGGGGGTCGGTCAGAGTTTCTGTAGTTCTCGATTGTAGTTCTTTAGTAGTCTACGTTTGAGTTTGTTTTTGTGTTAGTCGTGTCTTTTTCTGTAATATCAATTACGCACAGCCCAATTGGGCTTCGGTATCCGTTAACGTCGCGTCGATCCATTGCGGTGATGTGGAAGCAGGGATTGTCAAGTCTCGAAGGTTCGTCTTAATTCTGTCGATGTCCCAGTTGGGGAGAATCCTTTTAGTAATAATTTCTCTCTGATCTCTGATCGAATTGTTGAATGAATGGGAAACGTTAAAACAGAATAAGTCCTTGAATTCTGTCGTAGAGATCGGTTTTAGTATGTCACGAATTTTATTTTCGGCGGTTGTAGTAAGCGGTTGAGTCAGTTGTGTCCCAGTTCATTTAGCGGTCATTGCATTATGGCTGTGTTTCGAATACAAATCAATACGGATAGGTCGAATTTTGCTTTTGCCTGAGGGGAGAAATATTTGGGAGTGGAGTCTTTTTCAGTTGCGGGTGGATTTGGGTTTTCTGATGTCTTATGGTCGTCTGACTTGCTGGTTTGGGTGTCAGGTTTTTGCAGTGGGGTTTTTCAGGGGTAAGGATGGAATTTAGATTGGGGGTCAGGCCAGAGGGTTTAGTGACCAGCCTCCGTCACGAGTCTTTTCCTCGAAACCATCCTCCGTCATGGGCTTACAAGGTTGTCCTCTCGGTTTGTGGGCAGAACTATTTTAAGGCATGACAAGAATTACACTGCTATCAATATTAAAGTATTCCTTAAGCCTGGATGAGGAGAGTTTCAGGAGACGTTCCAGTGTTCTTTTGCATTTCGCCCATCGCAACATCCACATTTGGCGATGCACTAGCAGAACCTCCCCAGACGGCAAAAACCTCGCAACTTCGGATGGCCTGCATCGTTTGTGAAAGATATAACTTTCTGATATGGGTCAACTGCTGCTAGACGAGATTTGAACGGAAATACACATTTTGGGGTCCCCAGATACCGAAAAAGTGTTGATTTGTATTATTAGCGTATAGAGCCGATCTGGTGGCCGAGATCGCTAAGGCAGATCCTTTCACCCCCTATCATTCATTATCCTCCATCTCTCATTATCACCTTTCTGAATAACATTCAGAATTGTAACTCGAGGATTTATCTTCACCTCAAATTAACAAACCTTCGACAGTCGACCATGAACAGTAAAAAGTGAAGTGGAACCACTAAAGTGGTCCATTGTGGCCAATCAAGTTAATAATAATAATAATAATAATAATAATAATAATAATAATAATAATAATAATAATAATAATAATTAACGTATAGGCCATTACTTATCACGCTACACGATTAACGTGTAATTCTTCCAGGTTTTTTAGCTGTGTCCTTGGATTACAACAAGGTTGTTGCGCTTTAAAGTGAATTATGAGATGAAAGGATGATGATAGGTGAAGGGACAATCACAAATACTACCATGTCTACGCGGGATTCGGACCTGCAGCCTCCTCAGCACAGACGACGGCTGCCGAAACCGTCTGCGCCACGGGGCCGACTATATTACACGGGGCAGTGTAATTATATTTTATATATTATATATATATTATATATATATATTTTATATATTATATATATTTTATATATTATATATATATTATATATTATATATATATTATATATTATATATATATTATATATATTATGTATATATACCGACGGGTTTGAGCGGTGTTAATGCGATCCCAAACATTAAACTAAGTTGCAAGATGTTCTGCGTATGAGAGAATATTGCGAGCACTTTGAAAAGTGTGTAGGAACCGGTCGAATCGGAGAATCTACTGCTGTGCGCAGTGCTGTCTCCAACACCATTTGGTCAGCTGGTTCGTGGTCGGATGTATGCTTCTAGATGGCTGTACCGATATTCAGATGGCGATTGTTTCGATCGTAGTCAGTGATGTAGGTGTCGGTGTTGTTCGTTTGACGGGTGAGTGTTTTTAACATACCTTATTATATTCGCTCGGATTTTAACCGCAACTTCTGTATTGTTAATGAATTTTATTGTTGTGCTGACATCATGCTTTAAACAAGAGAAAACATTAATTTTTAACATACACAAAAAGTTTTCATTTTTGCCTTTCGAGGTTCCTGATATCTGTAAATTTAAATAATAACACCCAAAGATTTATTGAAAACACATTCCGCATACATACTTGCGCATGCAGATGTTTCTGGAAGTTTTGCTCATCTCTTGCTCATTTTCACATTTTATACACTCACTATTCTAATTTTTTAATGCTCTAATCTACATACAGGCGTCTCTATCGCGTCCTTGTTGTACTAGTCTACCTTAATCTGACCGAATCTAATCTTGTTTTATTCACTACTGTCCCTCCGCGCACACGGTGCACCACTTACTTCAACTTGCTGGGCTCTTGAGCTCGTGCTGTGGTGGTGGTGGTGGTGGTGGTGGTGGTGGTGGTGGGTACTTACGAGTAAGTTCCCGTTGCTGTCTGTGGTGTTGCATCCTCATTCGTCGCACTTGGCGTTCAAGTCGCCCGCCAGGACCGTGCGAGGTGCTAGGGAGAACACGGTGTCGAAATCGTCGTCTGTGAGAGGGCGATTTGGTGCTAAGTATGCTGACACCAGTGCAACTTCGCCTTCCGTCGTGCTTACCACGTGCTTACGTCGTGCTCGCGAGGCGAGGTAAAGCTGCCGGGGGATGGGGCGAAAGAGCAAAAGATCTTACTCTTTTTGGATTTGGCCTCTAAAGGGGCCGGCTGCATTGCAGGGAAATGCTGCTGGCGTGCGGCGTCGGGAAGTTCTCCCGAGGCGGCGGCCGCTGCTGTACTGCTACTGCGGTGTTCGTTGCTGCGAGTCCCTCCGGTGCCCCCGAGAGCGAAATGCCGTCTGTGGAGAAGACCAACGCACTCCATTGCCCTTCTCCATGTCTGAAATGGACCGGCACTTTTGGCTCTTTCTTAAAAAGGTTGCTGCTCTAAAAAGAAAAAATGTTAAGTACTAAGAGGATATAGAACCTGGTGACAGAATACTACAATTTACATATTACAACTAAGAATATTATGTAATTTTAACACTGTAATTTTAAATCATTTTGAGGCAATAACAATAACTACACTACACTTGACGTCTCTATTGCACTACACTTTACAACACGTCACGACACTACAATTCAACCACTACTATAAATATGATTGTATATTTAACAACCCAATGCATTTAATAGTGATTATCACAATATTACTAATAATAAAAATAACAATTATAATAAAATTATAACTAAAATAACTATTTTAATAAGCCTAACTTATACAAATGTCCTTAATTAATATACTTTTACAACTTTGTACACCTAGAGGAAATGGTTCCTTGGCTGCCGCAGGTAACTTATTCCAGTCCGTTATTATTCTATTTGTGAATGAAAATTTTCCAACTTTTGTTCCCTGTGGCCTGAACTGAATTTTGTGCTAGTCTGCTCTACTGAAGTAAGTGGGTCTATCGAGTCCAATGAAAATCTTTCCAAGCTAGATAACCGGCATACGCTTTGTACATGGCACAGTCTTGCCTTAACCCTCCTGATTTCTAAAGACTCCTATTCTACTTTCTTCCTATTGCTGCGGGAAGTAAGTTTAGACGCTCTTCTCTGTACTCTATTCAAATATTCCTTTTGTGAATTTCTATAAGGGTCCCAACAAATTGCCAGGCTTAGACCTGAAAAGGACCGATTTTAGTGTTTTAGCACTCAGAAGGGCTGGCGTCAAATTTTTCGAAGACCCGCAGTGAGGGTCTCGAAATAATTTTCAGAGTCCCGGAAGGGACTGGTGAGAATATTCCTAAGTCCACATATCAATTTTCGGACTTATAACGTTCCGCTCCGGAGCGCAGTGCAGCAGGGTCAGAGACATCGGCGGCCGTCGCCGGCGGTCGAGTTTCCGCGTCTTCTTCCTTTTCGGTGCGCTGCGGTGAGGGGAATTTGTGACATTTATTGTACGCTGGCTGCTGCCGACGAAACCTCAAAAAGTGGCCCGGGTATAAGGGCTGCACGCTCTGCCCAAGGTATGTATTAGGGAGTTTAAGCACTGCATACCGCATTAAGCAGTAGAAAGCAACATTGATCTTATGCGCAGTTCGTGTTGCGTATCGCATTTGCGCATTCGCACAAGTCTTACTATCGTTGCTGTACGCTAGGCCGTGCGAATAGGACGTTTTTCCACGGCATTGTGTTCTGCAAACGACTGCGATCTTCATCTTCTGCACATGCGCAGAAGGTCGATTTCTGTAACGCTTTGCCGTGCAAAAACTCACTAAACTCGATTTAAACATTGAGTCTGTTGACATAAATCAGCTGTTACTGTGTCATCCAGTCGCTATCTTGATCGTCGCCATAGTGACGTCTCTGTAGTGACGTTTTAAACTCTCGATTGTATGACTCCGTATCAGCTGATGAATTGCGAATGATACTACAAATAAATCAAAGTATTGTAACTTGTACATGTTCGCCAACGGGGGCAGTTTGACAATCAAGGTAGGTTCTAAGAGTTGCATTCGATCCCATTATAATTGGCAGTAAATTTTACTGCGGATGTTGTTTCCGGGTTTGTGCATTTCGAGTATAACCTTGAGTGCATCTTTGCAATTGGTGTTAAACCGTCCATCTCACAGCCGGGAAGACTAAATCGCCGGCGGGAAAGGGTCCGCGCGCACTGCCACACACGCTACCTCTACGCACCCGCCACAACGGCACAATAGGGTGCGTATATGTAGATATGGCCTGACACGGGGAAACTCCTAAAACGCCTCGCAAAGCTAACCATTCACAAGCTCCAGGCAACCATCGACGTGCCGAACTTCGTAGTCAGATGCCAATTGGTCACGAAGCAGTAATCGCGGAACTAAAACTCCTCCGATCGAACATAAACAACGTAGGCGCCGAATTCTTCTACCATAGAGCGACAGGAGAGAAACGAAAAAGATTCATTATCCGCGGTCTCTCTAAGGCTATAGACCTAGAAGAAATCCGTGACGAACTCACGGAGAAAAACATTACCGTTTTCTACATCGACGAATTTAAGCGCAAGATCGGAGAAAGAACAGCAAACGGCAAATGGGATAAGGTTTTGGTGCCTCTAGGCCTTTATTCATTAGAAATTAACTTCAAAGACATCGGGGCTCTTGAAGCACTGAGGTCATTGTGTTACCACGCAGTCTCATTCGAAGAACCGCGGTCGCGCAATCTAATGACACAATGCGGGCGTTGCCTGGCCTTCGGCCATACGAACAAAGGCTGCTTCAAACCAGCCAAGTGCATGGCGTGCGCCGGCGACCACTTCACCTCAGAATGCCCCTCGAAGCCAAATACTAGGCTTCATTGCTTAAACTGCAACGGCAACCACGCCGCAAACAACCGATACGCGCAGGCCGCAGCACTGCGCCCCGAGCAGCTAACCTGCTTCCGCGAGCGGCTCGCCAGGCAGCAACTGCTGCGCGCGGGCGACGCCCTAGCCGCCCCCGGCGCTACTGAATTCCCGGAGCTCAGGAAGCGCGAAACCCACGCGAGCACCGCAACCGGTGCCACCACACAAGCGACCCAATCAGGGCAGCCAATCAAGCGAGCCAATCATACAAACAAATGTGAGTTCAGTCACGGCAGCGTTGCAGCTGAGAAGTTGCAAGGAAGAAAGCAGCGGCAGAGAAGAAAATACAGCAATAGCGGAAGAGCGCCCCTAGGCGCAGGCCGCTCACATTTCAAACACAACCAAACCGTTGATTGATCGAGGTCGCAACAACACCCGCCCCCAACGCCGTGAGGAGGAAGCACCGTCGCTTTCAAAGACCGACGACCGCAACACCCCGCCACAACGTGCCGGTATCAAACCGTTACCAGCTCCTGACGCCTCACGACCGCCCGACCCCCAACACGCAGACGCCGCCATCAGCGGCGCCTGCAGCAACTCAACCCGCCCGAGCCCAGCCGCAACGCCCGCGCGAAGCGGTGAGCGAAATATGCATTCAGCAGCCAGTAGACGCCGCTGCCATAATCAAAACGCTGACACCCCATATCACGACCCCACTAAGAGGCAGCTCAACGCCAGCCCTCCTAACTTTGAAACCCGGCTGCGTACGTGACCACGGAAAAATCATTGAAGTGCTCACAAAAATGAAAGAGTTCAACCGGACGCCCAATTTTTTTTCCGACGCGCCACCGCCGAACGCCGCCACAGATTGGTAATGCGCGGGCTGCCCGGAGGAGCGGACCTAAGTGATATCAAGGCCCAAATAGAGAGCGAAGTTGTACAGTGCACCATATTTCGGAGATGAAACGTGCACTGTACAACAATGCGGGGAAACCTCTGGCGAGCCTAGAGCTATACCGAGTCGGTTATTCAGTCTAATTAATACCCTAATATCCGTTCAGTTCATATCTCGACACGTTGTTTCGTAGAAGGAGCACCGGGGAACCGCGGCGGGAGGTGCAATTTGCGTGCAGAACCGTCACTTGAAACGATCTGTTCGCGAGGAAGGAGTGAATATGGTGTACGATGTAGGAGGGTAAGATGGCTGCGATGCGTTTGGCGAGGAGGCCGTCGTGCCAGACATCAACGGCGCTGGCTACGTCCAGGAAGCCTCCGCCTGTGAATCACCGCCCGTTAAAGTTGCGCCGAATTCTGTCAACTATACGCACTAGTTGGTGGGTGGTGCTGTGGTGCGCCCTAAAACAGAATTGCTCATTAATAATTAGGCCGTGCTTTTCTGTAACTTTTAAAATTCTCTTAAGGAGAATTTTCTGTTTGCCGAGCGTGTTAAGAAGACTGATTGTTCTGTACGGTCTGAAGACTGATTAGTCTGATAGATTTCCCCACTTCTAGTTTCTGTGTGCAGTTAGGGCGTCGTCTACACGCCGCATCAACTGATCGACGCTTATCTGCCGGGTGTCGCGTGCGCTGCCATTCCCGTCGCGCCCTGTTTTTGCAAGGACCACGGTAGGATCATCCAGGTACTGGAGAGAATGCAGGGCTTTAACAGGGACGCGCGTAAAAGAGAGCGAGCTGGCCGCAGAATTCGCACAAACTGGTCTTCACGCGCATCACAGAGGTGAGATGAAGCGCCCTAAGTATAACGAAAGCGGTAAACAGTTCGAAAACCTGAGGCTGTACGTGATCGAACTTTACCACTCAAAAATCTCAGTGGCCAAGTCGATCACAGCGCTAAATAACTGCACCTGCTCGTGGGAGGAGCACAGGAGGAGCGATAGGGTGCCGCATTTTAAGAGATGCCAGATGTGTGGTCACTCCCACAACGGCTGTAGACGAAATGTAACATGCTTGTTCTGTGGGGGAGCCCACAATTTCGAAGCTTGCCCACGCACGAAGGGAGCGCAGCCCACCTGCGCAAACTGTCAGGGGCCGCACACAGCCAACTACGGCCAATGCCCGGCGCTATTATATTGAATATTAGCGCGTGAATGCGCTGAATCAGCCGCGCACTGCGCTCGTGGGGCCCCGCACCAGGATTGGTCAGCGCTCCTCCCACCACACCGGCCTTCCAGCTCTCCCAGGATTGGTCCCCGTTCCTCCCACCACCGTCGGCACCCTATTCGCCGACATCGCGGCCGGTCTGCCAATCACGACGCCTCCAGCTCCCCAAGCGGACCAAAGCACAAATTCAAACTCTACCTCAGCTCTCGGCGGCCTCCCCGAACTCTCTGAACTGCTCCAACTACTGCGCGGGATCAATCTACGAAAAGTAATCAATCTCGTAAAACAAGCACTAAGAATCTTCCGCGGCCCAGGAGACATCTTTTCCAAATTAATACAAATCGCCCCCTCTTCATTGAGCATTCCCGTGAATGCCCTTCAAAATACCCTCTAAAATTCTCCTGGAACGCGAATGGCGGACTAAATCGGAAAAAGGCGGAAATCGAATATTTTATCGCCGACTATTCGCCTCACGCCATTCTCATCCAGGAGACACATCTCCTACCCGCCGAGGCTTTCTCGCTGCGGAATTTCTTCATTTATAAAAATAGCAGTCTTGGGCCGCAACGCGGCGTTGGCACCTTAATCGCAATTCGACGTAATATCCCACATACGCCCTTAACAACGCCGCCTCCTGCCGCAATGGAAGACACATCTATTTTAGTAGGAACGCCGCACGGAGCGATCACACTCGTCTCTGCGTACAAGCGGCCTCAATTCCAATTAGAGGAAGGCGATCTCGATGCGCTGCTCACGCTCGGGTCGTCAATCACTATAGCGGGCGACTTGAACGCAAAGCACACGGACTGGGGCTGCCGTGTGCGAAACACTGCGGGAATTCGCCTGCTTCCGTACCTGAATCGAAGCAATCAGGTCGTCATTTCCGCTCCCTCTTCCGTCAACCACCTCCGCACAAACATGTTTACCAAAAAAATCGAAGGGGATATTCTCGATATCGTCCTTCACTCCCCCTCCCTGTCTATCACAAATCCAAAACCACTCCACGATCTCCCAACGGACCACCTCCCCGTCCTCTTCGCTCTACAAAGAGACCATTTCCTCGCCCCCGCCCCAAAACCGAAACCCGTCACCGACTGGGCTTCGTTCAAAACGAAAGTTTCGAACAAGCTCTCATCGGAAACCCCGTCCTCGATTCCCCTCACAATATAAACAGAGCGATTAACCACCTCAACTTCCAAATCAAAACCGCCTTCCAAGAAAACTCCACACTACCGGATTCCCCCCATCCCACAAACCAAACGCCCGTCAAGCTGATTCGCCTCACGTTTCTCGCCCCCCCCCCCCCAGCCATCTCCCTCCCTGCCACCGCCGCGGTAATCTTTCACACCCACGCCCTCACACGACATTCCGTATGACTGGCACATCACTGAGGATGAGGTAAGCGACCAACTCAAAAACAAACACAAAACGAGCGGGGGGGCCGGACCAGCTCTCAGGCGAAATGCTTAAGAAATTACCTCCTAAGGCCACCCGTCTCTTAACTTCAATATACACCGCCTGTATCTCTGCGCAATATTTCCCCGCGGTATGGAAATCCGCGAAATCGGCGTGCTCCGCAGTTGGAGGACTTACCACACTATATTACAGACAGGCGTGTACGCGAAAACGCAAAGATGCTGGTGAACCCTCACATAAACAACGAAAACAGTAAGTTTCGCGGCATAACAGGAATACCAACGTGCTCTGCACTGGAAAACAAAAATATCACTACACCCAGATACATTTGTAATACAACGGGAAGGAAATAATCTTCCACAAACACGTTTATTAACCAACTATTTGTCAGTAACAGCATGTTTTGAGGTATTTTACCTCATCTTTAGTGTATCTACAGAACATTCAGGAAGACTTGCATACCAAGTACCATGGTCATCTTGCATCGTGGTATGCTTTTTTCACGGCGCCATTTTGTGCATTTTGAATTTAATATTTTCGAGAAGAGCAAACGTCGAAAGAGGGGCGTGGTCTTGTCCGGGCCAGGTGGCGCGCTCTCTCCATCGCTTCCAAATGCCCCACTTTCATTATGAAGTTGCATATTTTACTCCGCTCTTTGATTCAAAAGGCAAATTCCTTTTATAGGTTTGTCAACTATTATCCCCCTTTGTTTCGTGTTATTGCTTTTAGCACCCTACTCCCCTATCATTTCTGACCATGAACTACACATTCAGGTTTTTGGATAAAACGTGAAGGGTCATGTTACTATCAACGTGATGATTGTAAGAAGAGTCCCCATATTTTATAACAGAAGGATGAAATGTCATTTGCATGCCCGCAGCCTAAATTCTTCTACCTCAACGATTATAATTTGATTGTCCTGCCATTTAATTTCTTGCTGTTTTGCAAAGAAATGCTTCCTTGCATCACACATTAAGCATCAATTACTTTCCCTCACTCGTTCCTATCGACATGCATGTCGTGAAGTGTGATCCCTCTTCATCCATGTACCATCACGTGGCGCACAGATGGCACACACAACGGCATCGTCATGGGCTTCTCACATACAACTTAAAGAGCACTGCGCAGTTTATTGTCCGTACCTCTTAAGGAAGAAGTCGGAGGAGGCATGTGCATCGCCTCCATAAACCAACACTTATCATGGCCTTCTGACACCCTAACGTTGCTCCCGATACATGATTCTCTGAAGAAGAGGTTGGAAATTCAATGCCAGAACCTCAACTTTCACATAAAATATGCAGAGCACACTCAATATCCGATTTGTACCTTCCTATAGTACCAGTGTGTCAGCACATTAAGAAACACAATTTTTATCAATCGCTGGAGATAAAATTGTGGTCAATAATTCGAAACCTACCACATTTTCTATCATAAAGATTTGTACGAACGCCTTAGGGCCCGTCCGTAAATTACGCAACGCAAATTTGGAGTATTTTCAAAACCCCCTCCCCCTTGCAACGCACCCGTAACACGCGCTGGAACCCTTTCTTCCATAATAATTACGTGTCTTGCAACACCCCCGTGGAAAATGCAGAACGTAAAAAATAAGTTATAGTACAGAAAGACAATTTATAATTATTTTACTTCTGTTCTATATTTAAGTAATTAATAATGAAAATTATAAAATAGTTTGTGAACATGGCTGCTTCTAACAATAAGATTGGGGCAAGTTGTGAAAAAAGAATGTTTGGGCGAGAAGTGGTACATCACAAGATCTGCACACGCCGTCGTGGATGATGCAAGTGCGAGTGTGTACAGCGTCAATTTAAGTGGATTCTAGAATACACTTCATATCAGGTTCGCACGTTTTCTTCGTAATCATACATATTCATAATCATGTTGAAAAAATATTTCCATTTATTGTAGAAATGTACAACTAATAACTTTAGTTTGTGGTTTTAAAACTAATTAGTTAATATTTTCGTACAGGACTCAAAAAAGATATTATTTCATCAAATGTTGAAAAAATGCAAAAAATAAATCAGTGTGACGTAGCACATAACTAATACCCCTCTACCCTATGTAACTCAACTTAACGCTTCCCCTGACCCCTCCCCCCTCTTTACCGTTACTTTCTTTATGGGCGAGCCCTCAGCCTATTGTAGCAGAATTGATGATGCACACGGTGAAGCTGCGTCTGTGAGTTGGAGATTTTTAACCATTACAACGCGCCTTTCATTGTATTTGAAATAATAACATTCTTCAGTCTTTGAATGCCCTGCAATGAAAAGCAAGATTGGTGGATGGACTTACATGGACTTTCGTACCATCCAACATTTTATCTTGTGGAAGGGAAGATTGAAAGACTAATATCCAAATGTTTTTTATCTAACCATCTACGCAGTGTCCTTCCATAGTTCCTGCCTTGCAACAATCACTGTTGCAGAAAGGATAGCCCCAGTTAGGTGCACCGAATGTATTTGTATTCCACATTCCATTTGACTTGTACACCACGTACGGTGGAAACGTGTTGTAGTGGTGACTAGATATAATTTCTTATCATCTAAAGATGCTTCATTCCCCTTCGATAGATTCCTCTTTTCTGCCCTGAATCCTCTTGTGATGGGTTTCATCAAAATTAAAAATGGTGCTTGGAGGAACACCATTAGTTGTCTTCAAGTTATTGCAGCAAGTGGTTGATATTCGCTGTCGTATCACTTACGAATAATGTTTGAAGCAGCCTTATCATCAATCCGGCCGATGCAGGTTGTTTTTAAAAATGCTTACTGTGCGAGCAGAGCTATCTTTAGATCGTTGATAACTTTATCATAAATACGTTTTCACAAGGTAGGAAAGATCAATACAATCAAATCGATATCCCCAGTCGGTGCACCCCTAGTGTTTAAAGTGTGAGTTGTTAATCTGTTAAACCTTTAGGATTGCTTAAATTCTTTGCATGAATCCAATGGATTCTGTTATTTACCGTGCTCTCTAGAAATGTTTGGACTGGCAACGATAACTAAACGATTTATAAAAAATTCATTTAATTTTTTTTTCTAAAATATTCATTTAAATAGGTGTGGGAATCCAAATTATTATTCCGGTAAAAATCCGAATCAAAACCAACAGAAGGATTTTATTAGCCCTTTCTATTCACAAATAATTTCATATTATTTGGAGAAATAACCGAAACAAATAAAGCAATAAGATTGTGTTACGTAGTTTTCCATTTGCATGTTCTGTATATTCCACTAAAGATAGAACTACAGAGCGAAAAATCTGTAATTGTAAAACTTCTGTTCGCGTGTTTTTTCACACAGCTGTTATAGTTCAGGCTTTGGTCGTCTCGAGAGATCAGTGGTTGGATAAACTGTGTGTAAATGGGAGATCTGGAATAGATTCCTGGTCACGTGACTAATTTTCTGAACAATTGCTGGTTCGGTGGTATAACGGTTAACTATCGGGCTGTTGTTCTGAAGTTAAGGATGAAAACCAATCCTTCGTGTGGCTTCGGAGGGAAAGTAAAGCTGGCTGTCAAATGTAGTAGATTTACTGCATGTAATATATCCTCAAGCGTAAAAGATGCCTCGCCAAGTTAAATAAGGCACTATGTTCATAGAGGTTAGTGAAAATTTAAATAGAATAATTCAATTTTTATTGCATTACATGATCAAACGTTTGACTGACCGATGTTTCTGCTTCGTCAGCTAAAATGATAATAAATTAACGCAAGATATAGGAATGTTCAGAAATTAAGATTCACCTTACCTTCATTTATTTTAAACCTATTTCAAGACAAAATTACAATTGAGAATTATTTATTTCATTAAGATTGAATTGTATGTAGAAGTAACTAAGATACATTAAAATGGGAATTTATAGTATAGTTTGATTTTAAGAATGAAGTTTGACGTATAATCCTTGCACCTCTTCTAGGCTCACGGTCAAGAAGTTTCGGGTTTTGGAAATGTGAGAATAAGCAGTTTAAACGACGTATACTATATACTTCATTATGTAGATCTAGTTTAGATAAAATATATTCAATGTTAATTGGATTAGCATTGTTACTAAAGAGAGTAAAGAATAATTAATTTTACTTTCTCACGTTAAGTTTGTTTTTAACGTTATTGACTCTTATTGAGATATACGGTAAATTTAACAAAATAACCTTCTTCAATGATTCCAGTACATTGAAAGCATTTACTGTGCAGAGACTCGTGCCAGGTGCTGAAAACTATGATATGAAAATCCTTTACAATTAAGAAAATGCCATTTGTCTAAAGATTTTGTAATTATTTACATTGCATTGCATTTTTTTAAAATAAATTATAATACGGATCCAGAAAATGCTCAGAGGGGAATAATAAGTATTATTAATTGATTACGAAAACGTGTAGTACTGACAATTCTCACTACACAGATGAAACTTATAAGAGACGTCAAACTACATTTAGGCTGGATGTGCAAAATAGGGCGCCATTCCGGTGAATGCTCTAAGTGAAGGCGTAAACCAAGATAATCAGTGCGGCTGAATTTTCTGACCTTCCGTTTACGTCGGACATGTACGGTGAAGTTAATGGATCTTGAGATTGTCAGAGATTGGAGATGTCTGTAAGGCTTACCTAACTCGAATACAAATAACACCTATTTCGCGGCTCAACGTGAATGTGTTCCTCTCCACTGCGTCGCAGATCCGTCTTTGGTACAAAGCAGGAAGTCTGTGAGGAGGAGAGACAACTCCACTGTGTGTGTGGGAGGGGTAGTGTGAAAGGCGTCGGCAGCGAATCACTCACGTCAGCGACATCTTACGCTCAGTGAAAGAATCTTTAAAAGCGTTTCCTGCCAATGGCCACCAAGTCCATGTTTGAGGTTCACAGAGCAGCGCATCCGCCGTTCTGTAATGTCCTCTCGCCCGATAGCCCAGCCAGGCAGCAATCAGGGACTGAAGGGGAATTACCGTTTGTGACATAGATATATTAAAGAATATTCATACTGTATTGGCGTCACTTCGTGGTTCTCAACTGTATCTAAAGATTTAAGGTCTGGTCAAATAAACTTCTACATTTATTTACACTAAAATATAGATCCGTTGGTCAAGTCCGTGTACTCTCATCGTAATTGGCCGAAAAAAAGAGGCGAGATTCATTAACCGCGTGATATCGTTAAAGCAAAGAGTCCGAATGTCTGCGGATTTTTTTCGTACATACCCCACCTCCAACACCGGAGTTGTCTCCTCGCAGGCTTCGTAGTCCTAAGCAACAAAATGTTTTTTGTCAAAACTGATTTTTTTATGTTCGAAAGTGTTTTGTTTGCAATTTGTCAAGCTGTTATCCTGATGATTGTAATTTTCAAGATTTTTCTGATTGCCTGGAAAGAAAAGATGTATCACGAAATAAGTGTAAAGTAATAACTGATGTATTGCAGTTCCTGTCTTTTCATATTTAACTCTTGTAATTCCCTCATGTCAAAGATTGCTAAATGCCGTATTCAAGGACGTATGAAGAGCCTTTTAATATTCATTTGCTTTTATTTCTTGATGTAATACTGTTGATTTGTGTATGTGAGTAAATATATAGGTGAAACATTGCATTCCTGTAGTGCGGGAAAAAAACGTGTTAGCCAAGTTACGCGGAAGATATTTCAAATTTGTCATCCGACAATTCAGTTTAAATTATCAGATTTTTTTTGCATATAGTAAAATGTATATTATATTTTTAGACGTTTTTGTGATGATTGAGTGTGGTTTTCGAATTTGGCTAGCGATTACTCGACACTCAACAAATGTCTCAGCTATATATTTACACTATAATTGTACCTATGTATGGTATGGCACTGTTGGATTATAATTTTGTCAGAGTCCATGTTGGAACTGGTCTTGTTACTTGGTTGGCAATACCTGGTGAATGAGGCGTGTGCTTGTGCACTTGTAGACTGAATTGATCGACACTGCCTGACAGAAAACTTGACGTACTCAAAAGGAGTGGTTCAATATTACCCCGCTTCGGTAGACATGCACGCTATTGATGTGAGTAAATGATATCTAATGTGTAGAACGCCCACGAGTGCTTTCGTAATGTCGCTGCCCTGCTGCTGCGCACTTGTCAATCAGCTGCAGTGAGTCAGTGAAGTAATGAAGAACGTTTACGCACAGTACGAAGCTCATGCGATGCCGAGCAGTCTGTGCGGCAATTGACTGCGTGTTATAAGACTGAGTGAGCCTGGTTGGTCGCCTCGTGCTATTGCCAGGCACGTGGGCCATTCAGATGACCAGATGACAGTGCCCACGCACGTCGTGCAGGCTCGAGTCGACCAAGAAACGCCACCTCGAGGGAGGGCCGTCATGTGCCAAGCTGTGTGGAATCCCATGACGTCGGCAGCCGCCATCCGCGAGCATGTACTGGCGACTACAACATAGTGCGAGTTCCCGTTCAGTGGCTCGACGACTCGCATCCGCCGGTTGCCACTGACACGAGAACACCGGTGTCGGCGTTTGGGTTGGTGCAGTGCCCGGGAGACGCGGACAGAGGACGAGTGGCGCCTCAACGTGTTCAGTGATGAGTCCCGCTTCGCCATTGCCTCCGATGACCATCGTGTTCGAGTGTGGCGGCGTGAAAGGTGAATGGGACGTCTTGCCCAAACTGTGGAGAGACGCACAGGCAGAACCCCGGGCATCGTGGTGTGGGGAGCCATGCGCTCAAATCACCTCTCAAGTGCTTCGGCAGACATTCTGCGTCCGCACGTCCTACCCATTATGGCGCAGCATCCTGAGACAGTTTCAACGACGTAATGCACGCCCACACACGGCACGTGCCTACGGACTGCCTAGAGCATGTTGAGGCCTTCTGAACGTCTCAATCATTGAACACGTGTGCGATGACATTCGAATGGGACTCCGCAGGACCAACCTGCAGGATCTGGAGGAAAAGCAGCAACAACTGTGGACGCACTTGCGTCAAGAGAGGCTCTGAAGGCTTTTTGACACCGTTCCGAACCGCGCAAGGGCATGTAGTGCAGAAGAGGCGCGACACCCGAATGACCTGGCGCCAACTTTCCTATTGCCAACGGCCCTCTTTCGTCCAATATTTTATTTAGTTGAATAACTTCACAAAGTATTTCAGCATTCACTGACTTCTAACTATTCCTTCTGGGTGCATCACTGTTTTTGTCAGGCAGTGTATTTTTCCTCTGTAAAGGTTTGAATTTTCACTAGCAATGATTTGAGGGAGAAAAGATGTGTTTTATTTTGGTTTTGTAAATAAATAATTCATGTGAATAAATGACATTTGTTTTATTAATCCCCAAAACTCGCAGTATTAGATTTATTCTGTTTAGGCACTTCGGTGAACTAGTTCGTATCCAGCCTTCCATGCCCTCAAGTAGTACAGTTCTTTCCAATCTTTCTCAGGTGCGTTTTTAATCAATTTTAAATTCAGTTTTTTGTGCTAGTTTTAATTTGATAAAGATGATTTTAATTGGTTAGGTTTTAAGATGTTAATCTACAGGTTAGAGAATGTTTGTGCCGCTAGGTGAAAACTTGCATAATGACTTTTCGGGTGCAATTTGTAGCTAGCGGGCAAGCTTCTATAAAACCCAACACGCACGGAATAATCAACAACAATAAAAGAGGAAACCATGAAACGCTAGGTAATAAGATCGTGCAACCATTACACTCGTTTCTAGCTCCACGTGGGGCCGCCGGATGCGACCTCCACCTACTCATTAAACGCTCATTTGGGTTTCACACACACACACACACACACACACGTCCCGGGGGACCAAGGGTGGCGAAGCAGTCACCAAACTTCCCTAAATAC
This sequence comes from Gryllus bimaculatus, assembly GCA_017312745.1. Classification (NCBI taxonomy): domain Eukaryota; kingdom Metazoa; phylum Arthropoda; class Insecta; order Orthoptera; family Gryllidae; genus Gryllus; species Gryllus bimaculatus. The sequence continues at coordinate 115,887 of BOPP01000484.1, forward strand.
GAAAGTAATTGGTTTAAAAATTCCAACCTCTTTGACTTGACCTTATTTCATTCCCATCTGCTAAAATCCGTCTTTCCAGGATTCTTTCTTTGAAACTCAGACCAAATGGGAATTCGCTTGATTTGAAATTGAACATAATTCCCGAATTTGTCATAAAGAACATTCTTTCAATAACCTTCTGGTTTATAAATTGCAAACAAATTACATTTCTCTGATGAAAGATTTCATAAAATCGCTGATTTTATGAAACTGAGTTCTCACTTCTGTTCTAGTCAACATATTCACTACTTTTTCTAAGAATTGGGGCTTTTACTAGTCCTACAACAACCCGGAAATTTGGCTTAATTGGATTACCAGTTACCCCAAGTTAAATGCTCTCACACGAAACATTAGTTTGCTACTCAACAAGGTAAGAGCTGATCAACAAGCTAATCAATTGCTTGCGCATTAAATTCCATAATAATTCCTTGCCTTAGAATATTTAGTAATCAACAGAATTATTAATATAATGAAACCCAAAGAGATTACGGAGTACGCAATTAATGACTGCGTAATTACACACTGGTATATCACTGGAATTTCTTTTACTCTGTATTTCACTTATATGAAAACAGCATGGCTTCCTAAATCTGTCCTATGTTTCTTTACTCAAAAATATACAAAAACGGTAGACCATACATGGTTGGACTGGTACATTGAGTCCGAATCGGCTCCCGGAGTCTGCTCACGCAACAGTGAATCCGTAGTCAATGTGAAAGAATTTGGAGACGGAACTCTAAAGAGATGTTAGTAATTTTAGTAAGGAAATTAGGAACTAGGCCGGAACCAGAGGAGGTAAGGTGGCAGCACTGGATGGAGGAAGGAGGAAATGGAGAGGCGTCGGAAGTGGACAGAGCATGCAGGCGGTGAGGAAGGTAAGTGAAAAGACTTGGAGGTAAGTAACAGGTATCATTCAGAAACAAATTAACACGCGTTGAGGGAAACGCAATTCAAGTACAGGAGTCACTATGGCAAATCGCACTCCCACTAAACATTATTTTTTTGTGAAATGAAATTTTTAATGAGCTCTATGTTTGAAAATATATCACGCGTACTTTTTTCTTTTCTAACCCCACCCGAAGTATTTTTGCCGAAGAATCGTGCACGCGCTAAAATTTAAAGAACAACTCAAAAATGTAATTTTATTTTTCTAAAGAAAATTATATTAAATGCACTTGTGATGTAAATATAATTTTTGTAAACCTATTTAAATATTTAACATGTTTTCATTTTTAAAACGCAAATTTTTACATTAAGTCGACTTAAATATTTTTTTCAAAAAAGTACTCTTGTATTTCTACACCATTTTATAGATCAGTTAAATTTCGAACGCACATAAGTAACATACACACGTAAATCAATACTCGAACTTTCTGCCTTATATTTTGTCACAGCAGAGTGAAAAATCCATTTATAAAGATGGCATAGGTTCTGTGCTGTTATAAAGCACTAATTTTAATCTTGTTTCTTTTTTAATTACACAAAATGTATGTTTTAGAAAATATCTTTTACGTCGTTATGTGTGACGGATGTTGTGAACAGTTGCGAATTTTAATGTTACATGGATAGAATAATTATTTACACGGTCGCACTTCGCTATCGTAGCACAGGCGAACACAGTCACCTTTAACGCTCGGATCGCTTCCGAAGTATAATGATACCTAAGACATTAGGAAACATATCCGGTCAATGGGTCAGCAGCGAAGGTATAATTTCTACTGTAGAGAAAAGTTATCAAACTTTCAATACACAATTTCAGTTTATTGGACTCACGGGGTAACAAGAAATACACATGTCAAATATCAATAGCAAATTAAATCCTCGATGTCCTGAAATAAACAATTTCCTACCCAAATCCTATTGAAGTGAGTGGATCAGGACGGCACTTTCGCCGTTTTACAAAATTCAACAATTATACAGAACTACAATTTTGCGAATAAACCGCACAATGTCAATTAAAGAGCTTCCAAATGCTGAAATCGCTCGAAATATCAATCAATACAGAATACTACAGCGCAAAGAGCGTGAGATACAAAATTGACAAAGCCGCTGTGTAGCGAACTTTCGAAAAACAATGAAAAATAATTATATGATATGCTGTTCTTTCCCTTGGCATCATTTCAATTTCATAATTCAAAAATAAGTCAATACATTGACAAATAACAATTTAATACCAATATGTTTATGGACATTAGTTCTCGCAATAATTGTACCTAATAGAAGACCATTGGACCATAATAACTTTATATCAATATCAAAAATATTTGCTTGGATTACGCTCTTGCACATCGAGACCTTTGCTTTCGCCTGACAAATAATGGTGTTTCCTGATAGGGGCAACTCACCACCTCGTAACCAATTCAAACGCGCCGCAGAGCTTTCTTAAATCGCAACACCACTTGCGTCGCTCGCTGAAGAACCGTGGTCAGTGGAATCGGGACAGCGCTACATAAGCCGGTTTGTTAAAGATGCGAATACGCGTGTTGAAACACCTGTTGTTCCGATACAATGCTTGCCAGCCCGAAGACTCGTAGAGCGACTGTCCCCGGTCACTGGCAAAGCAACAAATTAATCAACGTCTCTGTAACACGATACAAAACCAATTAGAGAGATGCATACAAAATATTAAGACAGACCTTTACAATCGGGAATATCTCACAATTCTGGAACAGAAGAAAATTTAATTATACAATATCAGGCGGAACGCACGAACGAATACAGCAAAGCAGAGTACAATTAATTATTGGTACAATATAAAAGGGGATTCTATGTACAATTAAAACATAAATTAATAAAGCTTACGCAAATGTTATTTTTAACGTGACAGTGAGCCACGGCGAGAACATAATAATTACACAACTAATGGTGCCTATTATGGGAAATAATAAAAAAAAATTAACGTAGCTGAAGGCCACGGCCGAGCAAACATATCATGGCATCGCATTGCAGCGAGCTCTGCGCTCGGCGTATATAGAATAATTCTCCCATAAATATCCTTCCGCCGTAGCCTAATTTCCATGGCGGAATTTTCTTTCTACCAACGCGATCTGTAGGAGATTGCGTGGTTTACAAAGTGATAATTGAATACTGAAAATAATCAATCATACAAGCGACAGCCCCGCTTTTTACACGCTAATGGTTGAACTAGAAGTCTCTATAACCATATAAAGAAAATATATTCAATTTTGATGTAAAACAGGAAGATAGGCAGTGTTGCAAACAAAATCTGAGGTATACAATGATTTAGGAATGATTATTGAACGTTTACAACAAGCCAGAAAACCAGAAAACACTCAAAGATTGTAATTTGATTACCAAAAAGAAATTAAGAGTTGGTAATTTAATTTATAATAATCACCCATAATATTCAAAATAAAATACAAACAAATGACTTATAAATTAAACAAATGACACAGGTAAACTCAGAATTAAATAGGGAATACGTTCCAACCATTACCAAAGATGTAGAGCTCATAATTTGAGCAAGAAAATTATTTCATGAGGTAGAAGAACATTATTCAATTTTCATGCCTAAAAATTAACAAAAAACAAATCTAAAGAAAAATCTAAGTGTGGCCACACTGTACAATGTATGATATATATGTGAATATTATCAGAAGTTGAGAAAAACATAAACCAAGTGTTCAGAATTTTCACATTAGATTTTACACAGAAATTGTATATTAAATCGCATCACCTCATATTTCAGCTTTTGGACACCTTTTTTAACTAAGATGGTAATATATACATTTAAAATAAAAGGTATCTGAAAGCTTCAATTATTCTATGTCGAAAAAAATATTCTGAATCAAACCAGAGTTTTCTATGCTGAAATATGACAACGGACCGAAGGACGGATAGACGTTTTACTGTCAATCAAATTTTCGGTATCAAGGTATACAAATATGCATTCTTGCCACTCCACGGTTTACAGTAAGTGATTTATTGTGTATAGGAACAGGATTTATATGTAGAAAATTAATTGTTTTTTCCGGTGAGTAACACCGAACGGTTTTCAGTAAAGATTTTATTGAATTTCAGAAACCTCATGATCCTGCCGCTACGCGCAGACAGCTGAACTAATTTAGCAAGTGACGGACAGAGGGCTCTGCAAACAAATTCTCACTACAAAATTGTACGCCTGACCGGATCCACCAACCAGAGAATTTCTAGGCAAGACCTGTGAATTGAAGGTGAGATTACTTTTTCTTGCCATTTTGGGGAACGCCTCGGGAGAAGATCTACGAAAGAAAGTGGTGTGTTACTGCAGAACGTTGAAGATGCGTCGGACAGAAGCTCTCATAAGAGGTAACTCTACTTTAAATATGCAAATGTTATAATTCATTCTTCATTTGATTTAAAATAATGTGTTGAATAAACTCCCGTCCATCTGTCTCGAGTCGAAACTTTGAGATTTTGAAAAACATTCTTCAAAATTTGGGGGTACTTTATATAAAGCTCGCCGGACATTTTAAAAATTTTGTTTCTCCAAATTTTTTCTTTCAATTTCTTGTAAGAATAGAGTAAAATACTTATAAAGGTGGCATATGTCCTATTTTCACGGTACTATGAATTTCCGAAAATTTCAAAAGTATGAATTTGTTCAGTGTCTTCCTACAACTACATAATTGAAGATTTTTACATGAAATCAATTTGTAGTCCACAATTATTTCTTTCATTAAAGTCATGCACATTTGTTTGAAATTTTAGTAGTCTTCGCACAATATTCCGTCAAATATGTGCAATTTAAAAATAATACAAAAACAAGATTTTTATCAAAAATGGATCCAAATTTCTTCATTACACCTTTGTTGTGGTACAGCACTCTATAAGATGACATAAACGCCATATTGATCTATTTTTTTTTAAATTACAAAAATGTAATTTTTTACTCGTATCTCACGTCGGTAATATTTACATATTTACGTAATTTGTTTACGTTCGTATATTTTTGAGTACATATGCTTTAAAAAATTTCATAAGTTTGTCGAAAACTCAATAGTTATCTGTTAAAATTAGCTCAAATTCCGCATTTTCAGAAATTCTCAAACGCCATTTTCTCAAATATAGCTCCAAATTTTTTCTTCAGACTTTTCGAACATATAGTGCTAATTGCACTGTTTAAGATGGCATAGAATTAATTTTGCTGCATTTTATTTTTTTCAAAATTACACAATGTGATTTATTTAAAGATCTCTCACGTCTTTAATATGCCCAGTTCCATTGATTTGTAAACACTTGTATTTGTGACTGAATGCACCTGATATGTCTTACTATGAAGTTTTTCGAAAACTCAGTAGTTTTCTGTGAAAAGATCAAATTTCGCACATACAGCAGCGCTTAAATGCAATTTTCTGAAAAATGGTTCCAAAGTTTTCAAAAAAATGTCATTTTGAGCCGAGTTTTACTGTACTTTAAGATTTTTAAAATAATATTTCCGTTGTACTATTAGGAAATCGAAAAATTAAGAAAGTTTCCCAAAATTTACTTTGGGTTGCGAGAGATGGCGGCTGGCAAGAATATATGGCAAGTTGGTACAGCTAGCCGAGATGGAAAGGAAACAAAACTATAGCACCACTAGCTGTTGCATCAAGGCCCATAAACATGGATTCTGGCTATATCACATGTTATCGAAGAAATATACTATATGTATCAGCAGGATTTATTCACTTTTTCGTCGCGAGGACCCGGCAAGCTTTTCTGTCGAAAATTCCCAGTTTTCTGGCACACTATTACAGATGTTTCTCTTCTTCTGAGGTACCTTTGTGAAGGCAAGGTAAGTAAAAACACATTTAACTTTCTGTTCATTTCAAACCTAATGAATGTTAATGGAGATGTAGCCATTATATTTTAGTAGAGAGGGCATGGTTTTCTTTCATTGCTTGCAAAATGCGGAAGTGCTTATAAACTTGTTTATATTTTGACACAATGTATGAAACATTTGTCTTGATATGTTCATACACTTTATCCAATTCTCCTCGCCTCTTTGTAAAATTTTCTATTAAGTTCATGATATTTTCTTACATTTTTGTGAATTACTGAATGATTACTCGGCTATCGTAAAAATCATATGATGCTCGATTCATAATTCACAAATTTTGATATTTTATGAGCTATACACTTTGACCTTTTGAAACGTGGAAACCAAGATCTTCACTAACCACGAACTTTTATCTAGAAATGATTTAAAATTATGAACGCAAAATATAACTTCATCATTCACTGTAAGCCGCTTTTGTTGATTTCGTAAATGTCTCAACCACTTACCCTTTAATGGTTTCTCTTTGGTCAATTTGAATGCTAACGTAGGTACAAGACACTTGTAATATTTCCGTTTGTAACCAAAAATATTACACGCACGCATTTAAGTAATAAAACGATTGCAATTAATAGAATTGAAATACAATCACTACGTAAGTAGCGCACTAAACATGACACTAATACCACACTGTATTATTCTTTCACTGATAAATCACTTCATTAAATAAACACGTGCCAAAATTTGATGTTAAATGGCTTGCATGTTCATTCATCCTGATCCAAATACATTGTTTAAAAGCAACATTCCTATTATGCATAACAATCAATTAAACGTAATCCACTACTAGATACTAAGGGAACGATTGCAATAATTTCACGTTTTCGGTCATACATACAAACATTTGACAAAATTATAGTAATAATCAAAACATTTAGAGAACTTTTCAACTAACGGGATGGTGTACTTTTCGTTTATGTGCATTATATTTTTGTTATATAATTAATCCCTACTAGTTTAAAATACACCTACATCTTTTCAGTATTTTTTTGATTTTCGGATGTCAAATATCTTAGTTAAATAAGGCTTTCGGAATATCGGAGGAAATTGAATTCTTTTCCATTATGGAGATATTTGCGATTTGTTCGATGATTTCCACAAATTCGTAGTTTTTAGTTACCTTTACTTAAAACTTTTCGGTTTTCTGAATTCATCATTAGATATACGGTGAAGATAATATGTCTACAGACGCATTAAACAATGAAATACATAGATAATTTAAATTTTAACGGCCTGAATTTTATTTGAAAACTTAAATTTGTGTATTAAAAAATCAAAAGAATAAAGCAATATGTCGTTTATGATTTCTTATACAGTACATTTAACGCTCTTCGTACAAACATTTTGTTGAAAAATTTGGAGCCGTTTCTGAGAAAAGCGTGTTTTTTATATTTTTTAGTGTTGGTCATATTTTAATCGAAATTGCTCAAAACTGTTAAAAATTTCCATAAAATGTACATAACATTAAGAAAGAACTAATTATTGAGAACAAATTAATTTTTTTTTAAAAATCGCAGTCTTCAACACTGAAGTTGTAGGACGACACCAAAGAGAAGTTGATAGCACATAAGGTAATAGTTAAAATTGGGCTAAAGCGATCTACGTAAGTGCATTTTGCACTATTTTTACAAAAAAAGAAAGAAAAAAATTGGTGTCATTTTTACGAAATTTTTCCAAATGTCTCAGGGGCTTCATGCAAAGTACCCACAAAAATTGATAAATGTTATTCAGAATCGCAGTTCTTCGAGTGAGAGCAGATCGAGCGGGGAGTATTCAGCTTGGATAAAACCTACGCGTAGTTTAGGCGATGGTGTTGTTCACAGACGAGAGACGCCGACAAACAGACAGCAGACGAACGTTTTCAAAAAGCACACTTTCGGTGTAAAGGACCAACATTTCCTATAATCTCACTACATATCGTGTAAGAGGATGTAATTTACTACAAATTGGAACAGGATTTAACCACTTTTTTCTGTATCAGACTTCACAATACGCGATTTTGTGATGAATAATCGCTGTTTTTCCCGCATTACATAACTCTTTTATATTTCTCCGTACATATTGTGGAAAGTAAAAAAATGTATCCAACATAAAAACTTCTTTATAAGAAAACATCAAGCAGGTGGAAATTGTAGTACCTGTACCCACGCCCAAAAAAAATTATCTTGTGTGCGTCTGTAATTTAGTATAAAAATGTTTTTGCTTGAGAAAAGTATCTAGAATGCTCTATGAAATAATTGGTCGTTAATAAAATAATATAATTATTACATATATTAAATAATAAATTGATCTTGTTAATAAATTGATCTGTTGGTGTGATTTTGTCGTTTTATTGGCACAATATCTGAGACGAAGTAAAGCTTTGACTTTTTGAATTAATTTTCGTTTTTTGTTTCTTGATACAAGTAGATACTTGAAATTCTCTCAGTAACTATTGAACAATGTTTAACATTAAGGGATATTTTCTTAAATAAAGTTTTATTCGTTTCATCCACATTCGTCTTCATACCAGGAAGTGGATTTGTCCTAAAAATCTTGAAATACGCTTTTCAAAATATGCATTTATGACCTAAACATTCTCAAATAAACGCTTTAATATGCAATTAAAATGAGTAAGATGTGTCAACGTTTCTTGATAAATTTCAGGAGAAGCGTGCTTCAATTGATTTGCACAAAACAGAATATAATCTACCTTACTTTGCGGGAGAAATAATTAAAGTAACTGTTCACCTTAGTGAAGTATATTGTATGTCTTGTTGTTCTTCTTCTGCCTGGTTTAAACAAATATCAAAAAAATCCTATACTTGTACTAGTATTTTATCATCGATAGAAAAGAAAACAATGCAAACTGTGGAAAGTTCTTTGTAATCGAAGAAAGCTCACAAATAAATACTCATAGAAGACAAAAAATTGGAATGTTTTAGAGATGTCTGTATTTTAACGAAATATGCAAAACATGACCCTATAATTTCACGAATATGTACTAACCAGAAAAATCGACCAAATGTGATTAATACATTAATCTACATTGCATCTTATTCTAACGAAATGTCAAGAAATTGCACTTGGCTATGCCCTGAAGACACTGACAAAGTATGTAAAGTGATAGAAATCCGCTCCCTAATAATTACTTTTCTTGACAGAGTATATTAACTTTTAAAGCGAGTCGTCATTGCCAGCAATATTGTTTATTACAATAGCAGCTCTCGATGGCTTAGCCATCATCAGTTTTCTGCTGTATGGAAGCCACAAACACGACTACCAATTACTCAAACGAATACCGATTATTTCGTTATAAATTTCAACGAAAACTCACCTCAATACAAATATTTAAAAACGAGTGTTTCATAATTACATAAATGATAAAAAAACACATTTAAGTATAATAACAAAAAAAATAGTTATAACATAATATTACTAGCTGAAGAACCCCGCATTGCTGAGGTATTTATTATAACTATTTTTTATTAAACAGAAAGAAGAATCCGTCTATCCCACCCCTAGAGGAATTCGATATATTCCCGTCGGAGCCTACTTCTGTATATGCTATTGTATCTCTTGTCCACCCTACCCCTCGTCTCTCTGCCTTGCTCCAAACTGTTTCTGTTCTTCCGTACTCATTATAGCACGTTATCACTAAAAATACTTAAACTTTATTCCTATTAGGGTTCCCACCTGCAAACTTGGACACATTGTGGCAAAATGTCCGGGTGACACCGCGAATCATCCAGCGCCCAACATCCTTGCGCAGTACAGCCCCTGAAGAGGACCGCGACATGTCGGTCGACACGTCAGCACCTCAGCCATCGACGCGGCGTCACCCGGACAGCCCAGATCATCGCTCCTGATCGTTGTGAGTGTCCTTGTTGAATTGTGTGAGCACCCGCTTTCTTCTTTGGTTGAAACTGCTTTCGAACCGCATTGACCGACAGCTTGTTGGTGTTGTCCGTCATAGTCTTTATGCGCCAGTCTGCTTCTTCCGTGGCTTTGCAAATTTCGATCGCCTTATCCAACGTTCGGTTTGTTTCGCGAATAAGCCTGTCCTCACCACTCACGATTCGATCTCGGATCAAGCGATCTTTAAGATTGCCGAAATCACAGTTCGCTACAAGCTTTCTCAGTTCTGTAAGATTCTGATTACAACTTTCATATAAACCTTGCACACGCGTATATAACTTGTGACTTACGACACTGACATTTTTGTGGTAAAAAATTCGTCCAATTTACTCAAAACTGTTTTAAACACTTTCTTTTCTGCTTTAGTCAACGTTAAAGTGTTGAAAATATCGACTGAATCACTTTCCTCTACAGAATCTTGCGAGGAAAGGCATCATTTGTGAAACACCTTTTGACGTAATTGGCAGAACAAACCGTAGTTCTTAAAATTGAATGTGTTTCCACATTGGAATCTGCCCAGAAGACAATACTTCCCTGAACGTCTGGAGGAAAGTCTTGCTACTGCTTCTTCCCATCTTACAAATGCCTATAGAAGTGCTCGCCTGACAAAGTCCTTATTTCTTTCGCCTCTTATAAGTGTGACTAAACCACGAATGGATGAATGTCATTCCCATAAACAAATTTCCATTATGCCTGTCTGGATGGCCGAGATCGCTAAGGCAGTAGTGCCGTAGCAATTCAGACTGAAGGATCGCGGGTTTGAGTCCCGCCTCGGGCGTGGATGCATTTGTGTGCGTTGTTTCACCATATCGTGTAATCCTCACAGCTGCCATACCGTTAAACACAATAGTGGTCACTTATCACCTAAAGTTGATGCGATCTTAACAAAAAATAAAAATGATGTATTATAATTCAGTTACAATTTTAAATCTGTATTTCAATTACATGCCTCAATGTATTTTTGCTCGGGAATGATTATTGTAAATTAGTTTTAACTTTATAATTGGATATATGAATTGTTACTTATTTGTACAAATCTGCTTGACGCAAATAAATAAATATCTTGCCAAATAAATACAGGCTTGTTTCCTTCTATTTTAGATGCTAACTTCGTCATCTTCATTTTCTGCTTCTCCTCCTTGTCACGTATTTTTTAGGTAAAATGTAACTTTTGGACTGGTTAAGGATCAGCATCTGAATAAAGAGCTTGAAGAACAGAAGGAGAAAGTGACCTTTTGGAATCGGAAAGAAGCTATGCAGTAGGGGCTCTAGATGAGACCAGGGTGTCACCCCAGGCACAACTGTGGTGCTCAGGCACCTGCTGTTCTGAACAGCACTATAATATATAGCTGAATGCTGGAGCAGAGTGCACCGATTTGCCGTTTTAAAAAGGAATACTATAATTACATGTTTTAATAGTAGAAAAGTTTAATTGTTTAAAATAGTGTTTATTGAAGAGCTATTATAGATCTTTTTGTTAAATAGTAAATAAAAAATGTACAATTACGAAATTACGTCATGTGGCTAAAACGAAAAAATTAAGGCATAATAATGAAGTGTGTATGAACTATTTACTCCATTATCATGAGCCAATTTATAAAAAAGTATTATTACAGACATTAATTGATGAGATCTACATGATGATAGCTAATAATAGCCAAACCTTCCTTGTCTGAATAGTGGGGGAAACACATTAACAACACAAACCGTAATATGCAGTAATTGGCATTACTGTTCAATACTGAAGTCTTTAAGTTTCTGTTTTGTATATGGTTTATGTGGCCAATGTGAAAAATTCTAATGCTTCTGGTAAAATTAAATTACTGCTTTATATCATTTTTAAATAGCTGCTTAATTTAGGCCAATATTAATAAAATTATAACATTGTCCGAGAGAAAATTTGAGAAGTGTGTGTAAGTTTGATATTCAAGATACGTCTTTCTTAATTGCCTGGGAAAATTATTTTGCTCTGAAAATGAAGTGGTTTAAATCTATTGAAAATAAGACATTTATTCATTTTTAGAGTACATGACTTGTAGAGTACATGGTTTGTACAAAATATTAGACAAATAACACCAAAGAGAAAATGGGTCACACACTAATACTAATAAAAAACAGAATTGATCATTTCTCTTCCTATTTCAATTACTTTCTCCCATGGTCGAATTTAGATTCAGTGATTCCCAAGCCCAAAATAGTATGAAGTACCTTTCCAAACAATTCTTAAAATTTACTTAAAAAACCCTACGAAAGAATTATTTTTGTAGAAATGAAAATTAACACACTTCTTACTAGAATGTAATCTACTTTTTTTAAATTAATTATTAATTTCACCTACAAATGTTCAGTTTTACTTCAATAAACTTTTTAGTACACTAGTTTACTTGATTATCAATGTTGAGATTCATGAAAAGTACTCTCAAAAATCAAAATATCCGTTTCGAACTTGCAGGGCCTCAAGTTTGTTCAGGGAATATCAATTTTGGAGAGAATCATGTGAACGGTCTAGGCCAGGATCTAGCAATCTTTCTGGAGTTTCTTCATTTTCTCCCAGTGTGATAAATAGGGCTCGAATCTTTATGACATATCATATTTTTTCTCTTTGTATTACTTCCATGGAAAATGTAAGTTTATCATCATCATCAACAACAACACCCCGGGTTCAGGAGTGGTGCTCCTGTGCTGTTAGTGGGTATTAAAGCAGTATTTCTTCATGTGGTGAAGAGTTCCTGCTGGTGCCATCTTCTTGCTGTACTACCTCAATCCCTCTTCCCATTCGGTGCATAGTTTAATGCCAAGTTAAGCATGATTTTATTTACAAGATTAAAATTATGCAATTTTTTCATATCATATACAGTTAAAATTTGGGCTTTTTTAAAACTCTTTTGTCTTTTTCTGTTTGTTTTTTTTCATATGATTGTCATTAATTTCAAGGAATTTTCTCTTTGATTCCATTTTTGCATACTTGCTTGCAAATGTTTAAAAAAAAAAAAAAAAATCAGTCTCCCATTTGTTACCTAATTTCTTACATTTTTATCTAATTGTTGTCAGTCTTTCCTACAAATATGTGTTTGTAAATTAGGTGGGCGATGTCAGAGTAAAAGAAAGCATAGAAAGCACCAGATGCAAAAGAAGAGATGTTTAGTTTTGTTACGTTTTGTGCAAAGGTGAGCAACTTCTTTAATAAAAAATTTGGCAGGTAGAACTGTCTTCATGGGCCACCAAAGGAGACGGGGTGAATTGTGAATGTACTCTATTTTAAAAGTTTATTTTCATTATAATGGTTAATTAACATCAGTGAACTTCTGAATATTTCAAAAATGCAACCAAACAAATTTTGAGTATTATTTATGGTCGTATTTTTGTACTTTTTAGGTCATAAATCCTTATGTATTTCCATTTTTAGATCATAAACATCCAGGCTCGATTTTTCAAGTGCTTGTATTTTTATTACACCTCCTGAAGATGGTGCAGACTATGAAGAAGATATAGCAGACTATGATGAAGGTGGAACTACAAACAATCTTCCTGAGTCTCAATTTCTGTTAGAAGAAGAAGCTGTGAATTTGTGTCCCAAAGAAGTTGTAAGAGTATCAGACAACAACAATATGGAGGAAATTATAGATTAGGACATTGCTTTCGGGAAGGCATTTTTTCAAACCATTCCATATTTACGGGGACAGATTGTTCTCTTCTGTTTTTAGCTGGTTTCAGGAAATTCTATAAAAAGGAAGAAAGAGGTATTTTTGATTACAAAATAATTGTTGGCAATAACACAATGATTCTTGAATGGAATGATAATCATGTTTGACATATGATTACTAATAAATAATAGAATAATAGAAGTTGTCAACAGAGTGGTGAGCCAGCAAAAGAAGACAATTCCAGTCCCACAGCCCAAAACTGTGGCTAAGTACTACAAGAAGTTCATGGGTGGAGTGGATCGCATGGACAAAAGTAATGAATCTTAAATAATTTTTACAAAATTTAAAAATGATGGTGGCTCGTTTTTATGTTGTGTTTCAATTATTCTGTTCAAAATTCCTTGCTGCTTCATAGGCGGAAAAATAAAAATGTGAAAACCTAGCATTTAGGAGAATAGTGCAAATATATTTGCAACACCAGTTCTCCATCACCTGGTGAGAGACTGAATACCAGCAATCCACTGTCATCACGCATACAGTACAGTGGTATTTGATATAAATTGACATTGAACTGTACCTGTAACCAAACTGGGGCAGTGCATGATATGTAAACAAAATACAAATAAATCATGAGAAAAAGAGGAAATGAATCTACATTTAAACATTTCAATGATTATCACTCCTATTCATAACAACGTCTCTCTTACACCTGAGGATTCTAAAACACAGGTTTATCAATATATTTACGTATTATTCAAAACCAGTAAATGTTCTTGCAATTTTTTTTTGCAATTCTCATAGGATTTATTTAGATTCTTATGTATTAAAATTAAATACAATATTATTTAACTCTTTTATTATTGATAAAAAAGTATAAAAAGTAGTCCCCCAAACTACTGGTACCGTTTGTTCCCTGTGTTATACCTATGTAACAGGGCTTATCGGGGATCCTGTAATAAGAATTTCACATAAATTATATTTTTACTTAAGAATGATTTGTTCTGAAACTATTTTATTTATTTGTTTCAAAAATTCTGTTACAAAAATACCTGGGCAAAAACAGGTTAATGAAAATGTGAATGTATATAGATAATAAATTCATCACTCGCCAACTCACAATGCTTTTTAGAATGACAATGCATCAAAAGCTTCAGCACCGTATGTCAAATACAATTAAACATTTATTCCTGGGGCAAAAAATGATATTATTGCATTTATATTTAGTTCTCATTCACAGTTGAGAATGTCCTCTTGAATGTACTTGGAGATTGGCTTTCAATTGTGTGTGAAAGTAATGAAACAAATATTGGAAAATCAAGCATAATAGAATAAATAAACAGAAAAACATTTATTGATGGGCTACTCAAAACCCAAACAACTGGCATCATGGAAGATAATTAAGAAGTTACCTTTTACAAGATGGCCAATGATATCTCTTACAAAGTACAATTTTATTTGCAGGAGAGAGCATGAATTTTCTACTTTCAACATATTTCTAATATGTACATTTAAACATTGGGAATCGTTTTTAATATTCTGACATGCTATGTATTAAAAGTAATTTGAAATTACATAAATAGATACCAATGTAAAAGTAGTATTTCTTTTGAACACTGCACCCTCACCTCAACAACTTTGCCAACTCTCCACTTTAGAAATAAGGTGACATACATCTGGTTACATCACAAGCAATGTGATGGTGTCAACTGCTCTGATCATCTCTGTCTGGGAGCTAACACTACAACTCTTGAAATATTTCACTTAAAACAGCAGATGTATTCATTCTTGATTTAGGGTATTTCTGTTTTGTTGGCAAGTGCCACTGCCAACCCTTGCAGACTTGTTTCTGCAACAGAAAAACACATTTTAAAGATATAATTAGGAAATATCTGTATATTATTTTCAAAAGGTTTTGTAACAACAGTGTAATTATTATTTTATAACTGAATCTGAAATTTTGCCCAATAGTATTTCCCATTCTTTGCCCTGAAATCCAAACCAGTGTCGGGCAGCAATGCAAACAGCTCCCTGTGCTTGGAGATCAATGACAATTGGAACAGAACTGAGAACAAGTCAATGCATGGAGTACAGGCGCAGTTAGATTACAAACTTCATGTGAATACACAGTCCGTCTGAAATATTCACAGCATATATCCATAAATAAAATGAACTTCTTTGAAATAGGCAGGCCTTAATAGTTAAAAATTCTGGCAAAACCGACTAAATTACACAAATTTTATCTATATAATTACAACACTTACAGTGTTTTCATTTCAAAAGAAGTTTGAACTTTCTACTCAATCAAATGTCCTATTTTTTCTCCAAATGAAAGCTAGTTTGTCCTAGATGTGTTATCATTTGCTCTTATTATCTGGTTTTATAACACAAACAATAAGTTTTAATTATATCTTAAAATTATAAGAATGAATTCTTATCTGCTGCCATTTGTTAATTTGTTTGGTTGTGAAAGATGCAATCTATCTATCAAAAGTGTTAGTTATTTTGTCATGCCCAACCATGAGATTAGTTGGGCATGGTTCTGTCACAACATAGCAAGAGTGTATAGTTTGCAAAGCAAAGATAGTGATTTGTTTTTTTATTTGGAAGGTCAGTAGGAACAAATAAACTTGATGTCCAGCAATCACTTGACACACATGTCTTTTTACAAATAAAACTGAATGCAACACCTATATAGTTACTGGAGTTTAATTTAACACGGATAGAAAAATTTCCTGCTGAAGTCCATTGAATAATTCATGAACGTCATGTACAGATCTTGGTAAATATAAAACATTTCAATTACATATTGAGAAACGTGTAACCTTCCTCGTTTAATTTCTCTTGGAGAATAAGCAGTATGAATATGCAATATGAAGAATGATTTTAGAATTTTTGAATTTCCATACAGGGCACACTCTCTTCTGTTTTAAATTTCCTACAGCTTTTCCTTTTGAACAAGATAATCACTTTAACTTGGTTCAACCAGTTATTCATTAATTTATTTATTCGTATATTTACAGGCAGCAGTAGTCCTGTTTACTCCTAAATACTTGCTAGTCATATTTGCAAATGCATAATAACAAGAGCTGGTACGTTGGTTTAACGATGATTGGTGATTGGCATTTAAAATTAAATAATGATAGATCTTGTCTTGGCCAACAATACTATTTTGTTGTTGTATGGAATACAAACAGCAGGAAACTAATGATAGTAGCTAAGGCATCAAAAGCTGCTCTTTCAATAAACAATATTGTTGCAAAGACAATGCCTATATTAGGGTTGTTAAATTTATGCAAACTTAATGAGATACGTTTGTATGCAAAACTGCCCCAGAAATGTTGAAATGCACACAGGAATGTTTAAAATGTGCAGCTTTTTATCACAAAACATGAATTCTGCAATGACATTTGCATGTTATTGCCACATAGTGAAATAGGGTGTACGTAAATTAAAAAACATCTGCCGAGATTATTTTGCTTTAAACACACGTAAGAACCATTATCATAAACATGTTTTCCTATCAAACAATTGTCTTGTATTTTGAGAAAGATCTTTCCATATCAAATGTTGTGATGAGTGCATATTTGTATTTTGAAACGTTTGTGCTAACTTCTCTGACCGTTAGGTTTGTATTTTTTCATCTGAGAACTAGCTTCCGATTATAATTTATTCACTCTACATTTATTTGACACCTCAACGAATTTTACTTCAATGGCCCTTGCCACCAGTCCTTGAAAGTTTTGGTATACACCTGTTTCCATCAAGATCTATGAATTATTTAATAAATTTTACTTGAAAATAAACTGTCTTTAAAGACAAAAAATTCTGAAAATGCAAATAAACAAATTTTTGTACCCAAAACTTCTAAAATATACAAAATAAACAACAGATGCAAAAATTTATTTGACATTCAATAAATTTATTTTGCCACAACACAGATTTTTTGTTGTGTTTAAACATTTGCCTCCCCACAAAACAACCTTGAAGGAAAGGGGGACTGCAAAATCTCCCAATAAAAGAGGAACTGTTATTCCATTGGACAGAGCATATTTGCAATTGTGATAGGATTGACATTGAATTCAGGTGGAGATGTGTATGATGTGATTTACTCGCAGGAGATTTGTTAACTTCATTTGTGTGTTTATCACCTTTGGTTGCTGATTATTAATAAAAAAGTAAATACATAAATTGCCCAGACTCAAGGTTGTTTTATGCAAATTAGGAAGGTTGAAGGCTGGAGACTAGTCACCAACACAAAAATGCATTGTGAAGCCGTATGTCAAGAGATTAGCTTGTAAGTTACGCGATATTATGTAAATAAAAATTTAGAAGTGACACAGTGGAACTCAAAACTACACTTTGTCTTCACAAGCCTTCAAAACTTCCCACTGCAACTCAGACCCCTATTAATTACACATTATCTGCTTTTTCTCGTCACTGTAACACATTTCACCTATTCTAGCTAATTTCAGTTTGCTAATATCAACTTCATATGGGTAAAGCACTATGTAAAGTTCAAGTTGCTTCTATGTCAGACCACCCATTTTAGATGATGTGAACATGAACCAACTAATTTGAGAAGTAGTCTGATTGGTGCTTTATGTGCAATAAATACTTACTTTAACCACAAGGGGTGGTGTGGGGTCAGGTGACTTAGCGATTTTCTTCTAAAGTGCCTTCAAGATAAGCTCGCTTCAGATAATGAGGAGGTGTACTTTCTGCCCGAACACGCTTGAGGGCAACAGCACTGGGCTGATTGTCAGTAGGTGATAGCAATGCCTGTTGCAAACCATCAAGTTCCTGCTTTAAACTTGATGTCTCCCCAGCTGCACGCTTTATTTTCATAAGCAAATGGTGATTTTGTTCATCCTGGTCTTTAATTTTGTTCTCCAGACTTCGAATCTTAAGAGGCAAAAATTACATTAAACTTTATTTGATACAAAAAATTGAACTTGGCAGCTAAGAATGAAAGAACAATGATAATTTGAAAGATCAAAATGGTGGCCCTTAATTCACATGTAGAATTCTTCTAAAAAAAGGAAAAAGTTTCTAAACTTTTACTTTCTCATATTCATAGCATAATGAAAGTATTGAAATGCTTCCAGAGAAAGAGCGTATTTTTTGGCAGAATATTTCATTTGGAAGGTCCCCCAAACCAAAAGATTACTTTTCTAGGTCCTAAATGCAACATGCAAATATAAAGTGTAGACAGAATCCATATTTTGAGCATGCCAAGCTAGTAGCGTTTTCAGAAAATCTGTACATCTGTTGGTGAATTGCATTAGTGCTATATCTGTACACAGGAGTTTCACTAAAATTAAGATTACCTGACTGATATGACTATGAGTACACAGATGATTTGTTTTTGTTTTTTTACCTGCCCAGTCAAAGAGTAAATTTTAGATTGTTCTTCACGGAGTTTAATACTAGGTTCCTTACTCTCGATAGCTATGGTTTTCATTCCTCTGCAAATTAAATAGATATCTATTACAAATATGTTAAACACTATAATATGTATGAGTGTATATATATGCATACATACAAACTGAGATCCATATTTGCGGTTATTTATAAACTTGTTACTCTACCAAACTGAATTATAGTGTAACTTGTTACACTATTGTAAGATATGCTTACACCTTGTTGCTGCTACAATTAATAAATAATGTAGTATGTAAAAGGCTTGGTAGTTAATTATTTTTGCATTTCTATCACTCATTTCTTTCACTTTCATTAACAAATACTCACTTTTTTAAAATAGATGTAAAGGCTCTTAAAGCTTTTATAGCTGCACTGGGGTTTTTGTAATCACAAAGCCCTTTTGTGACAGTCTCTATATTGAATCCCTCAAGAGATCTAAAACAAGAAGAAAAAGAAAGAAGAAAAGGTACACACATAACATGAAGAGGTTGTTACAGTACATATTTTTTTAATGTTAACATTTTCTGTATTGAAATGTAGGCTATTTCATAAGAATCAGTAATTGGTAACTTTGAACTTTTTATAGTTCTTTTCTTAAATGTGGATTGTAGTGCTAAACTTATCTAAAAAAATGTTTCTACAAGGTTATACAAATTTTTAAAATTAACATTAATTATGGAATTTACATTAACTATCTATAACATTTTCCAGAGTCCCTGCAAATTATAAAGTGAAGTTTGAGCAAAATATAAACTTCTTTACATACTATTACTTATGGTTTAAGAATATGATGCCAGAAAAGACTTTCTGAATAGGATCCAAGTGATAGTCACTTAAGTTTCTCATGTATTAACTGGCAGGGCGCTAACCCATCATGCAGGCTTCTTCTCTCATAACAAGACTAAATTGAAGAAGAATATCTTCTACTGAAATGTTTATGTTAGTACATTCTACTTATTAATCATTTCCTTGTCTCCCTTCACACCATGACAGCGATCAATAGATATATTTAGAAAAGGTGAGAATTTTGACTTCATTCTACAAGATTGCATGAACGACCAAATATATAAATTGTACTTGCAAACTTAGAAGTTTACACATTCCATAATGCTTCTGACTTTGTCATTAATATAGTGAAATACCTGTACCTGTCTTTCTACTACTTAATAAAAAACACAAATACCAAAGCTGTAATTCTAGACAAACATTGAACTTTTGGGCAGTGGCCAGAGGATGAACCTGAAATACAAGAGGCTATATCAAGTACATCGGGATTTAATTGAGTGATAACACATTTTTTAATACTCTATGGTGACAAGTTGATGTGAAGAAGAAAGATGTAACGCAAAATTCTAACAGGATTTTATAAAGTTAGTATCTTGGGTGATGAAGAAAGCAAATGGGCACAATTGATCTCTCCACACTTTCTTAATACGAGTACAATTATTTTATAAACATCTGAGAATCAAGACTCTCATGAATAAATTTAAATCAATAAGGTTACTTCATACAAACTATTCTCCCCTGATTCACTAGATATCATCTTGGCAAGAGGAAGAATTCTCTTCAACACTGGACAAAATAATTTTGCCATATTCATTTAAGACTGTTTACACTTCAAGAATGCAAACAACTCACCTCTTGTATGATTTTGTACTTACTTTTGCAAGAATTGGATTTTTTCCTGTAAGCCCTCACATTCCTTCCTTAGTGGTTGTAGTAAATGAGTTTTACTCTTCAGATCTTTAATGAGTCTCTTTAAAGTTTTGTGTTTTGTTGCTTCAAATTTCATGACATTTTTCAATCGTTGAATTTCATTCCTTAAAGAAACAAAAGTTGATTACTATTGATCTTTAAAAAGGCTGAATAAAATAACGACATTCTGCAAATTACCAAAGAAGCAAATATCATTCAACTAAAATTTCCATGAAGTGAGTTGTGAGCAGCATGCACCAACTAAAACACTTTGGTAAGTAAATAAGCAATTATACCATTCTGGAAAAATACCTACATATTACCTTTGTTTTCAACAATCACAAAAGCTATACCTTTTTTCTTTTGAATAAGAAAGTTGGGTAAGTGGCCATTTGCCTGTATTAACAAAATCAAATAACTATCTGAAAAAAAATTAATTCTGCAGTGACACCCACATTGACGTGACAGCAACAAAATGAAAAAACCACAAAGGTGGTGCTACAAAGCGGCACACACTTTCTCGTATAAGTTAGTTTCCTGTTCTCTTGTGTCTGGGTTGTGTCTTTGCTTCTCCCTCTCCCCAGAGCTGTTTCGTGGTGTTCACTGCTCCTGCGGGGCCACCCCCACAGGATCCTAGACCCTATCTCAGTGCTTGTTTCGGAAGTGGGAACCGCTTCCCCTAATTTAGTTCCTTAATCGCCAGTAGACTCTCATGGGTGTACAAAATGCATGAAAGGTTGTTCTCAGAAACAAACAGAATCTGACAGTTTATTAATGAGAATGCTGTTTCATATTGGACTTTCAACTTACAAAATGTTTTGAAATGGCCTGACATTAGTGTTTAGTAGCAAAAACAATTATGATAATGAATTTAAGAAAGAAATTATCAAAAAAGGACAAATTCCCCTACAAATAACATATCCTACTGATCCCGAAATTCCCTGACACAATAAGTTAATTTTTCTACACAGGAATTTTTCTACTGGTATTTCCAGAAACAAATGTATTTTTTTTTCTCTTTTCAATTTCTTAAACAATTAACTTTCTGCCATTTGAGTACTTTTCTACTATATACAATCTTTCTCAAAAATTCTTTTTAATGTTCCTTTTAGCAGTTTTCCTTAAGAGTCAATTGAACTACAGCAAAACTTATTTAAATTTTATATTATTTAAAATTCCACATGTATTGAAATTTTGCTGTTTAATTTTCGTGTTTATGACTGTCTTGGCATCATTTCATATAACCCTAAAAAACAAAGCATCGTTCGTGTTTTTTCTTTTCCTGTGCATAAACAAAAAAAAATAGGATATGTTTGTTAGATGGTCAAGAAAATTTCCATTGTACAATATCATGTGCAATTAACATACCATGAAAGCATTAAATTATGTGTCATAAAGAAACACCTCATCTATGCATAAAAAATAAAATACAAAGAATGAATCAGATTAAATACACACATATCTAGAAGAGGTAGCAATATTAACTTGTTCCAATGTTGTTCCTCTCCTGACAATTTGTGGAAAAAAGAAAAAAAATACATTTTTACAATTGTACCAACATGCTGTATCATATAAACTTGTTTGACACTATTTTGTTTTATTTAGGTATGAAATTGTTGTACATATAATAAATACTTCTTGTAATACTTCTAGTTTTTGTAATGTTTCCTTGTTTTTGTAATACTTCTAGTGTAAGAATACTCAGAGTAGTAGAAGTTTTCGAAAAACTTTAAATACATAATTTGCAGATCCTGAACTCACAAAGAGAATAATCGCCATCAATGTAAATATTAAACACATGAAAGACAACACCTCAAAAAGAAATAATATTAAAAAATTACAAAAGAATAGAGCAATACAGCGATCATACGGTAAGTCTATGCAACTCTATCATACGGTAATCTTATAAAACACTTTTAGCATCATTTAAATTGTAAAGAAAATATTTATATTCACTTTTGAGAAATGTTTGTGTTTGAAATTTTTACTTTCGTGTATACGTACATATATACAAAGTAATATATCTAGTATAGAGAAGGTATGTAATTCTGCAGAAAATCGATTTCAACATTTCAGCGGAAATACACCTTTTGAAGTCCCTTGATACCAAAAAAGTGTCGTTGTTGTTGTTGTTGTTTTCCCCTCTAAAACATCCGTCCACCCACTCTGTGTCTGAAAAGACCAATAGTACCTAAATCAGGCATCAGATTGTTTTCAAAATGGTATTCCTGTCGATCTGCCTCCACTCGAGGCTTGAAGTGATCCTGAAAACATTCTTCAGATTTTCTGGGGTATTCTACACAAAGCTCTTGTGGCACTTTCAAAATTTTCTCAAAAATGGCTCCAAATTGTTTCTTCTAATTTCTTTTAAGAATACAGTAAAATACACTCATAAAGATGGCAGAGTTCCGTTTTCCACTGTTTGCACTGAATTTTCGACAAAAGTTTGAAATTATTTCAGCTTCTTTCTACTACTACACCTCGTGATGCTGCAGAATGGTGCATACTATTTCTTACCAGTGTTTTCTTTTTTCTTTGGTCTTTGCCCTATCTTACCAGCTGTCATCTATCGCCACCCAAAGTACGTTCTTTTGACATTTTCTCAATATTTTGGTAGAACCGATAATACCTACTAATAGAATATTAAAGAAAAGTAAAACTCCGCCCTATATGAAAATTTTCTTTTAAATATATGGATTCTTTTTTACGAAATTGTCGTTTAACCAATACGAAATATGAAGCTAATTTCACAGAATACTTAAGAGTTTACAAAAAAATTTATTGAAAATCGCTTCCACTCAAAAATGCAATAATATATACAAATCACTATAAATGAGCGTATTAATGGCGTGAGAGATATTTAAAAATACATTTGTGTGGATTTTGAAGAGTTTTCTGCCAAAAATTCCCCATTTTCGCGCAGCATTACATAACTGTCTCTCTACTGCGTAAGAGGAAGCGAGAAAGTAACAATGTGTATATTCGTAATTGTAACTGTAGGAAGACGCCGAGAAAATTTTTGAATTTTTGCAGTTTTTAAAAATCAGATTTTCAAGGAACATGAGACCTGCACCTTTCTCTTAAGCGTCCTATAAGCAACGGAAGTCAAAATATAATCAAAATTGTTGGGGCCGTTTTTGTGAAAAAATGTTGAAACAAAATTAAAAATTATAGTGAAAGCCTATAGTGTGATAACAAAATTAAAAATTGCCTATATTTCAAGCAAAATAACATGACAAATATTCAATGTTTTGAAAAATTATACAGGAACTTATTTTAAAATTAATGTCTACAGAACAGATTTCATTAGGAGAAAATTCTCTATCTTTAATATTTAAATTGTAGGAAGACTACGAAAATATTCTGAACTTTTGCAACGTTCGAAAAATCAGATTTTTCAACGAATATATTGATCTGCACCATTCTCTTAAACGGTTTAGCAACTAGCGTTGTTCACATACGGACAGATTTGCTGTTATTCGATTTTTCGACATCAAGAACCCACAAAATATGAAGTCATACTTCACGATGATGTTCCAGATTTTTAACCTTTTTCTGTGAGAAGTATAAACAAAATAAGAAACACGTGTTTTTCATTTTTTCCCGCTTACTGTTTTACGAGATATTAATATCCAAATTTTTCGAAAAAATGTTCACATTGCTAACGTTAAACATTTTTAACTCGTAATTATGACAAAAATTTTGTATTTTGCGACAGTAAATAACAAAAGATGCTCTTTCTTTTGATGTATATTTCGAATTCACTCAACTACTCTGAGAAATTGAATACAAAAAAAATTGGTACGTGGTGTTTTGCTGCACTCCTCAAGCGTGTGCTGATTCAATTTCGTTTCTAACGGAGGAATATTCACACGATTAAGAGTCAGTAATACGTTTCTTTTTACTTCACTTTACAGACTATCGTTTATTGACTGTTACATAATGAAATGAAACAATATATTTTCTTTGGACTTTCTAGTGTTTTCTTATTATATCACTGTTACAGTAGTCCTCTTTTTAAATATTATTTATTTCATTGGGAATATTATAGTTGCTCCTCCCCCCCCCCCTCTGACTCCCCGGCAAGGTCCTTTTCCAAAGACATTGCGAAGCGAAGAAGCGCCATTCAGCACTCACTTTCAAGAAATCTTTGTGAAAGTATAAACTCGCATTGTTTTATAATAATAGGTACTCCTACTGGCCCCAACCGAAAATGTCTGTTAACACTGTCATAATCTTACTTGAAAAGTTATGAGTTTAGACTGAAAACGGTGAACTGAATTCGTGTCGTGTTTCATGCATCTAGAAAAAGAAATTATTCAGTGTTTATATTCAGTTTTCTCTGAAGTATAGCACAAAAGGATGCAAAGTAGCTTAGTCATTAATGCACAGCAGCCTTTGAATTACATATTCAAGCCCGAAACTATAATTTTCTAAAAAGTCGCATTGGACAATGAAAACTCCGGGCGTCAAATTTTACTTTCGTCTCGTAATGGCAAACGATGGGTGAAGACAGCAGAAGAAACAGAAAGACGAACTTACTCTTGTCAGTTAATTTATTCTCAGGTGATACGTTTGAGTTTGCCTTACCAGGACCAGCAGTGCACGTTCTTGTCACTATCCAACATATTTACGGTATTATCAAGTGTGGTCGATTTTCACTTTCTTGAAAAAACCTCACTTGACTCTTACGAGAAGGAATTTTGAAAACCAGTTTTTCCGATATATATAGCCTTTGTTGACGGCAAACAATCAATTTTCAACTCCTCAAGAATGCCGATTGTATCAATCTAAATGTACACTTCTTCTGCTATTGTATATTTTCATATTAATAAATTGCCAATAACGATAGTATTTATATTATTGTAAGGCTATCTGTGGTTACTTCACAGAACAACGCACAAGTTTCTCGGATTCTCCTGTTGACGCAACTGACTCAGTGTATCTGAGAAGGAATGCTGTTCAATTTCAGGCACACACTAGCCGTATCTGTTGTTAATAAATAAATCTAATAGTTGCATTTTGTTAGAACACTTTCATTTGAGGCTGAATGCGTGTTTCTGCGATTCATAAAATGACCTACGTCTCATGGTTGCTTTTATGTTTGGACGTCACGAGGCGTCATGTCATTGACGCCTCAGTACTTCCAACAGACAGTCCGGCGGGCTGTGCTCTCGTGTACAAACTATGAATCTAAATTATTTTTTTTGGCCCCCCTTTAAAATATGGCACAACATTTGTGTAGGAATATATAAGGGTTTAAAAAAATTAAGTTAAGTGTCGGCATAATATAAGAATTGCATTTTAAAAATAAAATATATTATTAATATTTAAATAATATATTTACACCAATTATATTCACATCACATAAAATTATACCTTTTTAAGTATAATTTAGGTGTAATTGTATTTTTCTGAAGGAAGCGGTATTTGCGTAAACAAATTTGAACCATTAGCGAGCGATTTTTTTTCGAAAACATAATTGGTAATTTTACTGAAAGGGGTGGGATTAGAAAAACAAGAAAAAATACGTGTCAACTATTTTCAACCCTAGACCACATAAAAACGTTTCCAGTCGCTAAAAATAGTAATGTTTTATGAAGGTGCGATTTGGCATGGAAAGAGTCATATATCTTACACAGTGTAAGATACGAGTACATACGAGTCATTCCACGTCAAATTGAACACCGTTTTCACTTCAGGTGTTTGAAATTGAAACTTCTTTAATGTGTTTGAGAGTAACTAAACGAGGCTTATTTTTTTTGGAATTGCGCGCACGAACAAATGAAAATGCTTATTTCTTCTGCCACATCCATCGCAGAGAACTGAGATTGGTCACAAATAAAAACTCAAACACAGTTAGTTAAGACTGTTTATAGTTGGGTTTAATTGTTAAATATCAAGAATTCATTAAATTTCAATTGATTAAAAATATTTCAACTTTACAAATTTCTCAAAACTAAAATGTTATTTAAAAAAGAATATTATATTCTCAGTTTAATGAACTTCAAATGTGACAAATTTCAAGTTGGGATATTTATAAATAACGAAATTTAAAAAAATATTAATTGTACGCGTGCTACGGTGATATTTCAATATTATTTCATGTACTCCCATTAATCACCTCAACATCCGTTATGTCGGTTTGTTCTCAGGTTCCACGTGGGTGAACGAGTCGGATGACAAAGTGAATTTCAGCCCAAGTTGTATATTAAAACTTTCGAAATATACTTACACCAGTCTGGTTGTCTTCTTGTTGAATGTGGCTATTTCTTTTCTACATTTGTCTAACTCAGCATTCTTCAACATCATCTTGTATTCCAATCTATCGATATTATCTTGAAGAGTATAGGCTACTTCTGGATCATTGTGTAGGCCTATTGTAAAATAAATTCTGCATAAATCTTTGACGATCAATTTTGCACGACAATGTGGACATGAGTTCGACCTAAACATAGGAAGATACAACATTACTTCAGTTCACATAATTTCGAATTAAGATTTGTTAATATAAACAAACCAACCTCTCCAAGCACAGCCTAATGCAATTCCAGTGGAACACGTGCTCACAACGTGTTGCAATAGCCACATCCGTTGCTACAAACCATTGGCTGCATCTAGAGCACATGATGTTCATGTCCCTAGGGAAGCCGTCTCCTCCACCTCCGGACGAAGAGGGTCGCTGACCGCTCATGACGTGCGCCAATAGACGGGGCTCCTCCCGAGACCCTGGAGACAACTGACGATAAAGCGAATACAATCATGAATTTTGACGTTAGATACTCATTTTTTTTCATACTCATGATGCTCATTTTTGTAGTTGAATTCATGACAATCAGGTTTAATGTGATTGATTTCTTAAGTTTTTCAATTAGAAAAAAAAAATGAATGTCAATTTACGAAAAAGGATAAAATTTCAATTAAAATACATTTTCTTACGTGTAGGTTACGTTTATGTAAGGTTAATATTTCTTGTGAATAAATAAGAATTAACATTTTATGGTTAATATATCCAGATGATTTACTTGCAATTAAGATTAATATTTTTGTATACATTACTTCTAATTGTAAATTTCGTTTAGACTTTCGTTATTTTTTATGGTGTGTAATATATAATATTTGTAATTTTTCCATTAAGACGCAAATTTTCATTACAAAGCTTGCTATATTTAATAAATGCCTTTGAAATCCCATTTCCTATGTTTACGTGAAGTTGGTTCGCCCGCGAGAACTTTCCTTCCACTCGCCGAGTGCCTCGTGATCCGAAACCGGCTGTTGCGCCGTGGAGAGGTGCAGATGGCGCGAGTGGTTGGGTTGTAGGATTGGCGTTTTACTATTTGGAGACATAAATGAGTTGGAGGTTTGTGACGCGTTGCACGTTCTGCGGAGGATCGGCCGCGGGCTGTGTACATGTTTAGATGCGGTGCGAGGGGTATGCGGTTGGCCTGGCGCATGTAAACGCGAGTAGGGCAGGAGACCTGGCGGAGGAGTGGAGCTCGCCCAGATGGAGCGGCGCTCCGCCGCAGGAGATGCTCGCCCCTCCAATTACGCCGCTTTCGTTGCTTATTTAGTTCTAAATGGTCGGCGCCATGGTATATACCAACATCCATTTTCATATACGAGCATATAGTAGATGTAAATAAAATGTTAAAAAAGGAAAAGGTGATGATAGTTGGTCCTCTTGGTGAAGAGAGCTGAATCAGAATATTTTTTCTGGACAGTTGAAATACGGCGCTGATCTACACTCGACATGCAGAGGTTTCCCTCCCCAGGGATCTCCTGCAGCGGAGCGCCGCCCAGCCGGGAAGGGCTTCTAACAATTCCATATTTTATATTATCCGGGACGAGCTATGTATTGTTTGGCTATTTTTGAGTGTCTTTATACTCTACCCGCACTAGGCAGTTTTGTTAGGCAGGAAGTGACTGAACATATACGGGATATTAATTCCATTAAAGACCAATTCTCTCGATGAAACTTGTTTTTATTGTCCTGTTGTATCAAATCAATAAATTTTATTGAATTTTGTCCGTTTAATTGTGAAAGTTTTTCAGATGAAATCGAGATACTTTGAAAGAGTTCTGTGGGAACAATACTGTAAGCATCTTCTGATTTACTGAATGTATTTTTTTTTTCCGGACGCCGTGAACGCAACTTTTAAGTGCAGAGGATTCATAGTCCGTAATGTTAGTTAGTGCATGTAAGGCAGGTTTCCCCCTGGCCCGACCTCAGGTCCGGCGCTGACCTACACGTCGCATCGGAAAGCGTCTGCCGAGAGCAGAGAGAGACACAACACACACATATGCTTCTGAAAATCGTACACCTGTCTAAGAGATCCGTCAATTGTTATATTCAACTCGCAACGAATTCTACAGAAGAATTCATTTTTCCGTTGCGGAATTGTCACCCAAAGAGAAAACTAATGATGTCCCGCTTACTGCAAATTAAGCTAGAGCGTTTCAAAAGACAAGGAACGTTGGATGTTTGAAATCGTCAGCTATAAATAATGCCAAAATAAAACTTTCTTAAAAATTGTGCAAATTTTTCTTTCTGCACTTACTTCGGAAGAAATTGTAATCTTGGGCCAGAAACGGCGAATTTTTGTCAGAGAAACCTTGTTGCCAGGCTCAGGAAGCGAAAAAT
The DNA here is from genome assembly GCA_017312745.1 of Gryllus bimaculatus. Lineage (NCBI taxonomy): Eukaryota > Metazoa > Arthropoda > Insecta > Orthoptera > Gryllidae > Gryllus > Gryllus bimaculatus. Next base: position 145,042 of record BOPP01000484.1, read on the forward strand.
CGATAAACCCTGTTCCTCCACTCCTATTATTTCCACGAAGCTGTTATCTTTACTTCGATGCCTTCTGATTTCTCCAGATTTACAATAATTGTGAACTTTCGCCTATTGTGTGGCAGCGAAATAAGATTGAATTATGCGGCGCCTCTGACCGGGAGGTCCCTAGTTCGTGTCGCAACAGTCGCAGGATTGTGACACTCGCTAGACAACTAGGAGAAGAATTCTAGTAGCCGGCTGCTCTGATCAGTGGCCATGCGAATGTTGGAACGGTACCTAACAAATAAGCCACGGACTGGCGCGCGATCTTTTCTTTCTTTTTCTTATCTCATCTTACCCTCACATACACTTACACTTACATGCACTACAACTAACACACATGCCGGAAGCTTAGAGTTACCGGCTGGGCGCGGTGTCCCGCTGGTGGGAGATACTGCTTAGGGAAAACCGCAAGACGGCTGTGAGCGGCGCAGAATCTCTCCCTCCAGCGGGGAATACCATCGCACCGCGGAGACATGCACTACACTTAGAGACTATGAAATTTGTATAAGTAAATCACTCCGATGTCTTGCGAGTCTCCCAGATTCAAATAATAGTGGCACGGGACAAGGGACTCGATCCTTCTGCTGTGGCGGCGCCATGCAGGCTTCTCCGCGCCCCTTTAGTGCTGGCGCAAGTGACCTTGAGGCCCCCCTCCCCCGCGCCGCGCCGCACGGCCGGGGCGACCAAGAGATAATTCTGCTTCGCCCCTTCGCCAAATTTCGCTTCCCGACGCTTCCAGTCATCCGATTCGGGCGGCTGACAATGCGTTGGCTGCAGGAAGGGTGCAGCCATGGCGGTATAACCCACTTTCTAATTTCCCCCGGAAATGGGAAAAGAAACTTGTAAAATGGAGTTCTAGTTTTTGCCATTATTTTTTTAGAGGGCTTCGCAGCGAAAATTCTACATTGAAAACGAGTCAAATGGTTTACAGACCCAAATCGAATTGTTTTTTCACATGTAATGATTACGTAAATCCCTACCCATAGGCTACGAACTACTCAATTTCCGTCTCAAATTTGTCGGGACATTCAGCCTTAAAAAGTAGCGCAGATTTCGTTTCCGTTGAATTATCTGAATTTTCTGAAAATTTCAAAAGTTATAAAAGTGACGAAATAAAGTGTGGTGCTGTTGTAACACCAACAGATTATAATATATTTGATAATACGACAGTCAAAATATAAGAAACTAATTTGTATTAATTTAAAAATGAAATAATATTCTTTTTAAATTGGTCTATTTAGGTTTATGGTATTTTATGCTATAATTAATTTTGCTTTTTTTAGAAAGCCCGCTCTTTGTACGTACTGAGCCAAAGCTGTGGCACAAGTGCACGCGCAAAGCATACAATAAGTACAAATACTCAGAACGTGCTGAGGAGGGTATAATTTAATTTTAAAAATGCGCTTTGTCGAGTGAAAGTGACTGCTGGGCCCACGGCAGACCGCTTCTGTCCGTAGACGACTCGTACCTTCAGGAGCGCAGCGCTGAATGCTGCCTCTTCCCTCGCGTCCCTTCCGTGCGCCGCAGGGAGTATGCGAGGGCGCTGTACCTCCGCTGCCAGACGACGAAGCCGTTCAACTGCATGGTGTTCAACAGCACGTATTTCTCGTCGAATTTTCCGCAAAGGTAGCGAAAAGTACTCAAAGTTTCGAAAAATTGTTCATGACCCAATTTAAAAAATCTTTCTTAAGGAAACAGATTTCAGTAAAGGAAAAATCTCTAAATACATGTTTGTAGCTGTAGGAAACGCCGAAAACTTTTGAATTTCTGCAATTTACGAAAAAATCAGATCTTTCAACGAACATGAAACCTTCATTACTCTCTTAAACGTTTTCACACACAAACAACTACAACGTTAATCAAAAACCATTGAAACCATTTTCTTTCGAAAATTTGGAAATGTTCCACGGCTTCATGTAGTCCCCAAAAATTAAAATATCGACTTCAAATCCAGGGATCCACAGATCGATTGGGAATATCAGTTTTGGAGACAATCGACTGGCGGTTTTCAACTGCTAGCGTTGTTCACAGATGGACGGACGGACAGACAGACTGACATAAATGTCCTCATTCGATTTTTTCCGAACGAGAGGACAAAAGCTTGGATTCTGGCCACACCACGTATTAGAGATTTTTTTCTCAAAATTTAGCAACTGGATTATTGCCTTTTCCGTTACAAGGGCTTAGTATAAAAAGAGTTCTTCTGCAAAAAATCGCCGATTTCTCGCGCAACATTACATAGGTTTCCTTCTACTCCGTAGCGAGAAAGTAAGAAACTGAATAAACGTATATTAGTTTTTGTAGCTCTTAATTTCCGGCATCATAGAACTTCAATACAACTCATTTCTCAGCTATGTATTTAGGCAGTCTGAAAAGACCAGATGTAACACGTTAGAGAGACTGATCGTATACAGCATACATGCCCAACTGGAGAGTATTTTTATTAGAAAAGTAATCGTGTAAGCTGGATTGTAATTCGAAAAACGCCTAGAAAATGCTTTGCAATAACGCTCCGAGCACATCAATTTGAGGATTGCCCCTTGAGGTAATTCGCCTGCGAAACAAACTTGTAAGCAGTCAGATATTTTTATTAAACATCTGAAAATGAGATCATTAACCCTAGAATGCACAGCCCCGAAAACTACCATGAATGCATTTGTACGACCTCCGGGACCCTGCGCATTCGCTCTCGAAAAATGACAAACATATTTTTATTCTTATAACTTCGGTTTTCAATAATTTATATATAATGTCAACTCTTCATGGTTAAACAAATGATTATTTAAATAACAATTAATAGGGCTTTAAATAAGTATGGATAGTGCTTACAATCCATAATAAGCATGTAATAGAACGTAATAGATACCAAATTTCAGAACCTACCTTCAATAACTTCTGTACTTTTTCTTTGGCAGTGACGAAAATGAAAGAAGAAGGTTGAAGAGAGGTACATAGCGCAAGCTCTCACGCGGCTGTGCAGCGAAAAAAGGAAGTAAAAAGACATTAGGGCTGGGAGGCCATGCATCCTAGGTTAAGAAGTACAAATTGGCGTTACATTGACACTAATACTGAAATATACATTTTAGAAACCTTAGTAGTATCAGCAAATGTAGTTCTGCATCAATCCCAAAGATAAATAAATAATTAGGAGTATCTGCATCAAAATGCGCAGTAGAATGGGAGGTGCCTAAAAGTAGGATACGTATTAAAATAAAATGAATAAATTTCAACGAGAGTTAGTATATTTTAACGGTGCGGAGTGACCTAATCCTAGCAACGTGCTACCGCTCCTGCGAGGTCAGCGTCCCGCCCCTTTCCCACGCTTCCCCCACCTGCGACCGGGGGCGCTGCCGTCGCGCGCTGCACGCGCCGACAAGTGAGCAGCGGAGATTAACCTCGGCGAAACCAGCGACTACTTTCAACCATGAGCGCTGGCGAGTTTTTCCAGGTTCAGTTTCATTGTGTCGCAAAGTTATAAAAATTAATTTATTCTGGCGGTGGGAACGTGAAAAATCCTGACGTCATTGGGAACGTTGGATCTCATAGACCCGATTGTTATTAGAGCCTATTTAATACACTAGTTAATTACACAAATAGTTTATTATAAAGTAAAAGATGCAAATGAATCAGATCCAATATCAAGCACAACATTTTTCTTAATTTTTTAAGCCTGACTACTGACAAAAAACAAAATTGAAAGTGAAAGAAGATCAAAGAAAGAAATTGTAGTATTACTTTCATAAATACAATATTTACGAAATATGTTTGCATGACTAAAACAATCATAATGGAAGCATTTTTTGACAGTAATATTTTATATAATGTGTTAAAATATGTTTTATAAAAGCATGGTTTACCATAATTATTTCGACTTTTTTGATTTCTTAACCTTTCTGAGAAAGTGTTTTGTGACCTAACAAAATATAAAATAATTTGCATTTCTTAACCCCAAAAATTAACTTATTTATAAAAATTAAACCGAAAATAGATAGATAAATAAATAAATATATTATAAATAATACAGCTTTAATTTCTTCATTCTCAGTTTTAGCTTCTTTAATTTCTTGGTCTGAATCTGTACAGTGCGAACATTTTAGTTTAAATGGTACAGTTTCATTTGTGCTTGCAAAGTTAATAAAAATTAATTTAAACTAATTTCAACAGCCCGGGTTGTCCGTATTCAGGGATTGAAAATTACCTGAAAATATCGTGATGAAAATATTTGTTTAAACTTTTCTCAGTACAAAAATAGTAGAATTCTATGAATCAAGTCGTAACAATTAATGTAAATGCTGGAGACAATGCAGAAATCTCAACGACTCAACATTGTACTCGTAAGAACACTGAATGCATCAAAAAAGTTGTTTTTCTACAATTCTTCCAGAATAACAAAGAGAGAATCGGCAAAAATTCACACAATCGATTTGTGTGGTAGAGAGAGGCTATTGATCTCATTTGTAGATGTCTAAAATGACCCAAAACGCGTTTTAGTTACTTGAAAGTATTCAAATCATGTTTTATAGAAATGCCTTAGCTGAATACGAAAGAAAACGATCAGTTGCCCATTAAATGATCGAGACGCGTGGAATGACTCGATTGGAGGACCGGGTGTCGCCTAACAGAGTGACGTAGATTACGCGATTACTTTTTACATAAGGATTAGAAAAGTTCCTCACTAGCAAATAATTTTACAGAGTGCGCCGCTCTCGAGGTGTACAGATATTTCACCTCCCAGTATTTCCACGATATTATGTGCGTAATCTCGGCGGTACTTTGTTTTTTAACAGTATGCGAATGCTTTGTGGTACGTACATAATACGACATACATAATAATAATGTCAAATATGATATTTTTACCTAGAAAGAAATAATTTAAAGTCAAAGAAACAATAATAATAGCAGGCATTTTTGGAAAGGAAATGGAAATCCGGAAATATTCACCAAGAAAGTAACATAATAGCGGTGGATTTAAGAAAAATACACGCGAGTATGTTTTTGTAAGAAGTCACATTCAAGTTAGAATGTTGTAATAACATTGGTAACTCGAGAGGATCAATCAAAAGCTTTACATACTAATGACAGGCACACCTTATGTATTCCTTTTTCACCGGCTAAAATGCAACTTTTTGGACAAAGAAACGCAAAACTTGACAAAGAAATTTTCAGATCAGGTCATGAAGATTAAAATTATGCATAAATTTCATTTAATTTTACAACAATGAGTCAATTCTGTTCTAGATTTTTCCGAAATTCTCAGAACATTGTTTTTGGCCGGACATTATTCTTCTAACATTACCTAACCAATAATATTTGTTTAATTTTTGATAGCCTTTTCGAATAAATCCTGTCCTGATTTTGCGTTTAGTTTGAACAAGGTACCCTGATCTTTAACGATCCTTTTTGGCATTGCGTACCATGTATTGCAAGAAAGGAGAATATTTTTTTTATACATGCAGTAGCTAGTGGGAAAAAAGTGACAAAATAGTATTTTCCCTATTATTTCAGGTTTGAAATTTGTCTTTCAGTTGATTTCATATTTCTCTGTGCGAATTTATCGACAAACCAGATTGAAAATTGAAAATTAGAAAAAAAAACTTTCTCCTTTAAAACCTTTCCAATTTTATTAAATATCTTCTCCTTATAATGACTTCCTTTAAACCGTTTTAGTCCTATAGGTTTATATTTCAAGAGTACTGTTAAAATGTTCATCGATTTCGATTTCGTCCACGAAAGCTTCATTTTTCGCATCATGTAGTAAATTTGGAGAATATTTTGATGCAACACACGAATCAATCTAATTTCATTTCCTTCCTGCATCCATTGCATTTTTTTTTGTTGAGATGACGGTAATTCAGATACATACTGACCATCCGAAAAAAAGGTTTTTTATAGTACGAAGGATTTTAAGATTAAAATGCCCAACCTTATTGAATGGATAACGGAAAACATCGTTTAAGTTGCATAGTCGCACCAACTGAAAATGATTTTTGAGTGTAGATACGCGAAAGACAGCTGAACCTTTGAAGGATTCAGAAGGCGCCAACGCAGTTTGTTATGTCCCCTGAGATCAAAACATCAACATTTGCGCCCCGGAACCAGGGGGCCGGGGAACAGAGCTTCCGTTCATGGCCGCCAGCCAGCGCCTTCGCGAGCGCTGGGGGAAAATGTCGAGTCAATACGTCTTGCTGCGTTGCCTTCTCCAAATTCCCATTTCCTCGAATTAGGTAATACACATTGGTCATTAACATCTATTTTTAAAATTAAAAATACATTTATTTTAAACCTTTGCAAAATAGTTTCTCAGTACAGTAGTTAAGACGGAAATTAAATCAATTATTAATCCATCTGTCTTTATGTAGGACAACATATCAGGTATCCAATGAGATAAACATTTGTGCTCTTATATTTGATAGAACGGAAAATATTGCGATTCTAAAGAGTGTTCGTGCACCGAATTCTATACATGTCTTCGATATTTCAAGACTTGTAAAATACAAACCAACACATTTACCACTGAGAAACTTACAAAGATATATTTTGTATGATACAGATGATGTGCACTAAGTTGCATTATAATCAGAGGGGGTGAGCGTTGAAAATATCTCTATTCTGCGACGACATGATGTGGAATGACTCAACCCTGGTATTGCGAGGTTCATACAACTACTCTTTTAAAGAAGTTTTTAAGTCATGTTACACATTTTCAAAAGAATGTTTGAAAATATAAAAATAAATTGCAGTGACTTCAAGCAGAAATTACACGAAAACAACTTTTTTCAAAAAAAACAAACTTGTACATGATCTTATTTAAATATCTAATGTATTTATGTTTTTAATGTGTTAAGTGATGAAATATTAATGTCTTGCAATTTTCGAAAACAGTTCGATTTTGCAATGCGCACCAGTTGCAAAGGGACCAGTATTATTTTTTACAGCCCTTTGGCACATACAAAGAAAAATTTGGAGCGGCTAGTGAGAAAATTAGTATTCAAAAATTGCTTACATTCGCGCAATATGAAATGTACTCAAAATTTCGAAAAATTTGTTTACGATATTTTTTAAGATCGTCTTGAACATTTAAAATATTTCCTCTTTCGAATGATTGTAGTTGGTAATCGCCGAGCAAAATGTTGAACTTTTCGCATTTTCCAATGATGCTGGCGATTTCTTGTCAAGCATTTGCTTTTTTAGAAGACAATATTGATAAAAGTTGAAATCCGTTTTCATTTTTCCAAAAAAATCGAAAATGTACGTTGAAGCTTCGTGAAAGTTCCTCCAAAACCAAAATATCTTGCGTAAATGCGCAGAAATGCTTGTAATTTCTTTCAGATCGATGGTGTTTTTATTTTATTATTATTATTATTGATATATTATTATTATTATTATTAATTATCTTATTATTATTAGGAACGAAGATTCCATTAAGGGCGAAGTGGACTCCGCCTTTTGCAGAGAATCCAGAAATGAAGTGACCGAAATAATTTGCCATAAAGTGATATTTTCGATATCGAGGATTCATAATACCCATAACCAATACATAAAACACAAACATGAGTATTCTGTAGATACAACATGTTAGAAGTCAAATATTACACCCTTTTAAGAAGTCATTTACTACATATAAGATTAACATTTTTCTCCAATTTTGTACGCAGAACCAGGGTTAATGCGAGTTTTTATGACGGAAAATCTCTACTTCCACCGCACTATTGCAATAATTAGTTACGGCGTAGGCGAGAAAGTAAAAGTTCTGTAATTTCCTGAAGGCGTGTTTGCCGAGTTCAATGTTTCAAGGGCCCCTAGAGAGCAGGGCCCGGCGGGCGCGTGTCGCCCCTCAAAGCGATGATTCTGTGCGTTGCAAGGCGAGAAGGAAAACATATTTTTCAGTCGAAATGCGCGCTATCTCTTTGAAGTTTTAAGAATTTAATATGAACAATTAATCAACAACCGGAACCTACTGACGCGAATCGTTTTTATTGGCTCTCTTTATTGAATTTATAGTATTTTAATTAATTTCATATTCAATATAGCTTCATTAAGCTATTTTTCATATCGTTTACGACGTACGTTTAACTCTTCAATTTTGAATTACAGGTTTTTAATGGTTCGTGTTTTGGTCAAGAATTAGTGAGCCCACTGCAAATCGCTCCCGGGTTTCAGATTTCAGCGAATCGTGTAACGCACTGCGCTACGGAGACGATCAAACGTTTTCAAAAGGCGGCGGAATTACTGATTTGTTGGTTGATATTAAGTTATAACTAACCTGTCAGCTATTGAATAGATGCCATTATTCAATAAGAGAGATGGCGGTGATTAACTGAATGTGTTAGGGCGTTTTAACATTACAGGTCTCCTCAACATATTAACTGAACGGTGATGGCACTGCTTGTATGAAAACTTGAATTGTTTCAAGCTCGGCAAATCTTTTATTCCGCTTTGCTCAGCTCGTAGCGAAAGGTACTTTCAGAGAAAGTGAACAAGCTGTTGACAATATCAACACTCTTGTTTCAGAGGTATGTGAAGCAAATAAATTTAACACTGTTCTAGCCATTCATTTAGCAGACTATGCGTCTACCTGTATTTGGACTCAGGTAGGCACTGTATGTGCTAGAACGTTCATTTCACACACCCACAATAAATTTGTTAAATGTTGAGAATGACAAATCCCAAACATTCACTTGTTCGCCACACTCACCTTATTAGATAGGTAATTATTCTACCCAATAAGTAACCGGGGAAAGTGGATCAGGGCATCAACAGATGTCACTGCAGTCGCTGTTGACGGGGAGGTCCTAGGTTCGAGTGCCGTCGGTGGCAGGATAGATAGCTACGTCGTTTTCACTTCTGTATGGAGGCTATTAGCGGCTGGGCTGTCTGATTGGGAGTTTCCTGTGTTTCTCCGATCAGTCCCAGGCGAGATGCCGGGGCAAACTGGTCCGTGAAACGATGCGATCTTTTCCTCCTCTTTTTGTCCTAGCCCCACCCTTACTTACTAACACTGCATGCACACACTACCACAATGCCAGAGACCAGTCATGAATTAGCGCGGTGCGCCCTGGTGGAGATACCTGTTGGGAAAACCCGCAAGCTGACGAATAGGTCTCAGATCTAGAGAGAGAAGACCGCCCCTCCCGCCATAACACCATGCACAGCACTTACGGACCTATTCCTTAGCCGTTGTTCGCGCTCGGAACCACTAGTCAATCGCAAAGGAGGCCTCCTCGCAGCCTCGGAAGTTGACTGTCGATGCGCCGCAGAGACAGCGTTGCGCTCTTCCCGCGCGGTGCTGCACCGCTTCGGAGGGCGAACGAATCTCACTCCCACCTTGCGCACATTTCCCAGCCCGCACCTGCACTTCCACCCGCGGGATTTCCTTCGGCGAGAGAGGCTTTCATATTGCGTGATTACGACACTATTCTCCTTCCTCTATTCATATACGGAGGGGACCACAAGAGGAGAAACTTTCACGGAAAAATTTGGCTAGTACTCTGCGAAGCTCCCCAACCAGAGGAGGAAGATCGTCCCTCCCGAGCTCCATATGCCTTACACTAACGGAACTAATTACTTAGCAGCTGGCTCGCTCGGAAACACGGGACTCTTCAGTCATGAACGTGAGAATGGCTACCGCACGTTAAATCTGAGAAATAATATTTCACTCGTATTTGTTCCGCAGGAGGAACTGTCCGAGCAGCATGCGGCACGCTGCCAGAATAGAGGGAAAGCCAATACTAACATTAGAATTACTTCTCACTCACATGGCATCGTAAAAACTATTAGTCTTCAATTACTTACTCTTTGATATTTTAATTTACTTCAATTTCCCCCTTCAATACTTCCGCATTTATCCACACGCAAATTTTACATTCGAGTATCAATTCAATTAGTTGATATTCAAACAAAATACAATCACTTCCTTCACAATAATTGCTAATAATTATTTTCTGGGCAACACATTCGGCGAACATGTAACGAGTGTCGAATTATATTTTTAAATTTGAATTGTATCAAGAAACTGAGTTATTTTTATTTAAAAAATACCAAAATTACGACTTTAAAATAGAAAAAGTTTGAAAGTATATTCAATAAGTCATAAGTAAAATTATTTATGATCAAATAAACCGATTTCTACGATGATCATTATGCTAAAAAATTGTGGTTACTTGTTAAATAAAATCACAAGTTAAACATAGAAAATTATTATATAAATTTAGTGGAACCTATTTTAATGTCTAGCGTCATTTATGATTTTTAATAGAGGCCAGCCTTATAGACGGACACTCCCGAAAATATATTTGAATCAGTTTCTAGTATGGATATTAGATCAAGCTGTTGAATATGTCACTGATGTAATCAAGACTTCTTTCATTCATTCAAGTAAACTCAGCTTGCAATCTTTCGACTAATCTGTACCAGCAAATCTCTGTTTTTGGTTATCCTGAAAATGACCAAACTGATAATTTCGCTAATAGGCGTCACAGGAACCTTAGATTACATACGACTGACATTACTATTTCTGAGCGAAGAAATCGAATAGGCTACTGAGTAATTCTGTTGAGAAAATTTATTGCATCCCTTAAATATTATATGTAGTAAGTACCATTAAAATTATATTAAAATCCATGAAATCAGCAAAAAAAACTTTAAATGACGAAAATCAGTAAAAATACTAATTAGCAGTCGAAATCGACGAAAAGCGCGAAACAATACCATATAAAACGGGACATTTGCTTTTGTCAGAGCATAAAATTAAGTTCTAAAGAGAAAAAAATTGCATTTTATTAACATCCGACCCCTACTAATGACTATAATTAACTATTTAAAGTAAACATTAATTGAAAATTTATGAAATACAAGACTACTGCATTGGGTATTTTAAAATTACGTTAACAATTTATTAAGGTCTAATTTTTTTTTTACTAATTTTTCCCCATCACTCCCATCATCGAGCCCTTTGACTTGCGAGGCTCTCTTAACAAATGAAAAACTATTTAACTGATCTGAAGTTGCTAAAACAATTATCTAATATATCGATAATTAAAAATATTGATTAGGAAGCGAAATAATTATTCAACATGCAAATCGTAAGCACAGCTGTCAAAGGACATTCTATGGGCAAAAATTACTGGCTACTGGCGTCAAACTTACGTGTTTGCGTTACTGTCGCGTTGAACCCACAGGAAACTTTCAACAATGCACAATGTCATACGATGAAAACCACAAAAAACGAAATCACTCTGCAGGAGCCACAAATCCACCTCCTTCCGACACAAATGACCACACAGCCACACACAACTATGACTGAATGACGACTTCCAGCAGGGTTCCCGGTCAGCCGTTCCCACCAAGAGCTCGCTTTCCACTGCTACCAACTTCTTGGGAACGACATTCAAGGACTTTGAGAAAACGTATAGTAAATAAGAACATTTTGATTTACATTTAACAAAACGGAACATAGAAACAATTACTTTCAAGCAGTACATGAGTCGGTTTTATGCCATCCTAACACCAATTTGATGCCTCTGGGAAATTAATCCAGTCAAAAGGTATCTGACCCTCAAAAAATTCCAGAAGTTTCATTCTTAGCGGTTGTATATGTTTTTGCTGTTGGAGAATTCGAATTTGATGTTTGCTACCTCAAATAAAGGTGGAATCACAGATAATTTTTTTATAAAAGCCTAATAATTTCGCCCTGTGTTTAGTTTTTCACATTTATCTTCAAAACTATGCGTTCTTTAGGGGAAAAAATTAATTAAAAAATTAGTGTAATTGCAATTATTTTAAAAAATGCATATGTAAAATTAAATTTCTAATAAATGCTTTAGACGCTTCAGCGCGCTGAAAAACTGTTACATTTTGGACGTCTGGCTAAAGTGGGAGATTCTCTCTTTCCAGCCACCCCACCACCTAGCGGTATGCTAATTTCACTATATCACGTTTGAAAACAGCTATTATGAACAAATAATTGCTATTGTTAAATTATTAACACTTCGATGCTCATGGAATCAATAGTCTTGTTCACTCGCGCCGAGAATCTGTGAATCCGAGTTCACAGGTAACGAACGTTTATGCTTAGAAAGTTGAAGAACGGTTTCCCACCGTTAACTTAAAACCGGCAAAATCTGACATCGAACTGACTGACTTTTTGTTTGCATTGATACATTTATACATGTATTCTCTCTCACACCTGTCTTTACTTTTCGAGGAAAGTAATATTTTCATATCTTTATCAACTTCTAATATTTTATTCGCAAAATGTCCACTACCGTCCATATGGAAATATATATTCAAACAATCAATGCAAGAACCATTAAAATAGATATTTTTAGAAGCAATACATCATCAAATGTATACCTCGGAAGCTAAAGCTGGGCTTGAATTTCTCAAAATTTAAATTATCCTTTAATGGAAACGAACGAGAAAAAAATTAAAGGTAACTTGTACAAAGGAGTTTAATCACACTCATGGTATGTAAGAAAATTCTCTCCTATCGTCGCTCGTTTCCATGAACATCCCATAAACGCAATTACCCTCGCTTTATACCTTTGTTTCGATATTTACTATAATTTTTTAAAATAACATTGCTTCAATAAAACGCGTTGTTTTGAAGATATTAGCGAAATATTTTTGGTTTTTTAGTAATTTTCTCAGTGATGCCGAGCTTTTTTGAAGGTGGAAAACATCCAAATTCGAATTACTACACCCAAAAATATGAAGACCGTTGAGAAAGAACTAACCAGATTTTTTTGTTTTTTTTTCTTGGATGGGACCCATTTGAATACTGATTAACTGGACAAACTCTTGCTACATATTTTTATTTATTATTTGTATCTTTTAAATAGAGGGAATCATTGGTCAATTAAATCTATTTTGATCTAGTAAATGTATCAAAAATATATAATCATATTTTAATGAAAGCCAATTATACAAGTGATTTTAAATGACATGTTTCTGATTTAAATTATTAAATGATTGTCTCTAATTAAAAAAAATATGAAAAATAAATAAAATTTGAACAGACAATCAAAAAATATTAATAAGTTGTGGGATTTTGCCTATAATGTATGTGTGTGTTAGTTGTACCTGGCCTATTCAGATCTTCAAACAGTTCGTTCTTCAGAGGTCCATGGATTTATCATTTACTAGCTTCCATAGATCATAAGGCATGTCAATATTTTATTAGAGCTGAAAATCTCAAAAATTTCATTCCCAAATGCAGAGTTAATGTTTAATCTGTGACATCAGCAGTCTCATTTTCAATAATGTCTTAGTGTGGTAGAATCCATAAAATTATAATTTTGTTTCCTGATTTAGGTGCTTCAAAATGAATTTATAATTGATTCAATATTTCTTATGTTGTTCTATTATTTGGTATATAATGAAGATGAGTGTAATGATCCAACTAGAAGATAGAGATTAATGATGAAAAAACAATTCATCAAGACCAAGAAATGGTCTGTTCATTGAAATACATTTGTAGCATTCCGGTTACTACTAGGAAGGGTTGATGAAATAGTCTTCCAATAAAAAAAAAACAAATTGTTAGTATCAAATGATCAATAATTATCATTTTCATGATTACTATTGATTCTATAAATAGAGAATTTCAGTGGATGAAACAAACTATATTAGGATATATGGCAATTGATAATGGATAGTGAAAGTGTACAATTAAAAAACAGGTGACTTGTATATTGATACCAATTTTTCTGATTGCTAAAATAATTTCTGACAACCTGAATCTCATGGCAAAAAAAAAAAATAATTATTAAGGCTAATTAATAAGGCTATTAAGGATAGGATATTTGAGTCATCTGATATCTATTCCAATTTCAACAGTTCTTCTGGTTAATAGCAGAGTTAATTACAGTGGTAAAAATGTAATCTTTTGTTAATTCTGGAAATTCAATATCACATGCTCCTAATATTAAATTTACTAACTATTTTCCAAAGCCTCTAATGAAAATTGGTTGAACTGAGGAGGTGTTAATAATAAATACATTTGTGGTAACAATACCTTATGTTTGATAATTTCCAATTATGAAACCTGGTTTCCTAATTTTACTCAAAACAAAACTTTTAAAGAAGTATCTGAAATTCCAAATCAATCTAAAAAGACGAAGTACAGTGTTCAAAAGTCACTGTGTTTCTTAGAAAATAATCATTATTATTATAAAATGGGCAATGTATTTGAATAAATAATTGGGCAAAGTGTTAATAATCTTTTTATGCTTAAGTGTCTCTTTATTTTGGCCATTTATCAAATAATGATCTAGTTTAATGAACTTTAGACCTTATGTTTTAAAGGAAATAATAGCAAAGTAAACAAAGAAAATCTAGTAAAGAATGAAATTATATAGAAATTATTTAATTTTGGAAGGTTCCTATTGTCATTTTATTTCATTTATGTTAAATAAGAAAGATGACATGACTAGGGAAAGTTATTAAAATGAAATTGTGAATGAACTATACTAATTCTAGTTTGTTAATTGTGTAAATGTGAATAATGTTTAGGAAAACTAAACATTATTCACATACTGACTAATACTAATACTAAAACCGAGGAAAAACCCTAATAATACTAAATTTATTGGAATTGTAAATTTATGATGCCCATATTTTCCTAAAAATACACATTGGCGTACATGAACTTTTTATTTTATATTACTTTTCTTTAAAACCTCTGGTTGTCTTTGAATAATTTTAGAAGCTAAATTCTAGGTAGAATTTCACCAAAACTAATCAATCAGACAATTCATAAATCATCGATCTGGCTGATGTTGAAGACCCTTGAATTTAAATGGATGTGTTGATTGTATGTACTCTTTAATGGAAGTCCTTTTGGCATATACACAATATTCTCAAAGTAGCTCAAAATTGTTTATTTTCTTCTCGAATAAAGAAAAGTCACATATAAATTGTACTTGGTTTGATTTTCATCAAATATTCTTTTGACTTGAATGCAACAAGATAGATATAGGAATATCTGTTTTGAGGGAAATGCTTGCCAGAGCAGTGTTCATCAGTTATCAGCACCAACATGTAGCTGACAAATTACCACACACTTACTTTAACCACTATGCAAGACATTATTAAGGAGGAATTAATTAGCGTATATTCCTGTTGTCAATTTAGGAATAATTGAGGAATACATGTAATTATTGTATGAAAAGTATTTATCTTCATTTTGTTTTCCTGAGTCTTTCTTACATGGAAGTTTAAAACTGCTACTGAATTTAGAATAGTATGGTCTCTAGAAGGAATTGAGCTTTTAATCATATTTAAATGCCATGTTTTAGGCATAAGAATAACAGTTGACATGAAGCTCATTGTAGATACAAATTAACTGTAGTGGTAATCATTGTAAATATTAACAATAATTTTTGGGATCCTGATTCATTTTCAGAATAAGTGAGACAAGGTGCAAATCTATACTTTAATAATTATTGTTCTAATATTACATCATCTGCACTACAAAACTACCTTTGAATGCAATGTTTCCTTTTATGCACTAGCTGTGACAATGTGTTGTTGTTCAAAAAGAATTTTGAATATTAGGAAATTAAATTGCAGAAACATTATTTGTCCTGAGAGGGAAATCTGGAATAAACAAAATGGTGAATTTGGCAAGTAAGTTAACAACTTAAAGAAAAATGGAATAGTGGCCAAAGAAGAGACATTTGCTGTATCGATTATCTACAAATTAGTTTGCACATTTTATTGATTAATCATCAATTCAAGTGAAAAACTATATGTGCAATTAGGAAGAAGTGTTATTATAGATGGGGTTATATTTTTTGGAAGTGATGTGTAAATTGTTGTGGTAAACACTTTTAAACAGTTGGATGATGATGTTCTTGTGTTCTTTTATTTATAGACAGAGTATTATATTATGTATGTAATGTGTCATGTTATTGTCATTTCTCATGCTGTCATATTGTCATAACTATCATAAAAATTTAATAACAACTTTGCATTTGTAAATAAAAGTTCAGTCTGTGTTATTGTTAATACAACATTTTTTTAGCAGATAGTCATTTTATTTTAAAGGTAGAATGTGACAGTCAAATAATATACAGTTATATGTCACTGTTCCGTTGACATCGTTGGATTTTTTTAAGGAATTTATTTTGGAGTATTTTGTTTATATCTGTTTATTTGCCGTTTTTGTGCAATATGGAAACTCTGTGTGTTTGTCGTGATAACGACCTCTATTTGAGCCCTGCATCATCACTGTTATCTTAGCTGTTGCTTCAATTTGTATTAAATTATTATTGCTTATATGTTACAGACTTAATAAGTATGATGTAAAAATTACTATGGAATTGTGAGCATGAAGTTCAACTATTATATTCTTGTCGTACATATTATGTGAACGAAGTACATTTATATTGTAGTACATTATAATTTGAATCTGAGTCTTTGTAAATTTCAGTTCAGGATTCAGTTTCCACTTGTACAGAAGATTTAGTGATGGCGAAGCTACGCGGAGGCGACAAATGGAACTATTTTTCGTAATTAAGCATTTTCCTCTCAGCCAGTCTACTCAAGCGCCCTGAACAAGAGAGCTAGGCAACCGCCGTACACGGAGTATTAAACGCGCGTTGGTTGCATATTTGCTCCTTGCGATTGTGAAATAGCTGCTGGAATATTTCTTGAACGTTTTCGGCACAAGTAAATATAATTTCCAGAGATAGTGTCATTAGAATGATGCCAATATTAAATACAATTTTAATAGAATACATTCCTAACCAGCCCTAGACAAGTCCATACTCACAAGAAAGTCTTTCATCTATTTAGGAAGTGTGCAGCGAGTAGCAAAACGTGATAATCAATCAAGTAAACAATGACGGTTCAAGGGGGTGTTAGAGGACATGATCTCCCGCCTCAAAAGAAATAAGGTTTTCTAACTTCTTTTATTCGTCTAATTCATTTGAATATTTATTTACGTTAGATTATATGGAATTATTTAAAAATAATTTTCTACAATTCCATAACATGTGGTGAGCACAAAGTCATCCCTTCACGTATTCTCGTCTTCTTAATCTTAAGGTAGGCTATTTATTGTCACATAGCAATGATACTAGGGATTTTGAAGGGTGACAATTAGTTGCCTAGCCAAATCAC
The DNA here is from genome assembly GCA_017312745.1 of Gryllus bimaculatus. Classification (NCBI taxonomy): domain Eukaryota; kingdom Metazoa; phylum Arthropoda; class Insecta; order Orthoptera; family Gryllidae; genus Gryllus; species Gryllus bimaculatus. The sequence continues at coordinate 162,202 of BOPP01000484.1, forward strand.
GCTGTTGTAAGCGAGCATTCTAACTAACAGCCACCTGAGAAGGTAGTATCATATATACAATACAAAAATAGACTACTAATATAATATTTTCATAACATATTGTTTATAGAAGAGAAGTTGCATTACTGTCCAGAAGCGAAACAAGGGCCATATCAGCATTTGTTCACAGGACCTAGGAAACTGGACAAAAATCTGAACCAGATGGGTAGAATTATACACAACAATAATTACTACAATAATTGTTACAGATAGATCAAACTATTATAAAGTAGATAATTATTTTTAGTAGAAATTAATTTATTTCAAGATTTTGTACTGTTTATGTAAAAGTAAAAGTAATTTTACTTGTCAATGTCATTTTACTGCTACTACTTTAAATAATAATAAATCATTTATTATATGAAAGAAATAATTAATATAATAATAATAATAATAATAATAATAATATATAATAATAATAATAATATATATAATAATATAATAATAATATAATAATAATAATAATAATAATAATAATAATAATAATAATAATAATAATAATAATAATAATATAATAATAATAATATAATAAATAATAATGAAAATTTAATAATAGTACATGATATCAGTTATTGGTGACAACTACAAATAATTTAGCAATATTAATACATTCTACCTTTAAATCTTGATATTGTGTAGGAGTGAGAAGTAGATTTTTGCCATTTTTTCTATTTCTACACCTTAGTCTGACAACAGCATCTAATTCACCTAGCAAATCCAGGGTGAAGGAAATAGTAATTTTGGTCAGGCATTCTCCTTTCACATTTGTCAAACTGCAATTTAACATAGACAGGATGGAATATGCCAGTTCTTTTTTCATTGCTTCAGCCCAAAACAGCCATCATGAAACAGAATGTCAAATGAGAAAATGAATCTTTGTTTATTTACATTTTTTTTTACGGGACGTATTGTTGAGATTTGAATATTCCTTCACATTGTAGATCATGTTGTTATGCAGGAAAGCTTGCAACTTACTTTTAAGTGTATGAAATGTGTTTGTCTTTAATATGGTGTAGACAATCTGCTCTTGATTGTTGCTCGTTATATTGATACATATTCATTTATCTTTCTTACCTCGTACGTAATTGCATAGTGGGCATCTGTGGACAACAGCAGTGCTTAAAGCATTCTGACGATTTTTTCATGAATCAATTTGGCCAAACTCAATGCCTTGCGAATTTGAAATGATCTTGATGGTTTTTTATACAATGCCTTAAAGATGTTTACTTAAAAGTATTTCAAAATTTTTCGATTATTTTTCCTCAGAAATAACAGAGATTGTTTATAAAGATAGTGCAAGTCACATTTTCACACAAGTAAGATGTTGCACACCCAAATACCATTAAAAAAAAAATACATTCATCAAATAATTTGTTTTCTCTGTAATCTAGCCATTTGCCATTGTAATCTACACATACAATTCACATGCTGGATCACCAACTACAAATGTGAAACCAACATCCAAATCCACACATTACTTTTGTCCATCCACAAAGGAGTGCATTCCTGTGCTTAAGTGTATGTTTATGTACGAACATTCAAATTTATATACATTTATCACAAATCATATAAGCTGTATGTGTCTAAAATATACCTACATAAGCTAGACTATGCTCAGTACATTCATAACACTGAATTACAGTTTCTTAACCTTCAGCTATTAACTTGGTGAAGTTTCGCTCATAAGCTGTGGTAGAGCCACACCAACTCCTGTGCAAGCAGTTTTTGCACAAACAAGGCAAAAGCTTGGATGTTGTTTAGTAATTGCATCAACATCTTATTTCAAACAAAAAGAAGATTAGTACTCTATTATACACAAATATAAAATATCTTTTATTGTTAAATTATGGGCTGAAAAAATTAATACACTAATTAACACAATTTTTGGACATTTCATCAATTTTGAATCAGAATACTGCATACTTGAATTGTTTCTTCTGCAACTGCGATGACACCACTCACATTTGCAGCTAAAGGTCTGTACAAGCTAAATAAAATCTACGTAACAAAACTGAAAACATTAGAACAGGGGAGAGGCAAAACAAAATTGCACAAGTGCACAAATTACTTTGGTGCAGCCTTGAGCTCACTATTCCTTTCCTTTGTAGTTTTTGTTTGATGTAATTTGAAAATACCTACACATTATTATAGAATTCGCAAAACCCTCTTGTAACATTTAGTATTACTTACTAACAACCTTCTGTGTTAAACCCTTTATTTTCAATCCTTCCCTTCTCATTTGCAAAATTCAGGTAGAGTAAAAATTCATAGTGTTTACATGTAATCACAAGTTATATTTCGAATTAATTTTAAATTCATAAATCTTGACATTAAAAAATATACTATCACAAATGCTTGCTCACTTTCTCGTCTGTTACTCTTTTAAGAAAACTTTCCCATATGTATGCGTTATCTTTAGATGTCTGTCAACTTATAATGTATTATATGAAACTTTTAAAAATTGGTCAGGTTGAAGGTCAGGCCAATGGCCTGAGATTTTCCACCAATAAATACATTTATTTATTTATTTATTTATTTTGTTTTACCTAATCTACACATCTTTTGAGTTTGCACTTCTGAATCAATTATTATTGCCTTCAATGCCAAACTTTCTCACTCATGAGTAATACCTTATTTTATTCTCTAACACCACAAATTATTCTAATAAAATGTTTATGAGTTCAGTTAAGTTTTCTAAGTAAAGCATAAACTATTTTTATTTGTTTTCTTTCCTGTCAATTATTGTGGTATATGCAAGAACATAAAGAAGTTCTTTTAATACAGAAAATGTAAATAATTGTAATCATACAAAGAAGTTAAACAAGCAATCTGTATTTGATTTTCACTACCCACTCAAAAACAAAAAAGGGAAATACATATGTTATGCATTATTCTCAAGAATACTATTTTACTTACATACACTCAAAGTAATGTATATTTTTGACTTAGGGCACTTGCACTTTTTTAAGCTTAAAGCTAGCTTAAAGTATGAAAGTTAAAACAAACAAAAACAACAACAAAAAACATGGTTTGGGATTTGTTTTTTAAGAATGTTAGGGATATAACTCGAATTGTTTGAATCCAACCGACCATTCAGCTAAATGTGAAACACACCTTGTAAATGTTCATGTTTTCTTTTAATTGAAAAAATGAAGAACTATTCAAACTCAATGTTTTAAACCTATTAATGAACAATATATTTTCTTTTAATTAATGTTAGTAAATTCATACCTGAATTTCCCTAAGGTTTATATTATTGCAACTTTGGAAACTTAACTCTTGAAATCTATATTAAATATTTGGGATGTTAAAATGTAGTCTCCTTCTGAATTTTGAGTTCACACACGATCTCACCTTTTCTAGATGTCGATCTCACTCCTATGTTCATGCATGACCATTTGATTACTCATGATAATGTTGATTATCTGATGATTTTGCATATTATTCCTCTGCCAACCTAAAGATGTTTTAATCAGATGTTTCTAGAGGAAAGGACTTTATAAACAGGAAAAAAACAACAAATTCTTTTCACATGTCTTTAATTTCCTTCTACAATATTTAACTAATCTTTAATTTTTAATTTATTTTCGTTGCCTCTATTCTATTTTAAGATGTTCTTTGTTGAGACATAGGTTCACAAGCAGATATAAGGTGGCTAGTGGTACATACCGTGGGACTTGAATATATCAACATGTCTTCTGCATCCATTTTTGTAGTGTGAATGACACACTACTTCTATCAAACAGAACATTTTTTTTTAATTTACAAAAGATCATTTACAATGCCCATGAATATTTTTTTAACCAGATCATGTAGTCTTATAATTATAATTATTATAATTACTTTCATGAGGCTATGTGTCCTACCATTTGGCAGATTCTGTATTTGCGCCTCCTCTTCCTCTCTATCAAAAGTAATCAGATATGTTACTCTGAAATTTCAACTCAAATTTCTTTCACAATTTTCTAGGTGAAGTTTTCATACTTGTTTTAGAAACAGCGTTAAGTTACACATTTTCTTTTAACTTTGGCAAAATATTATTCAATTTTTTACATGACATTTTAGAATTATTTTCAATGTGAAATTTAGCTAATTTATCTCCTGAATGAGCACATGCTCTGTCTGTGTGGGCTGTGAAAGCATTGGCTTCTCCCATACATGGATGTGCCTCTCATTGTCTCAACAATAAAATAGATGCATATCAAAATTATGTTCTTCACAACTAGGCTAATCACTGTGACATATGATCACATTTTAATGGTAGATTTTTTTTAAACACAATGGGTATGTCCTCTGAAAATGCTAAGGGAAAGAAAAGAAAAGAAGAAAATGCTTTTGTCTTTTAAAACAGAATGAAACTTTTATATAAATTAACAAGCAGATAATTTTTCTTCTGAGTTCTGAAAAATATAGATATAATTCAGATATATTTAAATTTATTTAGTTATTATATCTGCCCATAAATATCATTACTACACAAAAATTAAATGAGTGTCACTTATTTTCAATAATTTGCAAAGTTTACAATTTACTGGAAAAAATATATAATTGAATTCATTTGACATTAATGATATTCAGTATTGATACATGATGCACAAAAATCTTGTTAATAATAAAATACAGTGACTGTAGAACCAACACCTCATGCAAATTATTTTAGCTTTGATTATTTGGATTAGTCTGATATTATATTATTATCCTTTTTGTAAAGTGTATTCTTTTAAAAAGAACACTGACACAAGATCACTGATATTTTTAAATAATATGTTGCATTGCTGATTGAACAGAACTGATATGCA